>JANIJH010000001.1:17929130-17948409 GCA_024520975.1 Erythroxylum areolatum
GTAGGTCTGCTGTAATCGGAGAAAACTAGGGTTGTGATTGCGTACCTATGTTATGGCAGAGTTATACCTTATATATGATGCATGTGCTAGGTTTAAGTCTTCACGTCTGCATGGGAGTCCTCCATCTGCGGATGGGCCGTGAAGCGTGGGCTGGACTTGGAGTACGTATGAGACTGATCTTTGAAAAATAGACCGATCGGCCCTTGGGTTGTTATGTCTAGATTCGGGCCCAGCACGACCGGCCCGACCAGTAATAATTGTTCATGAAGAGTGCTATGAGAAAAATTAATAAAAAAATTTTGAATTAAGATAAGTATAACTTACCAAGAATGTATATTGATAAATAAGTGATAAAGTAAGAGGTTTTTATTTTAAAGTTTTTCGTTTTATCTGATCTTGAAATTTATATTAAAGTATGAATATGTAAATAATTAATTTATTTAATGCTTGATTAGATTTTTATAGTAAATTAAGATTTATTATCAAAATAATTTGTATTCACTATGTATATTATAAAAAATTATTTCATATTTAATTAAAATATAAAAAAAAACTTAGAATACTAAGTTTAATTATAGTAATATAATTATGTAATAACTAACATTAACTATTTCAATATAATGAGTAATATTTAAGATAGTCAAATTATTGCTTGATTTATCAGACTTACCGTATATCAACATTACATTGTTTTACAGAGCGACTTGCAGTTACACACGTGTACGTCCACACACTACTATAGTCCCGTGTCTTAATATTCAACAGCCACTTTACAGAAAAATTGCGGTCATCCACAAAGCTCGTAGCAGCAATTCACTAACTCAAAACAAGCTAGAGCAGCACAGATTTGTGAGAGAACAATGGAGCACTGGTTGTTGATGCAGGAACAGGTTTGGATAAAGCACATGCAACAGCAGCGATCAAGAAACCTGTTGCAACAATTGGTAGCTGCCTTAACCAGCTTTTCTGTCGCATCAGGTGGCTTTGTTTCATGGCCTCCTGGAGGAATGTTCTGTAATGTTGCAGTAAAGTTGCCAAATCCAACACCTAAGCTCCCCAAGATAGTCATTTCCGGACCTTCCATATCCACTTTCTTTAGCAAATTGATTTTGTTGAAAACCTCCTGTATTCTATCTGTTTCTGGTGCTTTTTCTCCTCTATCAGTCTCAAACAAAATCAAACAGGTATATTCAGATGGAACCCTTGTTTGTTTGCTCATGTTTGCAACCTTCATTCAAATTGGTTTACATAATTAGGCCTTTCAAACATTGGTATGCATAATCACACAGGATAGTCAAAGCAGATTCAACTAAACCTTCTGAACAAGGTCATGACTTTGAGATAACCATGCATTAGTCGTGAGTATATCTATCTGTCTCCTTGCAAATACCTGCGAAGCGTGGAGTTAAAGAGCAATTAGATAGAAATAAGGTTGATTGAAGCAAATCTTCATAGATGAACTTTTACTGGGTTGGTGAAATTTTACAGACATATGCATGGTTGAAAGAAAATTTTAATGCCACGAGATATTACCCTATCAAGGGGCACAGATTTAGTTTTTTGTACTTTCAGCTCCAACGAGAAATTGTTCATGTCGGCCAATGTGCCACTAACTTTTACAGAGTCTGGAAAGCTTTGCTCATATCTGCCCGATACAATCAATGGGCTCCTAGAAGAGTGATCTGGAATATTAAGCAACTGCAAGGAAACAGGAGAAGAAAATATGTCAGAAGCAACCAGGGAGATAGGCTCTCTATCTAGCCAATGGTTAATACTATTACGATAGAATATCGCAAGAGTTAGTAACAAGAACAATGCACCTCAGGTGAATGAAGGTGTTCCAAAGCATCCACAGTTACATTGGCCAGAATGGTTGATGAAGCAGTTCTGAACAATCTCTGCATTCGAAAATCGACTGAATCTGGAGAGAAGCAAAAGTGATTAGTATAAACATTGAAGGGATTCTCAATCCCCGCTCAATCTCTATCTTGGCAGTAGCAGGTGACAGAAAATAGGCCGATTGACATTAGAACTTCTCTGTCTTAACAGAAACATTACTGACCTGCATCGTATGCACTGTCAAAATGACCCCTCCCAATCTGTGCTAGCGTTTGCAAGAAATAGTGATTACAGTATGTACCTAAAAGAATTCCATGGGGTAGCTTGTTACAAATTGTCGAGAGCCACTCATTCAATGGAAATGGCAAAGTACCAAATCAACAAGACTGGGGGAAGTTTGTTTGAGAATTAGTTTAGTTGATTTGAATAAGTTCTGTTACTAGATTTGTAGATGCTCTGTTTATGGATTAGCTGAGCTAGTTAAGTTATCCATTACTGTTCAATATAATACGAACCAGTACTCTTGCAAATGTTTCCCAACCTTGGCAAGAGTTCAGTCTACAAGGACACAGTTGTTCAAGCTGTTTACAAAAGTGACATAAAAGTGCATTATGTGCACATACTGTTCAATAACCAAACGTAAAATAAGAAAATCTTACCTATGCCGAAAGTACATATTCGGGGACAAATTGGCCGTCTATTTGTAAGAGAATCTTTGACATATTTGCATATATCCCTTTCATCTTCAACAGTCCCATCAGTAACAAGGAAAATGAGGGGTATTGAGTCAACAGTTTCAGCCAAGAGCTTCAGAGCCTAGTCAACAGTCACGCAAAATCAACAATACCCTCAAAGAGACATCTTGCTTACTGAGGTTAAAACAAGAAGATAAGCTAATACAGTAGGTCATACAAATTTAGGGGAAATACGCATACCTGTTGCAAAGGAAGCCATATGTTGGTGCCACCATCTGGAGTTAAACTATTCTTGATCCAGTCAGTAGCTTTTAGTATTGATCCTTTGGTCGCTGGCACCATCAATGATGAGAATAAATGGGTCTCAGTATTGAAAGCGATAATGTTGAAAGAATCTTGCGGGCTGAGCTCGGAGAGTGAAGCCAATAGTGCTTTCTTTACACTTTCAAGAGGATCACCTTTCATGCTTCCACTGATATCAATTAAGAATATCACCTCTTTCCTGAAGACCTACCATAATTACAAACACGCGTTAATCATGACGCCTTTGGTAAAGACCAGAATGATTGAATCTCATTTTTCATCGACTTAGCTTAATGTTTGTCGTAAAATAGTATAAAAAAGTAAGCAACTACGTGGCATCTTAATGCTCAAACCAACCTTCCATCTTTGGCTATTTCCAGGGAAAAGATAAAAGCAGAAGATCTGTCTATCATCGAAATCTCGCAAGGTTGGAGACTGCACCAACATCCCACCTACCAAGTCATTTGATTGGACCTGTTAAAAAAGGAAGCAAGCAAGGACTTGATATGTTGGTTCATGAACCTAGTTGAAATTACTAATAACAACGGAGAAAAAACAAAGGCTGAGGGCCTCACGGTGTACGAGAAATTGAAGTCAGTGCTCGACCAAGTCTTGACTTCTGATTCATATAAGAAGCACATTTTACCAACCTCGCGCCTTAGCTCCTAAAAGACCACAGTATCAAACAGCTTGATTTGTATTTTATAATCTGAATCAAGCTTTAAAATATTTTGGGAATTACCTTTAGACTATGACTGCTTTCTTTGCACACAATTTCTCGGCCAAAGCTAGAATTCACATTCAACAGTATCTTTTCCTTTTTAGAAACTTTCTTCCCAATGGCATTGACAAATGGCGGAAAGCTGAATGGTATAGTGAGGCAGAATTGGCCTTCATTATATGTCAACTTCTGAGACCAAATCACCCTAACTGAAAGACTTGATCCACCATCAACCTGAAGGTTAAGAAATACGACAATGTATGTTACAAAATTAGAAACCAACCAAAACCCATGACCCAAATCAAGTTTAAAAAACACAGTAATCACTGACCTGAGGAATCTTGAACGTATATATATTGCCCTTCAAGTATCGTCCTTCTTCTCTTCTGTATGCTTTTTCTTTATCCTTTGCATCTTCTGCAGTTATCAATTGGCTATGATAAGATCTTCCCGCGACATCAACCTCGACACCTAGAAGTGAACCCTGTTAGCCACATCATGTCTTCCGTTTGAGCACAAGAATATTAATAACTACATGGCATGGACATATTGTATTATTAGTCTAATTACCATGGAAAGTGAAATTGACCACTTGCAAATCATGAGAGTTGTAAATGCTTAGAAATTTCTGCTTGCATTTCTACTTAGCTTGGGGACAAAAAGAAAAAGTAAAAAAAAAAAAAGGATGAATTCGATTGATTAGTTGACTTGCTCATAACTAACCTGCTCTCCCATGGGAACAGCAATGAGACAACTGCTCTTTCTACTAGTTTTGACGCAATGCAAACGCCAACTCCCGCTAAGACTTATATTCGCATGATCTAAGCAGCATTCTACTTCCATGGCCACTTCATGCATGTGCAACGGGATCAACGCTGGTGGGTCACACCGGCCATGAACATATGGCTGGTAGCTCGGTACGTCAGGGTTGTCCACCACCTCCGGCTCAGGAATAACCGCATAAACCGTCACCCCGGTCGGCCACAAACTCTCCGGCGCTGTCCGTGTCATTGTTTGCAGGGAAGCCATTTCTTTTCCATAATAAAGCCTCCTGGACAGCTGCAAACCATAGTTAACCGAAGCTTCAAACTCAGTTTCCATCTGGCCGGAAAAGTTCACGGTGGACAGTGATTGTTGGAAGACAGCGAGAGAGGCAGACAGACAAGCAATAAGTGAGTAGAACAAACTTACCCAGTGTAGTTAGGAAGTCAAGCTGTCTTGTGTGTTGATTGAATAAATAAAACAAAAAGGGCATGTTCTAGTTTACACGTGGATTTTCAACAATTAACAACTTCTGTTCCTAATGTCAGCAAATTAATACGAGCCAAGTAAAAGACAAGAATGACGAAGTAGCTGTAGTTGTTTAATCATGAATTAAAGTAGGCTGACGAAGAAGCTGTGGTTGTTGTTTAATCATCAATTAAAGGGGGTTGCTGAAGAAGCCGTAGTTGTTTAACTTTAATCATGAATTAAAGTAGATTGCAATTACCATCAATTAAGTGCAGTAACCTGTCTGCCACTCCTTTTCAATGAGCTTGTTTCACAACGTGGAATTCAAATCAATTTAGGATGGTCCAGGCTCTATGCTGGAAAGCTAAATACTTGTTGGATGTTCATTTGGGGCCTTATAAATCACGTACTTTCTTTTGATCTCCGCCGTTTAATGGAGAATTTATTGATTGTACTATGGAGTCGTGGTGGTGGTGACAGTAGAGAAAGAGTGAGCCACACCCTAGGACATGGATCTTATCAGAAATGGATGATTTTTGTGTGGCTTTGAATTTAAACATATTCTTATTTGATTGACAACATGTGCAAAATGAGGTGAGGACAATTAAAAGGCTTAGCAATTTTCTTAATTTACGTTTGGTAGGAATGGCGTTTTTGAAAAAGCTAAATGAAGTTTTTAGTGTAATCCCTTTCTTCGACCCTAAAAAACGAATGAGCACAACTTGCATAGATGGACTTGAGTAAGGAATCCATTACAAGTCACACTAGCACATGTTGATTAATATAAAGTAGTAGTGCAACTTACCGGGGTTTTGTCCTTTATCTTTTATATATATATATATATTATGAACAAGTCAACGAGATTGATGTACATACACCAAACCAATGACATTGCAAAGATGAATAGGACAATTACAATGACATTGTAAATACATACATACATAATAGATTGCTTCTTCGTAAACCTTTTTACAAGCCGCCTTTATCCTTAGCCTCAAGGCCTCCACAGTAAGCACAAGTGAAATTCCCACGAGACAGATCACAGATGCCATACCATACCCCATGGTGTCATATTCTAAATTGTAGGCAATTCTGCATATACAGAGTGTACCAATAGGAAGTGAGCAAAACAGAGTCTTGACTTTAGCTGCCGAAGGATGCAAATTAATTGGGAAGGATATATTATCACTTTGTAGTTGAATATGCCTGAAGAAGAAGAACCTAACATAGGAAACGTTAAACAGCTGTTTATTCCCTCTTTTTGTTCTAAATGGAATACTTCCCGTTGAAATGAAATATAAGATTACATACTTATCTACGTATCTACTTCTCATAAGCCCGGTTTTGCCCTTTCACCTTCGTTCACGTTTCCCAAGGAAAAAAAGAATAACAAGTTTAGCTAAAGAAAAAGCAAACCTTGAATACCATCAAACCACTTTTATTTGCTGAAGATACACCTCACAAAAGCATTTAGGTCTCAATAATTATTCCTCGTAAGAAACACCCACATCAAGGCATAATGTATATAAATTGGAATATATGGTCCACCAGCCAATTACAAATTGGAGCTGGATTTCAGTCCACAAATGAACACTTTGATGTGTCACACACAGCTCACATCAATTGTCCTAGCTAGACCCATTCTTCTCTATATTTATTACGCTACGAGTGACGCATACTCTTCCAATTCCATTACTAACGTGTGCAATTGTCTATTCATAGCCACACCAAGTCAAACGTTATGGTTTACTAGATTCCAAACACATCATCTAGATATGTAGTTTGTTTTGCTAAATAATTGATAACATGCTCTTCAGCCAATCCGTTGTAGATCTTGGGACATAATTAATTAAAGTTACTATTCATCTTTACGTATTTTGTTAATTATATTTAATATTTTAAGACTAGGGCTAAAATCCTTTAAATAACTATTGTCCAATTGAAATTATAATCAAAATATAATTATAAGATTCAATTTGTATTTATATATTATTCTTAAATTATTCTTCGTTTTAATCTCATCAAGAAAGAATATTGATAAAAGGGTAAAAATAGCATACGTTATGTTTCTTTTTTAGGCCATAAGGGTATTTAGAACCTCAACGCTTATAACAAAATACAACTACGACCCTGACATTTTGAAGTGTTATTTTTCAAAATGTTTGTAATAGAACCTAAATAGATATAAAATTTGACAGAATTAATTTCTCGTCAATTAAATACCACGTATTGACATGACTTTATTTTTTATTTTTAAATAGAAAATAGACCCCATTACTATGTAATTATTTTTACAATAATAACCTCAAAGTAGGCCCTATTGTTTATACATTTTAGATAGTAGGTCCCATTTTTCACGTGGTAGTGAGACCTACTTTTTGTTAAAAAGAAAAAATAATGACACTTCATCATTGACGTGACATTTAACTATCGACGAGTTAAGTAACATTTAACTAACAAAGAATTAACTTTATTAATTTTTTCATTCATTTAGAGTTTGTTTTCAATATTTTGAAAATATTAGGATTTAATTTGAACGCTTTGAAACATTATGGTTTATGCTGCATTCTGTTGTATACACTGAATTTTAAAATGCACTTTTAGCCTTATTTCTATTGAAAAAAGTAATTGATCTTATAAATTAAAGTATAAAAATATTCAAACAACTGTGTAAGTGCTTATTACATAATAAGTTCATTGAACTGACTTGATTATAAGGATTGTAAATGAAATATTACTTATATGTCTATAGATTTCCTTATTATGGTAGTTGTATAATCAAACTTTAAACTTGAGACTATCAAAGTATCTCATATGAAATTCCTATATTTTGATGCTATTTATGGTCTATTCTATTTAAGGTAACTACATCGGTAGTGCTTGGACATAGTATAAATCACATAGAGATAGCTGAGTAAGTTAATAAAGGATTTGTCACTCTAAAGTAATTACAGAGAGTGTTCTATAATTCTTGAATAGTAGTGATTTAAGGAATTTTTTTGCAGTGTGAATTGAGATTTAAAAAGATGTTTCCAAATTTTACATATAAATCAATTACTAATTAAAAAAATTAACATGGTTGGGTTTACAAGAGTAGACACTAAATTTATACTTTAGGTCCAATTGGAACATTTAATGACGAAAGGATTTTGTTTTTTTTAATTTCTATATTCTATTGACCAAGTTTTACATAGAAAGCTAAAGTTAATAGGAGAATGTTATTAACTATTACAATTATTATTACCCACGAGATGATGTGAGATCATTTAAGTTCACAAATGAAGATTTATAAGGATGCTTCTGGTGATTTTAGGATGTCAATTGTTATTCGTCAAAGAGACAAACTTAATCCAGATATATATTTTTCACTTTTGTTACTTGATAATTAAGAAAATTAATCATCACTTTATTTTGTTTAAAATGTTACTTTTGTTGTTTTACAGTTGCTTAATGGGACCAATTCATAAATGGTGTTCCATAATTGCAAATTTTTTCAATTTGAATTCTGAGTCAATGTATGAGCGTAATAGGTTGTGAAAGGAAGTAGAACACAATTGAATTCATTCATTTCAAGAAAAGGAATAGATTAGAGCACAAAAAATTAAACAACTTGGTCTTTGTTTGATCCAATTTAAAGCTTCAAGAAATGTCTATTATTATCGTTATTAAGTTGGATATAATTTTTTGTAATTTTTTAATAATTTTAGTTTATTTTTATTAGGAATCTTAATAAAATAAGTAGTTTTATAAATCCAATGCCTTTATCATATTGATCTTTTGATATATTGAGTTTCTGAAGAGCCGACTTTAATATATGAGAGTGACTTAGAAGATTATCTTAGATGTAAAAGTATTAATATGTCATTTGATACAATGAATTTGAATGATGGTGATGATGAGGCTTCTCTTAATGATGAAGATTTTTTATCAAATGAGAGTTGAGGTTAATACAATTTCAGTAGAAATTCAATTGAATGAAGTTCCACATTTTCATTTCCTCCTTCTTTTAATTTTACTTATATTTGATGTATATGTTAAATTTTATATATGTAATAAAAATATAATTTTAAATATTTTTATTTTAGGTTTCACCTCTAGTTAGTTGTTTCTCAACACGAACTATCATTATAAATTGTAATAGTTAGAGAGTCATGAATATTTATTATTCTTTTTATTTGATATTTTCATGTAATTATTATTTATTATATGATGAAATTATAACATTTAAAATAATTTGTATTGTTCTTAATTTTATATTTGTGTAATGATTAAATTATTTTTATATTAATTATGGTTATTATTTATTTGTGAAATATATGAAAAGCAATATTAATAAAAATGAATAGGTTGTTATTATTTCAATTTTTTATGATTATGAATTTTAGAGATAGGGTTGATGTAAAATTACAAAATATATAGTTAACATATTTAAGGATTATTTTGTAATTTTAAAAAATTTAGAGACTATTTTATAAATTTTAAAAATAACCTAAAACGGTACCTAATATTAGTTGATACTAGTACAGTACTATACCATAACTAAAATCGGTATCAGTGTTGATACGGTATTTATAACATTACTTTTAACCTGAATATATTTTATCTTAAATTAATAGGTCATATTTAACTAAAATTTTATCATTTGGATGAGTAACTCATGATCATATGAATTTAAAGGTAGGGTTAGGTATCACATATCATATATGTTTTGACAAGAGTTGATACATAACAGATCTAAGAATCACATAAGATGTCATTGATAAGGAAGTTATCTACCTAATTCAAATTTAGTTGGTTTTTTATTGACATAAGGTCAACTAAATTTAAACAGGATCCTAACATACTGGAGAGATTAAAGTAATATTTCTAAATAGCAGTCATAACTGTTATTTTTAAATAAAATAATGGGAGTAACATAACATATGATTAAAGTTCTAATCTTATTTGATTATCATGTCATATAACCAGTTATTTGTTTCCTTACATTTTTTTTTTGTTTTGAGTAGAAATTATCTTTGTTTAATATATGTAATACTAAGTCATTAGGGAAATAAATTTCTTGGACCTAAGTTTAGGTTTGAGATGAGTTCTTAAAGTAAGAAAAGAAGATGTCTCTTATGTAATTTTTATCTTTTTTAAGGATTTGCTGATAAAGTTTTAGAGATATCAATATTATACGGATGACAAACTCTGGTGACAATTTGTGTTGCATGAAGTAAAGCTAAAAGGTATAGTGCCTTGATGACATTATTTCATTCAATTTAGCCTACTAAAAGTATAAACTTGGATACAATTTAAAGCATTTTCTATCTAGAAGAAAAGCACTTTATGTAGGATTTACAATTACATATAATACTGATTTGAGTAGCTCAGCTAGAAGTTCAAATATAACCTTATAGATGGTTGAGTAGCATGAGATAGGTTAGAAGTCTCTCATGTGACAGGGGCTTTGTTTTTTCCGTACCAATCAAATATAGGTGTGATTGAGAGCCTTGAGTATTTTAGTAGATTCAAAAAATTCCAAAACCGCCCCAGTAAAAAGTTGACTTGCTATATCCCATGTACATTGTAAGAACAAAGCCATAAATCCATCTGGACTACGAGCATTTGAAGGGTGCAAACTAAATAGAATTCGCTTAACTTCGTGGGTCGTAACAGGATAAACCAACATTTCTTTCATTCCTTGATCAATTTGAAAATCAAATAGCCGCAATACAATAAAACTAGGCAAGGGGGTATCTACTATCCCCATTAGATTTATGAAAAAATTTCTAGAAATTTTTTTAAGGATGTCGAGTTCAACATGGTCAATCTGATTGCTATCTTATAGCTTCAGAATTGTATTGTTCTTCCTTCTCGCTAATATTAAAGAGTGAAATATTTTTGTATGAGCTTCACCCTCTTTTAACCATGTTATATAAGATTTTGTGTTTCAATACAGAATTATGAAAAGCAAGAGTTGTTTGGTAGTCTTGTAGACACACCATTTATGGTATAGAAGGCTGATCATAATATGCAGTATGTGCTTTAATTAGCCGATCCTTCAGTATTTGAAGTTTATAATATCTACCTCACATAAATAGTTTAATAGCCAATTTCATCAAATTGAGTTTCTGCATACATGAAAAGGCTTTAAAACCACTCGCGTCCACGCTCGAACAACTTCTCACAACATCGTGAAAACCCAGCATATCTGTAATTGCATTAAAAATTTTGAAAGATGTCCCCCTTTTCTCCCAATTTGTCAGTCATTGAACGTGCATAAAGGAGTGATCCAAACATAAGGTTTCTCCAAAATAAATGAAGGAGTTGGGGAATTGAGATAACCAAAACAAAATTTACAAGGGTTCGACCCAATTTTTTCGGACAAGCATGCTCCCCTGCTGGTTATTGGACCAAGTCATATGTCTGCTAGTGTGGCTAAAATCAACCAAATCCATAGTTAACAAAAAATTGGAGAGTTCTTTTGTCAATCCAAAATGGTAGTGTCAACCACCTTCAATTTCTAAGGCATTAAGCGAACAATTAAAGTCCCTTGAGACTATCCGTGGCTTATTAATACTATGTTGGATATTATGAAGACTTAACCAATGTTTATCCTGTTGAAATCCAAAGTTGGAGGCATATATCAAAGACAATTCGAAGCTAACAGTAGAGTTTTTCAGCTGACAATTATTTGTTTCGAGTAGCAATTGAACGTCCTGCAGATCCACATTAAATAGACATATGATGCATCCATTAAAGTAACTGTGGTTAGAATAAAGCTCCTAATTAGCACCCAAAAAAATGAACCTATAAGAGAGGTAGGGTCCTTGATTTTTGTTTCAATAAGACTAACTAGTGCTAGTCTTTTAACCCTCATAACCTCTTTTACTACATTCTTTTTATGAGGGTGATTTAACCCTCTAATGCTCCATCCTAGAAGAGACATAGATGGGGGGATTCCCTTTGTTTTTGTTGTTTTTCTTTTCTTTGAGCTGATCATCACCTAGCTTTAGCTGTTTGAAATTGAACTTCAGCATGATTCAATTTAAAATCTATTACATCATATTTAGGATTATGATCTGTTTTAATTTCCGTTATATTCTCTCCCTCCTTTTTGCTAGAATTCTCTATAGAGGGGTCTCCTTGAACATGTTTTGTTATACCGGTTTCTTTGGTGGAGACTTCATTCCTATAGGTTTTGATTGAACTGTCAACATTATAAGGGGAGCAGTGAGGGGGTTGCAGGTAGTTCATTCGTGCCTTAAGTTTTTAGTATCATTTAACATCAGGGGGATTAGATGAGCTATCATTATCCATTGATCGAACTACTATATTCTCAAAGATTAGTTCTAGAATCGAAGAGGAGATTGTGGCTTCTTCAAGCACTAGTTCATCATGATATCTTGTTCTGAATTTTTTCCCTGTTGGTACCCACTTCTTTGTTATGCTGCTCGGTTTCCATGGACAAAATACGTTAATTTCAACTTGTCCCAATTCACCATATTCACATAGTCTATGAACAGTTAGTTTATTAGGCAAACGGAGATTTTTCTTAATTTCTATACAAATCTTAGCATAACATATACTTTGCATCATAGCAATTTGTGAATCCATGCATATTAGTTTACCTAGGGAGCTAGCTACGTAACTCAAACCTTCCACAGTCTAAAACTTCATTGGTAGATTGTGGAAATTAACCTACAATGGCAATGCCTTAATTCCCCTGTGATCTAGGGACATGCCTGGCTTCCATTGCTGAGCAAATAATGGTTGATAGCTAATATGATAAGGTCCCTGCTCCACAATATCTGTTAAATTTGTGTCTATTTGGAACTTAAATAAAACTGTACCATCCTCTCTAAGCATCACCTTTTTTAGTCCTTTTTTGTCCCATTTTGCTTTTACCCAGGCATGAATTATCGGAAAGGCAAGTCTTTTGGACCAAAAGAATCCACCAATGTAAAGGACCAAGCTTTTGCTCCAGTTAGTAGAAGTTCAATAGGAGGGGACACAACCCTATCCTTGACCACATTTTGGAAGTGTTTAAGAGTGCCTTTATAATGATGTCGTTGCAACTTGGCTGCCCAAGTCTTGATGGGTCGTGAGGGTTTGGATGCAGCTGCTGATGACCCCTTTTATGCCATGCTTTTGTCACCTTGTTATTTTGTTAACAATTCAAGAAAGAGGGTTAGTAAGTCCTCCTTAGATAGGGAGAGTTCCCTGTCTGCCATTACTATTGGGAAGGCCTAAGAGATGCCTTCCATTGAGACAACAACCTCCTCCACGATTTTATACTACCAAAACAATGAGAGTAGTCTAGAATCAGTGGGGGAAAATTCCAAAAAGAAAAGAGAATAGGACAATTACTATGGGAAATGTTAGAGAGGAGGAGCATCCGAGGTTAGAGGATTACATTTTCTTTTTCATGCTCACTATTTCCAAGCTCTCAACTAATTCATTGTATATCAAATACATATCACTATCATTATCACAAGAATTAGGATTAGATGTTGCCATATCATTGTCCATAGCAATGAAGCACATATGAGCTACTCTTCTTCTGAATTCTTACTTTCAGATTCACTTGTGTCATCCCAAATTGAAGCTTTAAGTGATTTCTGCTAGTTATTCTTCTCTTTCTTATACTTTCCCTTATATTTCTTATTATCTTTGAGTCGAGGACATTGTGAATCTATATGGTCAGATTTTCTACGTTCAAAATGAATAATGTTAAGAGGATTTATGTTTTAAATAACTTTTACCTTCTTTGAAATCCTTTTGTTTGGGGAATTTCTACTTCAAGAAAGAGCTTTGTTTCATACGTGTGGAGAGATCTTATAAGTTCCTTAAATGGTAATGTTGTTAGATCCTTGGCTTCCTGTATAACAATTACTTTAGCTTCCTATTTTTTTGAAGTGACCTAAGTAACTTTTTGCCATTTCAAACATTATTATAGGTCTTTTCAAGACCTTTGAGAGCATTAGTAATATCGATAAATCTAGTATACATGCTAGATATGCTTTCATCATGCTTCATTTGAAATAATTCATATTAATATCTTATCATGCTTACTTAGTTCCTTTACTTGATTGGTTCCCTAATTTGCAACTTCTAAAGTATGTCAAATTTTATGAGTTGTTTCACACCTAGAGACCTTATTAAATTTATCTTTTCCTAATGCCAAAAAAAGGAAGTGTATAGCCCTTCTATTTAAGGAAACTAATCTCTTATTTGTGGTTCTCGTTCTTCCTTTAATTTGGGTACTATTTTGTTATCTATAATTTTTTAGGAATAAAGGAACCATTTGAAGCTATTTTCCAAAATTCTACACTTTCAACTATTAAGAAGATTCTCATCCTAGTTTTCTAATAAAGGTAATCATTAATATCAAAGAAAGGTGATTTACTAATGCTTTGTCCCTTTGGTTGAATGATGATGATGATGCTCCTAAATATACCATTATGATCTTTCCTGCAGGATTTTCTTAGAAATGATAGCCTAATAGACCCACTCTAAAATCACTTGTTAGTCCTTAATAGCACCCAAAAAAGGGAGAGGGTGTTTCAAAAGTTCATTAACTTTTCTAACCTATATACTCAATAAACAATAATCAATGTAAATAAGGATGAGGAAATTGCTTAATATAAATCAATTAAACTATTAAATAATTATTTAAAAAGGATAGGGAAGAGAAAAATGCAAATCAATTTGTAGTGATTCTACAAATAACCCTTGAAAATTAGTGTCTTTTTATATATATTTGATATATAGTTAAAAAGCTACAAGATATTGAAAGATTCAGTTTTATGATAAATTTAAAGAGTTTGTTTTGGATATAATTGTGATGTTAACATATCTACAAGAGGGTTAGTGGGAGTATAGTTGCTCTCTTCATTGTAAGTATATAAAG
The DNA here is from genome assembly GCA_024520975.1 of Erythroxylum areolatum. Classification (NCBI taxonomy): domain Eukaryota; kingdom Viridiplantae; phylum Streptophyta; class Magnoliopsida; order Malpighiales; family Erythroxylaceae; genus Erythroxylum; species Erythroxylum areolatum. The sequence continues at coordinate 17,943,814 of JANIJH010000001.1, forward strand.
AGATATTGCTCATAGAGAACAAAATTTATATTTTAAGTTATAAAAAATATAATAGTTTAAGAACAACTCTTATTGAATATGAAAAGATAACAACTTAATTATAAGAGTTAGATCTATAGGGATAGATACAAAATTTGTTTACCTATTATAATCCAAATACATAGATAATGTACTAAAAATGTTTAGTATTTGATATGTGATACTTGTATAGTATTAAAAATATCAATTATTCTATGTGTGAGTTGATATTTGAGTTTAAGATTAACTTGAGAATTAAATCCTATTTAAGGTAGATTTTACTTAGAATAATATTATTTTTGAGATTGGACAATTCTAATGTAGCATTATTGCTAATCAAGCTATAATACACATTTCATTTAGTGGAAACGATTATTTAGATCAATAAGTTCTTTAATGAACTTAATATAGTTTCTTGTATTGTTGAAATAATAATGTACTATAGAACATTAGAACTATTATGCATACAAAAAAAGTTATGGTCGATTCAAAGATCCAAGCATGTATTTAGGTAGTTTCTCTTAATTATAATGATAATTGAGACAAGATTTATAAGATTTAAACAAGTATTCACTATAGAGAATATTGCAAAAGTCTCTTACTAAACCACTATCCCAACATTAGCATAGTCTTCATATGGAGATATAATATAGGATGCTTAAATGATTGGCTTAGTGTAATTAGGAAATTGTTATTCCCTATAGTCATTCAGTTAGTTACAAATTTTGTAACATAATTAATTAAAGGTACTATTTATCTTTATGTATTTTGTTAATTATATTTGATATTTTAATACTAAAGGTAAAATCCTTGGAATAATTAATGTGAAATTAAAATTATGATGAGATCATAATTATAAGATTCATTTTTCATTTATGTATTATTCCTAATCGCAATTTCATCAAGATAGGATATTGATGAAACGATAAAAATAATTGATCTCATAAATTAAAGTATGAAAATAATTAAACAAATGTATGAGTGTTTATTAGAGAATAAGTTTACTGAACTAACCTGATTATAAGAATCCTAAATGGAATATTACTTATGTGTTTATGGATTTCTTCATTGCGAAGGTTATGTAATTGATCCTTAGACTTAATATTAGCAAAGTATTTCATATGGTAATTATTATTTTTTGATGTTGCTTATGACCTATTCTATTTAGGATAGCTCAATCAGTAGTACCTAGGAGATAGTTGAGTAAATCAATATATAATTCATCACTCTAAAGTAATTAGAGATAATATTCCACTGTTCTTGATTAATAGTGATTTAAAGAATTCTCTGTCTAGAGTGAATTAAGATTTGAAAAGATATTTTCAAATATCAATTACAAATCAATTACTAATTAGCATGAGCAAACACGATTGGATATAAAAAGAGTAGACATTAAATTCATACACTATGTCCAATTAGAACATTTAGATGACGAAAGAATTAAATTATACATTATAACTATGCATAAATATGTTTAGTTAAACTACTTTGATATTCCTAATATTTGGATGTTTATGACATGTTACTAGACATCAATCTTAATATATAATTATAAATTATTTAATTAAAGAATTAAAAGGAGTTTAATTTATTTAATTATAATTATGAATTACAATTATAAATTATAAACATTGTCAACATCTTAGGAACCTAATAGGTTACATATAAAAGACCAGTTTATAAGAAAAAATTTAAATTAAGTTGGACTAATTGTTATGCTTGAGAAGCGTTAGAGATTAAATATAATATATTTAAATTAAATTGTAATTATAATTATAATTAGAGTTTGAATTTAATTATAATTAGAAAGTTTAGTTTTAATAAGAAAGAAAATCTTTTGCTTGTCTATATAAATAGGAGGAAGGCATAGGAGGACTAGCATTCTTACTTTCACCTCTTAAAAATTGAGTTCTTTTTGTCTACTATGTGAATATCGTTAAAGATTAAACACTCAGACAACTTGTGGTTAAAATCTCATAAGAAAAGAAATTTGAATCAAGTACAGTTTGATTAACTTTTTATAATTTATATTTTTGAATTATTCAAATACTAAAATCTTTTGTTACACCTCTAATTAAATCTCAATTAATTTCTCAAAAATGGTAATTAATAAAATAGATCTAATCCAACCAAAGTATTTTATGATCCCATATAATGCACTAATAACCATTTGCTTTCGAATTGGACCATCTTCATTATAACATCCAGCAATTTGGACCATACTCAATTATTGCGGAGAGTTAGGTCAAACCAATAGTAGTCGCGAAAATCATCTACATGTCCAATAAAATTATTGATAATCATTATTTGACTAAGCAGCAGTAGATTGACTTGTCCTGCATAACTTTAGAGCTAAAACTATGATTACATCATTTAGATACAAATCTTAATTTCATTTTTTCTTCTCCCAGTAATTATAGAAATTTATGGAACTTTCTCGATGTCAAATAAACAAGAAAAAATAATCAATCTTTAACGCGTGTACTACTTCTCTATATAATTATAGGCTTACAGTCAGGAAGTTTACGTCTTGGAACTTTATAAAACAATAAGAAAAGTTTCAATTGGGTTCTTTTAACAACAATGATATATTATACATAGTGATTATCTATAGGGAAAGGCATATACCAAATCATTGGTATATATACCTGAGGGCCAATTGACTATCATCATTTTATTATAAAATAATGTCTTCACTTGACCCTTGTCTTGCTTGGACAGTATATAACTGGTGCATTTCCTCTAAACATTAAATAGAGACAAGCCTGTATCTATCTTTAAATTAGCAAATCCCTAGTCTAGTAAACCAATTCATGCAATAATGCTACCACGTCCCAAATTACCAAAATACTAATATAAATCAAATTAGAAATTAGAAAAACCAATTTCCCGTTTGTTATTCTTTCAACAACTTGGAACGAACGTTTTCTACAAAACCGTAAAAGAAACATTGACATGCACCCAATTAGACCTAGGATCGGTCTTCGTGGATGATTCATAAGAATGTGAAATAACCCTACTAACCAAAGGGATTGCTAGAGGACGTAGTAGTCGCAAACCGATGAAACAGGTCATTACAAATTTCCCATTTTGAAGGACCAATCCTCTTGATTTTACAAGGATACCTAAAAGAAATGCATATGTTTCATATGCAAGAGTATGAAACAATGCAAGTGTTGGTGAGGCGTGAAAGTGAAAGTGTTTGTCACAAGAAAATTAGGTAGAAGAGCGCTGAAATAGAAGAATTAACATAGTGTTTGATTCACTTGTTAAAATAAATAAGGAATAAAATGATTATTCTTAGAAAATATGAATAGAATAGATGAAAAATAAAATGAAATAAATATTATTTAGTTTGATTTATTTTAAAGAATTTTTAATGATGATATAATATCAAATTTTAGTTTGAAAATATAAATTTAGAATGACAAAGGAATAATTAACAAAAAGATCAAAATATTCGTTATAATACCTACTAACAACATTATTATTATTATTATTATTATTATTATTATTATTATTATTATCATTATTATCATTATTAATTTTCTTCATCATTATCATCATCATCATCATTATTATGATTATTTCAACCTGTGAATGTTATCACTTGCAACCAAATATAGAAAGACACCAACTTCCTGCAACACAAATTAATGTAGTAGTGGAAAGTAAAGGTCATTCCCACGAGGAGCCCAGACGTTAGTAGTTATGCAATAAAAAGGGGGGTTTTTAATTATGAATTAAACATAATTTGATCGGAATGAGAAATTGAAAAAAAACTAATAGCAAAACAATTAGAATTTAACAATCGATAACAATAAATCTTGGTTTCTGGTCTCCTTCATTATTAAACTTGCGTTGATCATTGACACTAAAAATAATCAATTTATTGCTTAAGCATTCATCATGATAAATTTATTTACCTATTTTCTCTTATGTTTAGTTAACGGAAACATGTATTCGAATTAATCTTTATTAATCAATAACCTGAATATGATATCAGATTTAATTAATTAATAGCTTTATAAATCAAAAAAATCGACGAACTAGACAATATACATACAATGTATATGTTGGATCCCGTTTCCGGAACCCAACCTTGCCTTGCAAAACATCATCAAACATAAGATCACGTTCACATCTCACGCGTGGTTCCTTGAAAATCTCATCTTGCTATGATACCACATATGTTGGGACCCGATTTCTGAAACCGGAGCCTAACCTCGGGAACATAAATCAAAAACATAGATCAACCGTGATTGGACTTATACTTGAATAAAGAGGTGGAAACAAATCAAAGCGAAATTCATGAAATCTAAAACGGATCAAAATCGAATGGCTCAATCAAACTGAAACAATTTTCTGACATCCGAAAACGTGTACTTTGAAGAAACGCTGCGTTGGGAACCTGTAAGACTATCTTGTTCTAACCAATCCAATTCGGTACAATTTTTTTTTCTTTTTCATCATTTTCATTTTACTCAATCTCATACAAACAATCTTGATTCCCTCTCAGGAAATTCATCCTCATGCAAACCTCAATTCATAAAATCTTCTTAGCAATCATTCTTATCT
>JANIJH010000001.1:17948509-17959219 GCA_024520975.1 Erythroxylum areolatum
CTTTCAACATATTCTATAAGTTTCATGAAGATCATTTCCTCAAATTATGCCTAAATCAAAAAGTCAACTCTCTATGACCAAAAAGTCAAACTTTCTTAATTCTTCATATTCTCACACTTTTTTATATAATTCTTGCTTTCAACTTCATTTAAATCAACTCATGCATTATACTTTCATAAACCATAGAAATCTCCACAAATCTCAAAGTCATCAAAAACCTAACATAAATTTCCTTCACATTAATTTCCTTTAACTCAAACACCACTTTAGGCCAAGATTAACCATAAACATCAATAACAAAAAAATACACACATATATACTCTCATCATCAACAACTTGCTAAATTCACCTATCTTGATCTCACATAACAATTTACATTCTTGAATTTTCTTTACACTTGCATAATTCACCTCAAAATCCTCATTTAATGCCAATTTATACTTCTAAATTTCAAAGAAAGTTCGGGGTCGGGGTCCAACAGTATATTTATCCTAGACAACTATTTTTCTTAGAATCATGTCCCTAACGTAGTAGACAAAAATTCTAGTCACGACTTTTGATTAAAAGAATTGAACGTAAACCTGTTTAATATAGCAATCGATTGAATAAAATCACAAACTAGTTGCACATCTGGCCGTAAAATCCACAATCAAATAATAACCTAAAAAAATAATTAATACTTGACTAATAAATCGATTCCAATAAAGAACGAAAGTCTCACAATGTTCAGAGTTCAATAACTAGGATTCTGTAAACCAAGAAATAAGAGTTTAGTTACTAAATATCATAAATTTTCCTAACTATTTGGGATTGTCACGGGAGTTTTTGTGGCTTGATTTTTATTTGGGACTGTCACGGGCGTTGTTCTTCTCTGGACATGTTCTCCTTTTTGTGTTTCTTCAGCTGCTACTCTAGTTGGTTCTTCCACAAGCTTTCTATTTTTCTTCTCTTTGTTACTATAGTTGATGGGACAAATAAGTATTATTGGCCACCTCACTATTCACACCTCACTTGAAACCTCCTACCAAACATCTACGTTTCGGGCTAAGTGATTTTATGAATTAATTATTGGTCCACTGGTACTATTCACGACTTTTAAAGCCACACTTCTCTGTTTCTGTGTTTCACTCCTGCGCTACGTTGTTTGCCTTATGCTTCCAACCTGCTGCGTTTCATGACTTCTAGTTGTTGCATGTTGGTCTCTGCTGTGCTGCGTTTTCTTCTTACTTCCTTTCTATTTAGCTCCTCGTGCTTTCAACATTTGTATGCTGCATTGTTTTGCTGCTTGCATGTTGACCTATTGACTGCGTTTCATTCGTTCTAGCTGATGCATGCTTCCACCCACTAGGTATAACTACACGAGGTCATGTTTAGTTAGGTTCAACGCCTAGTTCAGCTCTTTTTATCCCAAAATCTTCGTAGTTCTTTCTATTTGGTTCCAAAATACACTTTGACATAAAACAAAATTAATTTTCATTAAGTATAACTTCAAACCTCAAGAACAAAGAAAATTAATACAAAAAAGATAGAAAATAAAGACACTAACAAACTCCCCCTCACTTAATCTTTTGCTTGCCCTCAAGCAAATTAAACACGACCATCAAATCCTATCAATTTGTTTATAAAGAAACTAAGCACATGCAATCATTTAAACTTTAGCCAATCGAATGTCAAGATACTACACACATCATGATTAGTTTTCATCAATGCATATAAACGAACTCAACTTATGATACTATCATTCAAAGATAAGCATAAATTCACAAGGGATTTTTCTCACGAAATTCACTCATTTCACTCAAATGTTTATAGATTGGTGTTTTGCTCAAAAGTCCCTATAGGAAATAACACTACCATAGGCTTGCAAATACACCAATGCTCTTCTACAATGATTACATGCTAAAATAGATCAAAAGGGCTTTATTTGAGGTTGTAATAGGGCTAAAGTTAAGGTGAGTCAAAAACGATTTGAGGGGTTCTTCACAAGTAGTCATAAAGCCAAAATATACAAAGGGACAATAAAATATATTTCTAAGAATTGCAAGTAAATAACTAACAACTCAAAATTTATTATTGGTACTATACTTGATTCTTTTCCTTTTCTTTTTCTTTTTTCTTTTTTTTTAAAAATACTAAGGAAGCAATAAACAATAAAAGTAGCTAAATACAATGTACTCTGTGAGTAGAAGTATCAATAAACTCTTCTTAGAAAAAATATAGCAAAAAGTCTCAAACTAGCTAACTTAGTACTTTATTAAACTTATGAATAGGTAAGGCTAATGAGGTTTGATGTTTTAGAATGAGGTGTTTAAGAAACAAAAGCGGTAAAGGCTCAAAGGAGTTTGCAAGGGAAATAAAATAGGTAGGTCATTTAAGTCAAGGGTTAAAAGAAAGAGGGCCTTAATCTTTTCTATCTAGCATGCATCTAATAGATTCAAATCGGTTCAGAGCAAGTTCTGAAGGTAATCACCTAATGGAATATCACACACACAAAGAAATGAAATGACTTTTGCATGGAGTCATATAGGCTCAATTCCTCACATAGGCTCAACTGAAAATCCATTATGCTTCTATACATTACCTAATCACTCAAGCACCAATTTTTGAGTAAGCTTATGTTACCAACTACTTTAATCGATCAACATGATTCACCTTCTATTTAATTGGCCTAATTCGAATTCAATCACGCAATTCAATCTCATTCCAACTATTAAGATAGAATTTTATGGTTTAACACACATCACATATAAATTAAAAGACAGAAAAGAAAGAAAAAAACAAAAGCAAAATGAACAAAGAAATAGTAAATTCAAATCACACAATCACACAAACATTCAATGTTTCCCCCCTAAACTTAATCTACATTGTCCTCAATGTACTCGTAAAAAGAAAATCACAAGAAAATACAGAAAATAAAGGTTTAAGAAGCTTCTCTGTTAATGCATCAAGGTGTTAGTGGAAAAGGCGGTTGAAACTTTTGTTGTTCAAAGAAAGCGAGTTGGTTGTGCTCCAATATGTCCAATCTATGCTCCATGCATTGTAGGAGTGTTAAAATAGTCAAATCACTTACAAAAGGATGTGTTGCGGTGGGTGCTAATGGTTGTGAATTAGTGGCTGTGGAGGTATTGGTAGCCTCAGTTATTCTTTTTCACCGATGCAAGCAAGGAGCAGGTTGTACAGCCGGTCCAGGTGGGAGAAAAGTATATCCATTAGCTTCATCGACAACTACAAGTCCCATCTTGTACAAACATTCACAATCCAATGATTCCATCTCACAAGCAACTGTGAGGTTAGTGTTATCAACATCTAAGACTCTAATATTAATAGCAAGTTGAGTGATATATGAGCCTAAGATTAAAGCTTGATTATGCTTTTTTAATATGGAATGCATTTGAGTGAGCATCCAAAAACCTAAATTAAGTGGGACATCATTTTCTATGCATCATAAAAAGAAAAATTCAACTTTTGATAGGATACCCCAGCAGTTTGTCTACGATCAGAAAAATTGTAAACAAGAAAATAATGCATGTATTTCAAAGCTGGTTTGTGAAGACAAGAACTTTTAAAACTGCAAGGGTTATATTTATCATAATCAACGGACCATTCTAACCACAGTGTATATGGACCATGCGTGGAATAGAGATATCAAGAGAGAACAAAAGTTTGTGAGGGGCACACTTCGTTTGCATGAAAAGGATACTATTTTTGGCTAAGACAACTCTATAATGGGTTTGAAGAATAGAGAAGGGAGGCATAAAGAATAAGGGGGTTTTAAGAAGAGTGAATAGTAGCTTGGGCCCAAGTATTAATTTATCACTTCAGTGAACAGTTGAATAGGGAGCTGGCAGCAGAACAAGAAAGGAGACGTGAATAGTGGAGATGGACTAATGTTTAATGGTCACATCATATGAACAGTGGCGTTGAGAGAGGAACAAGAGAGGTTGCAAGAGAGATTTTTTGCAAGAGAGAAATAAGGGGGTCTTCAGTTGAAATAGCCCATATAAATTTTTTACAAATTAAGAATAAATAAAAATAACAAGCTATTTATTTCTTAAATAAAAAATAAAAATAAAAATGAAACAACTTAAATTAAAATAAATCTTGAGCTGACTCTCAAGAGCGTTTCTTTAATGTCATATTAGCTAGACAAAAATTTTATTGACTTATTCAAAGTAAACTAGGTCAGCCAGTTCAATTTCTTCCACAATTTTAACCTGTAAATTCTCATAATACGATTTCAATTTGTGTTTATTAACTTTAAATACTTTAAAAGTATTTAAACTCTAAATTTCAACTGCATAATGTGAGAAAACATTAGTAACAAAACATGAACCTATCCAATGAGATCGTAATTTACCAAGAAAGAGCTTTAGTTTAGAATGATAAAGAAGGACCTTTTGACCTATGGAAAATTCTTTTCTAGTTAAGATTTTGTCGAGAAAGGCCTTAGTCTTTTCTTTATAGACTTTAGCACTCTCATAAGCATCATTATGTATCTCTTCCAACTCTTGCAATTATAATTTTCGATTAATTCCAACCTCAATTAAATCCAAATTGCATTGTTTAACTGTCCAGTAAACCTTATATTCCAATTCTATAGGCAAATGATAAGGTTTTCTGAATACTAACCTATATGGTGACATACCAATAAAAGTTTTATATGCTGTCCTGTATGCCCATAACGCGTCGTCTAAACACAAGCTCCAATCTTTCCTATTAGGATTAACCACTTTCTCCAAAATTGATTTGATTTCTCTATTAGAAATTTTGACTTGTCCACTTGTCTGGGGATGGTATGCTATTGAAGTTCGGTGTGTAACGCCATATTTCTTCTGTAAAGCCTTAACAATTCGGTTTCAAAAATGACTTTTGCGGTCACTGATTATTGCTCTAGGCACTCCAACCCTAATAAAAATATGAGACTTATCAAAATCAATAACAACTTTAGAATTATCAGTATGAGTAGCCTTAGCTTCAACCCATTTTGAAATAAAATCCACAGCAATAAGAATATATGTCTTATCGAAAGAGAAAGGAAAGGGTCCATAAAATCAATTCCTTATACATAAAAAATTTCACATACCAAGATATTCGTGAGCAACATTTGGCCTTTTGGTCCTAAACCACCTGTTCTTTGACATCAATCACAAGATTTGCAAAATATATAAGCACATAAAATAATTTAGGCCAAAACAAACCACATTCAAGCACCTTACGAGCTGTCCTTCTAGGACCAAAGTGTCCAACACACGCAAAAGAATGGCAAAAATTTAATATAGAAGGGATTTCATCATTAGATACACTTCACCTAATAATCTGATCAAAACAATATTTCTACATATATGACTCATCCCATGCATAATATTTAGCCTCTCTTTTGATTTTATCTTTTTCAGCTCATGATAAAGTACTAGGTAAAGATTTAGTAATCAAAAAATTAACTATGTCAGCATACCAAGGTGTTACTTATTGGGTGGCGAATAAATGTTCATCTGAAAATTGATCTTTTAGGTTGTCTAAAGTTGTTTCTAGATGGATACGACTAAGATGATCTACAGCCAGATTTTCAGTTCCCATTTTGTCCCGTATCTTTACATCAAATTCTTGTAGTAGTAGAATCCAACGAATAAGACGTGGCTTTGCTTCCTTTTTGGAAAAGAAATACTTCAATGCAGCATGATCTGAATAAACTATGACATGTATGCCTAATAGATATGAACGGAACTTCTCTAACCTAAAAACAACTACCAATAATTCTTTTTCTATTGTTGAATAGCTTTTTTTGGGCGTCGTTTAGCATCAGCGAAGCATAGTAAATTAATCACATGCGGTGCTTTGTTCCTCCTTTGCGCTACGTCGTTCGCTTTATGCTTCCAACCTGCTACGTTTTATGTCTTCTGGTTGTTGCGTTTTGGTCTTTGTTGTGTTGCATTTTCTTCTTGCTTCCTTGTGTTTAGCTCCTCTTGCTTTCAACGTTTGAATACTGTGTCGTTTTGCTGCTTGTGTGTTGACCTAACGATTGAATTTCATTCATTCCAACTAATGCGTGCTTTCACCCACTACGTATCACTGCACGAGACCAAATCTAGCTAGGTTCAATGCCTAGTTTAGCTCTTTTTGTCCCAAAATTTTTGCAGTTATTTCTATTTGGTTCTAAAATATACCTTGATATAAAATAAGATTAATTTCTATTAATTATAACTTCAAACTTTAAGAGCAAAAAAAATTAACACATGGACATATAAAAAATAAAGACACTAACGCAACCAAACACATAATAATAAGCATTTATCAAAGAATATATCAAAATAATTATTCCGTTATGCAAGCGTATGCGATAGTCCAAACCTGCCCCGTGCAAACTACACATGGAAAGATGAGAACAAAAAATTAGGAATGGGTTGCTGACTTTACTGATGTTTATCTTAGAAAAGTACAAGTCTCTTTCACAAAGATGATGCCGATTGCCGACAATTATTTTCACACCCTTTGGTTTAGCTCTGGCAATAGAGCTCTACTCCAATACGTATTTATGAAACAAAGACTAGCTGACAATGACGTGCTTGTTCTTTGAGCCACGTTTTAATAGCATCATTTAGGAATCATCATATACCCTCCTCTCCTTTTTCTTGAAAAATAAAATCGTTGTTACAGTCTTTCTAATAATTACAAATAAAATTAATCCTATATATTAGCCAAATTTCTGCTGAATGCTGTTAGGCTTGAAGTTGTATCTATTATCAAACTCGATAATTAAAAATTTGCAGCAGATGTCAATGTAAGCCACTTTCTTGTGCAAAAACAAATATCAACACTATTTTTGCGATAATAACTATTGCTTAGTGATTTCAGATTCTATAATTAGTACTAATTAACGAGTTGAATCCTTGGAAAGGACAATTAATTACTAAAATTAATTAAAAAGACAAAACTACTTGTACCATCAAACTCAAATCCTTCCATGTTATACAACATATACACGTTGTTTAACGTGGCAATCAAATATTGGTCCAGATACCCCTACAGCATATATCGGCCCATAATAGGTGAGAGAGCATAAGAATATGAATAGGCTTAGCTGGCAAGTAACAGATCAACGGCCACGATTGATTCACATCATTGTGAGCTGACGTGGATTGTACTCTTTGCAGCCTCGATCGTTGCTTCTCTCTCCAACTCTTTCTATTCTATAAGTCTCTCTTTCCATAGTTGGCATCCGCTTGAGTGGAGAAAAAATGAAAAGCAATCTCTTGGTTTTGTTCAATTGTAAGATTGATTTGGTTTCTTTGTAAGCTGTCAGGAAAAGGGTCTCTTTGAGTTTCGAATTCTATAGAATGCAAAGAAAGAAGGAAAGGCAAGAACTTTGAAAGAAACATCATTGCATTTTCCGAAATGGTTTTAGGGTGTGATATTTTGTTGACAGAAGAAGAGAAGGTTGACGAAGGGGAGTGGGAAAAAGAGAGATAAAAGTTCCTGAATGCCAAGGTAGCAGAAGTAGAGGCAAGCTATATCTATAAGTTTTCGTATATGTAACAAAAAGAAGAAACTTGCCAAGATTACTTTGGTCTACTTATGCTGGTAATTCTCATCAAGTTCACGTTTTTCTTTGATTTTCCTTCTGTTCTTTTTTAATTCATTCTGTCCATGTTAAGATCCCTGTTCATTTTTTCCCATAAATCAATACATTGTAGGTTGCAAAATTCCTTTGAATATGTTGGTGTTCTATTCTGCGCAATAGACAATATATTGCAATCCATCTCGTCTCTTCACCAAATTTCGTTAGTTTTCTGTTTCGGATTTTTATTTTCTTAGTTACGATGTTAGAAACAAGATTAAGATAGCTTCGAAGTTGGAACAGAAAGAGATTTTAGAAGTCACTAATTTGCTTCTACGCTATTTTTAAGTCTAACTAAACTTTCTATCTCGGTGATTTATATGTTTCTCTCATTCCTATAAATCACAGTTTACTTTATTTGTAATAATAACTAAAGATCTCTTTTGAGTTATGTTTGATAGGTAATAAACTTATTAGTTGCCAAAAAAGAAACAGAGCGTCTGAGACATGTAGATTCATAATCATAAGAGCCCAGTTGTTTCTGTTATTAATGGTTCTGCTGGGTGATTGCTAACAGGTAATTGGCAAAATGTCTGCAACTGCAATCAGTGACGCTGTGGTGGCTTCAGGCCCAGAAACTCAACCAGCAGCCACAAAACTCATCACACAAATCGATGTCGAGTTTGCTAAATGTGACTGTTGTGGCCTAACTGAGGAGTGCACACCAGGTTATATTGAAAGAGTACGTGAGAGATATCAAGGAAAATGGTTATGTGGGCTATGTGCAGAAGCCGTAAAATATGAAATTGCAAGGACTGAGAGGCTTATTAGCACAGAAGAAGCATTGACAAGGCACATGAACTTCTGCAAGAAATTTGTGTCATCAAGACCACCTCCTGATCCGACAATGCATTTGATATCGGCGATGAGACAAATTCTTCGACGAAGTCTGGATTCACTAAGAGCTTTAAGATCAACCCCAACTAGTCCTACTAAAACTAATGATGGGGAAATAAGAACTGTTACTAAGTTTACGAGATCTGGAAGTTGTTTCCCAACTGTGTCTGGGTGACATGTGTACATCAAAGTGTGGAATATGGATAAACTGAAAATGAAAATTGGCAGGCGAGGGGGTGCAATTACATTTTATTTTATGCAAATAATGAAAAACGAAACAGAAGAGGTGAAATTTATGTGCTTAAAATTGGAGTTACATACTTGTTAGATACAGAATTTCTTGTCAAAAAACGAAAAATTTCTCTTCCTTTTTCTTTTGTTTTGCTCTATCATTTTGTTCCTGTTGCTATCTGTGTGATTGAGACTAACATACCGTCAATTGTGCAACTGCATACGGTTGGATTTTCAAACTTGATTCTGAGTACAATACAGTTTTGGAGTACGTGAAAACTTAGTTGGAAGTTGGTGAGAAATTATTGTCTGCAATCTGAAAAATGTTTTGATAGGTAGAAAGCAGGCTTTGGTTAGCATCATGTTTACGCCCAATTCTGATTCTTCCGGAGTGATTCTCTTGGTGATTAGAATATCTTTACTTTATTTATGCTGCGGCAGATGAATTATTCCGTTGACACGTATTACAAATGTAATTTGAGTTCTCCTACTGACATTTCGGTTTTGACTTGTAAATCTGTTTCAAATCTTTGCAAGGCTCCTGATTCTTAATCTCCCTGGCAATGAGACAACCACTAAGGTTACGTCAAAGATAAAACTTTTTTGAGTGTTTCAATGATTTAGAATGTATAGATTATAAAGAAGAGTACATAACAATGGATTTTGTGGAAGTACAAACGAAAAAAGGACAATGCTTTTTGATCTGATCACGAACTTTACAGCACCAAAGAACCCGTGAACACTCTCATCTTTCTTGTGAAAAAGAATGGAAACATTTTTTAAATCCCCATCAACTTTCTTTCCATAATGGAAGAAATTGTAGCAATCAGGGCATAGCAGACTAAGCTTGGTATGGTTTTGAGATTTTAAGTAGTGAATCCTAACAGTAACCTTATTGATGACCAGTGAGAACAAACAAGTATTTTAATGGGGGCAAGCCAGAATTAGTCATATATATATTGATTGGTGGATATGAGCAAGTTGAACAAATGGTGAGGTCCACAGATAATGCTTACTTTAAGAGGAAAATAAACAACAGGAGCTGTCGAAAAGTAAATAGTTCATTTGGCTTCTACGTGAGTAAAAAGCAGAGGTTGTGGCCACTACATGTATGGAACTAAGAGGAGACTGTGTGCTGTCGACAACAACTAGGAAACTTAACTGTGTGCTGTCTGAAAAAAACTAGGAAAGCTGTATAGATCTGCGCAGCCTTACGCAATTGCGTCTATATATGAACCTCCAATAGCACCAGTGGATATGTGGATGGAACACTAGAAAACGATAAGTCATAAATGAAGCAGAAAATAACTTTTCAAAGAAGCATGGCAACTTTCAGACAACACGACAGCCGGGTCTCATTTAGATATCGCGCATCTCTGTTATTGCTATGTGAATTTCCAGACAAAAAGATTCTTGACATGGGTGTCTGTGTATGGTTGGTGAATTGTGTGTATGTACTTGGTGGGGCGTAACGACATGTTAACCCCGATCAGAACTAGACCCTTTAACCCCGATCAGAGCTGGACCCACCTAGGTTCCTGTTCTTATGTGCCTAGCTTGTTGATACGAGCTAAACTTTTACCTAATTAGTGCACTAGAATTATAATATAGCAGTACGGAAGCCGTTCTCGTGAGAATTGATCATTAATACTCAAAATTACAACTTTAGCTACTATTTAAGTTGCTGATTATGAAGTTATTGACTAAAAATGAATATTATCCAAAAAAACACAAAGAACTAATTAATTCACTAAAAATATACTAAAGTTCATCTTTCTCTTACCTCCTCTCTCGGGAAAAGCTTTAAACATACTTTTTTTTAAATGAAAAGGGAAAAGTACATCAAATCCTAATTAGTCGAGAATAACTGCGCCCCGACCGATCTTCTAAAAGAAGAGTCTGGCACCCTAATGGTGGAACATCAAAATAAGTGATCTCAATTTCGTCAGGACAGGCTCGAGTAGCAAGCTAATCTGCGCATCTGTTGCTCTCTCGGTACACATGCCGATGAACAACAGTCCAATTTC
>JANIJH010000001.1:18036903-18047352 GCA_024520975.1 Erythroxylum areolatum
ATAATGTATGTGTATGTTTCAAAAAAAAATTTATACTGAGATTTGACTGAGTGATGTAGCACGCCACCCTCGCAGGGTACGGACTCGGATATCACCATCGATGTCGGGTTCGGATCTTACGGGAGTGAAGTGTTACAACTTATAATAGATCTTAAGGTATTCAATTATAGATTGTCAGTTATTTATGAGATCTTTACTTTAAATTTTAGATTAAGTGAGGGTATAACTTTTAGTTTTGATGATAACAATATGTTACTATTTATATTTTTATCCTTGGTGATATTAATAAGTTAATATGCCTTGAATACTATAACATAAAACTAAGGTTTCTAAACTTAAATAAACGAAACTAGAATTTCATCTTACTCTTCTCTTTCCTCTATTTAGGTCATGCATTATAAATTTGACATATTAAGAATGAAGAAAGAAAAAGAGAAAGAAAGAAAATTTTATTATTAAAATTGATTTTATGTTTGGACTTTAGATAAGGTTGTTTTTATCTAAACCCATTTCTCAATTAATTTTCAAAAACATTACCCATGGTTGTTATACCAGCAAAAGCTCAAGTTATTTTAATTTAAAAAAAAAACAAAAACTCAAGTTGTTTAGTCTTTTTCATGTTCATCTCCCTCTTTGTTGTGCCCCTTTTTTTTGTTTCTAATTGGGGTCCTTTTATTTATTTATTTTTGTTTCGTCTTTTTCATGGGGATCTTTCTTGTCGCTCTTATACCCCTTTTTATTTGTTTTTGGTTCTTTTCCATATTTTTATCTTTTGTGGGTTTTCTTTTTAAAACCAAAATTAATAAAGAAATTATTTAATATAAAATTGAAAAAAAATGACTAAAATACTTAATTAAATTTAACTAATTATAATTAGAAATAATTATATCTAATAATTAATTAAAAGGAATTAGAAATGAACAAATATAATTAAGTCTAACATAAAAATAATTGGTAACAAATTGTAAATGATAAAAGGCAATCAAACCTAAATTGATGAAATTTTCAATAAATACAATATTAAATACAATTAAGACTAATTAAAAGAAATTGGAAATGAATAAATTTAATTAAGCTTAGCATAACAAAATTTTGTTATAAACTGGACATGATAAAATACAATATCCAAATTGAAAAATATTATGACAAAAATAATATGGTAAAATCGGGATTAAATTCAAATAAATAAATTGAATGTGATTGGGGCTACTCTTAAATAGTTTTAAAGATTCAAATTAAATAAAATCTAATGCAATTATGTAAAAACAAAAATTGAAATTATTCAAACACGATTAAATATTAAGTGAAATTTAGTTAATATTTAGACTAATATTATATGACTACGTAAACCATTGAAATAATTTAACTAAAAATCGGTTAAAATCAAATATCAACAAACATAAGTAACAGATCTGATGAATTAATGCAACTTGTATTATCACAAATAATCTAATCCAATTAACGCTGCTTGTTAATTATTATCTGATAAATTGGTTAAAAATTATCGAAGAACAAGATTAAGAGATTTGACGAATTAATGCAACTTGTATTATTAAGAAAAGCTAATTTAACTGACACTGCTTGCTAATTATTATACAACTGACCCTGCTTGCCAATTATTATCTGTTCCAAACACATGGTTTTCTGAAGAGAATACAGTGGAATCTCTGGTACTACAAATAATTGCGACATTGAACATCAGAACAATTGAATTATTGGGCCTCTTTTGGTGGAAGGACTTGCCAGTTTCTCATATAAGGCTCTATTATTGCTATCGTAGTAGACATTCATTTTATATAAACATTATTCTGCAGCATGTTTTATTGATTCGTGGTTACTATTGTCGATTAGACCCTTCATTGCTTGGTCATCAGCGATCAAGAAAGTGTCAGGTTGATTTCAATCATTCTAAGTGGCGATCAAGAAGGTGTCAGGTTGATTTCAATCATTGTAATGTCAGAATTCTTTCTTTCATCCGAGACATTAGTACAACGGGATAAAATCCCTGATTCCCAGTGTGTACTGGGAATTGGGACAGCCACCCCGTGCCCGCAGTACAACACTTATCCATGCACGTCAGGACTTTGAATGCTCAGCCCTGATGATGGGAAAAAAAATTTGGTGATCGGAGTAAAAAGTATAATTTTTATTTTCCTTCAACTAGTTGTGAGCTTGGGAAGGACTTGATTCTTAACTTTCTATTTGAAGTTTTTATGCATGGTTACGTTGTTTTAGCCGGGCCAAAAGGAAACCGTGTCTAATTCTTTGATTTCTTTGTTTAGAAAAAATTTGGAAATTTTTGAAAGATCAACTTGTTCCTAATAACTTAAAATTTCATAGCTTTGAGAATATGGAATTTTAGGGAGAAAAAAAAAAAAGAAATCTAACCTACATTATAGTAAATGTAATCATTAGTTTTACATCCCCAAATTTCTTAAAGAAAATAAATATGTTCAAAAGAATATGATGTAATGAAGAATATTAGTATCGATTCTTGAATAACACAAGGATGAGAGAATGAACTTTGTCTTTACTTTTTGCTTAGGTTATACATTGTATATTTTAATAAATGATCGTGATAATTTCACATATAATACTTATAAAGCAATTACAATAATAAATAAAAGATAGTAAAGGATAGAAATAAAATTAATTTATAGTGGTTTAGTCAAATAACTTTTGTATTACATTCACTCTTCAACTTCCATTTGAAAATTCACTATCTTATTCCTTCAATAAATAAAAAAATAACCTTTCAAATAATATCTTCTTTATCATGGGTGAAGAGGAACCTTTGCAATTCTCTTACTTTGTTACAGGTGAATAATGACTCTTTATAAATCTTATTCAAGGTAAAGAGTAACCCTCACAAAATATATCCCATTCAATTTTTTCAATTACAGCAAATATACAACTTAAAAACTCTCCTTCTTGCACGTACAAATAGATAATGGCTTAATATATGTTATAAACTGCACATATGCAGTCTCTAGCCTCTTAAGGTTCATAGTAACTCTCTATTATGGTGTTGCAGCCCTCACCTAATGCATAACTAAGAGGAACCATATTTCTTTAACCTCTATAGACTTTATCAGCTCAACCTTTGCTCTTTTAGGGCTCATCCTTTGCTTCTTACTTCCTTAACTATACTCACCCCCTTCTCCTTGCTTCCTACTTCCTTAACTATACCCATCCCCTTCCCCTCATCTAGTTACTCCTTCCCTTAACTTCCATCCCTTCCTATGCTCCTACAACCTGCTTATTAAGCCTCCTCCTTGGTTCCATGTTTCTCTTCCTAATAGTTATCTTTAAGGTCTTTTCTGTCTTTTAATCTTTTTTACCTTTTCCTGCCTTTGCTACATTTCCGTTAATGGTAAATATTTTTAAAAATTATTTGAACTTACTTCTTTTAATTTCCCCATTTTATCTATAAATTTCATCTCCAATCAAATCCATCTAGATTCGTTGTTTCTTCCACCCCTTCCTTTCGGACACATCTCAAAGCCTTCACAAAACTGGAAAACCTCATGTCTACCTTGTTGATGTTTTTAAAAGCTTAAAGATACAGATGATGGTTGTGCTTATTTCATAGGCTCATGTCCAATATATGACTTAGAAATAAGTTGTTGGATAAAGCCCTAGTGAATCTATAAGTACTTCCCTCCACTCCATGAAGGAGGTAGAACCATAATCAACCTAGATGTTGAAATGCTTAATGTTAGAGCCAAAAGTTAGAGCACCACGATGGTGGGCTTCTTTTTGGGAAAGCGACCACATTTTCTTGTAATACATATATGGGCCTTTAGGCAATGGAAGGGAAGAGGTCTAAATGAAGCGTTATTATCAAAAGAGAAAACCTTCTTTTTAGGCTCATCTCAAAGTGAGAAGCTTACGTATAATTAAAAAAGAGCCATAGTACATTACTAACCTCCCAATCTTTATCCAGGTTTGGAAACCAGGTATTAACCTTGACATAATCAAGCATGAAAATGTTCCTATATAGGTAAACATGTATATTGTACCATTGGAATATTAACTTACTAAATGATAAAGTATGCTACCTAACTATATTGGCAAACCAATTTATATAGATGAAACCAAGAAGCTAATTGGATATTCTAGGTTGTGCATTAGCATAGGAATTTAAGGAGCTTCCTAATACTATTCTCTTAATAGTATTGGGTGAGATTGAAAAATTATATGACGACTTCAACGTGGTTTCTTATCAATGGAAGCCAATTTTAAAAGGCTTGATGATGAAGGTTACTATTGGAATCTTCTCAAGAGGATACTACAATGAACTAATGAGGCTTGAACCATAACAAAGGAAGCTTGACCCCAAGGTAAATAAGGAAATAAGGAAGGAAATAACTCAGCAAATGAAAAAATGAGCAAGATTCCAATTGTAAATTCCATGTTAGACTCAACAATGATGTTAATGATAAAGGGGCTATAAATAATGATATTTCTGACATTAGGATGACACCCTGGGAAAAAAAAAAGTGGTTCAAGGAGATATAACCTTTGATAGGGTAGTTATTGATAGAATTATTATGACCAGAAAGAATAAGGGGAAACAAGAGGAAAATGAATAATAAAATTGTTCTCTTTAACTAGAAGGGACGTGCTCTTCCAGTATACCCTCTAATATGGCCTTGGAAAGAATTCTAAAGTTATAGAAAAAGGATATTAGGGAATAAAAAAATTAATGTTTACAGGTCCATAAACCCCTAACCATGTCTATTATTTTGTATAACATTAGGGGAATTAATTATCACAAAAAGCAACAAATTTTAAGAGATTTTGTTTAAGATAGTAAACCTATCCTACTAAAAAATCTAGAAACTAAGCTCCATCTAAATATTTGTGCTCAATTTATCCCTCTGGATGGGCATAGGTCCACTACTATGGTAGAATAGTCCTAGCTTTTGACACAAGGAGGATAAACGTGGATATGCTTACATCTAGTGCTTAATTAATTAACTTGTCAGTTTGGATTTTATCGGAAAACAATGGAATCTTTATCAATTTTATATATGGCTCCAATATGTCCTTCCAAAGAAGAAACCTTCAGAATAAATTATCAAGCATTCAACCTACAATTCATGGTCTATGGATCCTACTTATATTTAGGTCTGAAGATGAAGAAAATATTAACCTGAAAAATTTTCTTCAATAAAAATTTTTATGGAATAGACTGAAAAACTCGAAGTTACTAATCTAAAGTTTAAAGTTGCTTCTTTTTTTAGAGTAATAAGTAAAACTCAAAATGGATTATTTCCCAAAAAAACTTGATAAGACATTGATTAATGATGACTAGTTGTGCAAATTCCTATAAAGTAAAATTGTTTTATGGGAATCCCTTATGCTATGATCCCTCACCAATCTCAATTTAAAACATATCTGATAGATATAAAAGGAGAACTCCTCTTAGGTTTAACAATTTCTTATATCAAGAGGAAGGATTTGATGAGACCATCTTAAGAGGTCTATTTAAAGAGGTTAAAGGGCATAAATCCTTCATTTGCATTGAAAAATTGAAATATATAAACTAGAAACTTAATGTCAAGAAACCAGTTAACACTAGAAAGCTAGTACTTTAAACTAAAATGAAGCTTAACTCAATCCAGGTTGCTTTGAGTCAACTACCAAGAAATATAAGATTAATGAAGGAATAGAAATATGTTATAAATGATTATATCAATGCAATATGGAATCATTGCTCACTTATCAAATAAAGTTCTATATTACATTGGATGAAAAAAGGGATAGGAATACCAAATTCTTTTATAACTCAATACTAGCTAGAAAGAACCACAATAAAATTAGTTCATTAAATACTTAGGATGGGTAGTGATCACAAAGCACGAAGACTCTAAAGAGGAAGCATTCAACTATTAATAAAATTTATTAGGTTCAAATGTAGTCCTTAACTTAGGAATCGAGCTTTTTATTCAATAACCAATTCAAGGAAGAATTGGAGCTCCTTAAAATTCCTTTTACAACTTAGCAAAGGAGTTGGGTTTAAGCTAGGTACAACCAAAGCCACCCTGACTAAATGTCCTAATGGATTATTTTTGTGAAAAAAAAACTTGGCCTAAGATAAAAGACATAGTTATAGAAGCCATTCGTAAATTCTTTGAAAAGGACATAATCTTAAAAGAGATCAATAAGACTTTTATTTTTATTAATTTCAAAAGATGTTAATCCTAGATCATTTAGTGAATACAAACCTATTTCCTATTGTAACTTTCTATATAAGATCATATCCAAACTTATGGAAACAAGGCTGAAGAAAGTTTTGAGCTTAGTGATAAGCAATACTTAAGGTGCTTTCCTAGAAGAGATACAAATTAGAGATAATGTTTTTATTACATAAGAGTTGTTCAAAGGATAGACTAGAAAGAGATCCCCTAGGAATTGCAGTATTAAAGTGAATTTTCAAAAAGCCTTTGATTCCATATGTTGGAATTTCATCATTCAACTACTAGAAGTACTCAAATTTCCTAAAGATTTCAAGAATTGGTTGAAGTTTTGTATAACTTTAACATCATTCTAATCGATAAAGAACCCTCAATGCAATTTAGAGGTGGGATAGGTCTGAGATAATGAGACATTATATACAATTATCTATTTGTTCTATATATAGAAACCTTGAGACTCATCAAATATAATGTAATGTAGAATCTTGATTTCAAGTACTATAGCATATGCAAAAAACTTGGCTTATTCAGCTTATCCTTTGCAGATAATCTACTCCTCTTCTCTAAGGTAAATAATAAATCATTTAGTATCCTAGTAAAATCCTTACAAACATTTAAAGAACTATTAAGACTTGGTATCACTTATAGCAAAAGCTATATAACTATCTTAAAAATACTTCTCATATCGCATAGTGGCTTTCTCACCTAACTATTTAAAAAATTAAACAACCCTCTTTTACTTATTTCTCCCTCTTTCTAACAATAAAAGAATATGATTCAGAGAGTGTCTACCTCTTATAAAGAATGTTCAAAAGTGACTTCGTTACTAGTGTAACAAGGATCTTTCTTAAGTAAGCAGAGTGTTTCTCATAAGTTCAGTGCTCAATATTATAGAGAGGCTTTATAACTATATTCTTAAAAAAGGACTTATTCTAACTATAGAGAGGCTTATGAGAAATTTCTTATAGGGAGGCAAAGCAAATAGAAGAGGATAACTAACAATAAATAGAGTAAGGTGAGTAAACCATTGAAGTAAGGTGGGTTGGGAATTAATCCCATTACCTTAAGTAATAAGGTGCTAATAGGGATAAGACTATAAAGACATATGAAAAAAAAGGGGATTCCTTGTGGGTCAGGTGAAAATGCTTCCTTACTCTTTAATAATTAGAGTAAAATAGCTCTTATTCACCAATCCATGTTCTTACATCATATGTAGCCTAGTAGAGTAAAATAACCCTTACATCTTTGCTCATTTTAAAGTATGCAATACTAAAAGTATACGGATTGTATATTATAGTACACAAGATATTGTTCCTATAAGGATTGGACTAGTCAATTAACAATTTAAATGTAATTTTTTAAGGTAATAAAAGATTGAATTAATTGAAATTAAAATAAACTAACAAAACTTAATAATTAAATCAGTAAAGATAGCAATAAGAGTGAAGTTAATCAATAATGGAGAACTTGGGGATTATTTATCCTTATTTTGTCTTCCCTTTATCTTGTTAATTAAATTATTCTTGATCTTAGATATCCTAAAGTTTTGATTACCCTATCTCAAGATCAAACCAAGTAATCCAAATTGCAATAGATTAAAATTGGATTTCAATATATTGATTCACAAAACTACTCCTAACTACTCAATTGGATTTAAAGCAATCATAATGATAATTAACTCACAATTAAGATATCTCTTTAATTGCTTGTTAATCTAATATTTGTAAGTCTATTAAGATATCAACTCTTTTGTTCAACTTAAAACAAATAACTTTGATTCAATCTCTAGATTTCTTATCAAGAATAAGCATGAAAAATATGACAAAGCATCATATATTGAATTTAACAAGATAAAAGTTAATAAAACAATTCAAGAATAAACCCTAATATAGATTTACAATCCTATATTCATGTTCAAATAAAACTAACCAAAATTGACATCCAAGTCAAGGAAAAGAATAAGAAACTAATGAATAAGCTTAAAAGCCTTGATCTAGATATTCTAGAAGGTTGGATTGACTTGATGTATCCACTAATTTTGCTTCTTTATGATGTGTAAAATATTTCTACTTTTCTCTCTTCTTTTTCAAGTATCTTTGATGACTCTCGTTGCCTCTCTTTAAATTTAGATGCTTTTAATATGCCCCTTGATGTAGCCTTCTTATTATTCTTATATATCAATGAACTAAGGTTTCTGAGATCTACATAGTCATTTACACGATCGTGTAGCTAACTATGTACCTATAAAAATACCTTAATTGGCAACTTTACACAGTTATAGAGACTTGTGCGGGCAACATACATGGTCGTTTGTATTAACATATAACAATATGTAGCTCCACACAGGTAGGAATTATATCTTTGAAGGTTCACACGTTTACAAAGACTTACACGATTAATATACACGACTGTGTAAGTTCACAATTGCTCTAATTCTTCCATTTAATGCCACAATTTCACCTAAAACATCTCCTCTTAGTCTAAGAAGGAAATTATTACTTAAAAACACACTTAAAGCAAATTAAATACTAAAAAAATACTATAGAACTATCAAATAACAAAAAAACTTTAAATATAGGTATATAAATATACGCAAACAATTGTCTATGAATTTTCATGTATAAAATTAAATGCTTTATGCTCATGTAATAAATTAGCTAATAACTTATCATTATAAATATGATTATATTTAAGATAATATTTTGGCATTATAAAGTGCACTTTTATATATGTACCCTAATTCTGTGCCTATCATTTAAGTTCTTTTGGACTCCAAGTATACTATATAATTGTTTTCACTACTTATAGCAAATCTTGACATTGATTCTTTAAGGATATTAGTCCCCTTCTTCAATGCCTTATTCTCATCTAAAAAATTATGCTTATTTTTATTAGTAATAACCACACTCTTAAATTCTATCATGTTATACTTATTACATTTCAATTTCTCATTCTCATTCTCATTTATACATACAACTAAAAGCTTTAAATCTCTTTACACTTGGAAGATAATTTCTTTATTTTTAACCTTATGACCTCTAAGCATCCAACTAACTCATCATATAAAAGATCAATATCATAATCATTAACATTATTATAAGAATTTGAGGAAGAGATTACCTTATCATTATCAACAATAAAGCATATACTTGTTGCTAAATTTTTTGATTCCTCACTCTCCAAACTAATAGTGTCATCATATGTAGCCTTAAGTGATTGTTCTTCTTTTTCTTCTTCAATTATTTATAACTCTTATTCTTTAAAAAATTATCGAGTTTTTTTTTACGATGAGCTTTATATTATCCTCTTTTCTCTCACTTTTAGAGGTCTTATTATTAATAATTTTCTTATCTTTATAGAATTTAAGTACCATACCTCTTGTTTTTTACAATAAGTTCTTTTTTTAAGCAATTGATTCATTCACATATTGTAGGCAAAGAGTGATCTAACTAGTTTTTTAAATAATACAATAGTCAAAATTTTAACTTTTTGTATGGTCTTCACAAAACCTTCCAAACCTTTAGTAAATATCTAAGCAAAATTTTCAATGATTTAATATTAATTTAAGTTTTACCAAGATCTTTGAGAGCATTATTGATATAAATGAAATGAGCCTACATGTTAGGAATTAATTAATTATGTTCAATATGAAATAATTTATATCTTTGAAGCCTGTTAAGTCAAGATGACTTTACTTGAATATGATTTTGAAGTATAACAAAAAGAGATCAAATAAAAAGAAAAACAAAACAGACGAAGTTGGACACAGACGAAGTTGGACACAGACGCAGACAGACGAATTCAGACACAGACGCACACAGACGAATTCAGACACAGACGAAGTTGAAATAGACGAACCAAGACACAGACGAAGTTGAAATAGACGAACCAAGACACAGTTGAAGTCAACACAGACGATGAAAGACGCGGAAAAAATGCAAAGCAGACGCAGACGCAGACGTAAAGCAGACGCAGACGCAGACGCAAAGCAGACGCAGACGCAAAGCAGACGCAGACGCAGATGCAGAAGCAGACGCAAGAGTCAGTTCGAGTTAGTTACAGAACTCAACTGATTCATCGTTTCTTTCACGATTCAAGATTCAAGAAATCAAGAAGCAGTTGGCGACGAAGGCTATAAATACAAGTCGAAGTAAAAGATTGCAAAGTTGCACAAAAAAGTTACTGAATTACATACTTACACACACATACGAAATAGCAAAATTACACAACGTGGAAAAGTGATTTA
>JANIJH010000001.1:18047452-18069600 GCA_024520975.1 Erythroxylum areolatum
ACACAATTCAACCCCCCCTTCTCGTGCATTCTAATATCGTTTTCTAAGTGTTGTATTAACGTGTGATTCACTTCAAAGCCATGTCAAATATGCATACTCTATTGAATTTATTCTTACTTAATGCATAAAATACAATATGTATGGCTTCTTCTTATCATCCCACTCACTTGTATCCTTTGGTACTTTAGTCTCGACCTTTTCTCTCAATAAGTATTTCATTAGCGCAAAAGGTCCTTTATCTTCAACATCCTAAAAGTCAACCACTTTAACTGAAAAGAAATGTTTCATTCTAGTCTCTTAATAAAGGTAAGTATCTCCATCAAAGAATATGGTCAATATGTTCTTTTATATAAAATAAAAAAGACTCATTCTGATATCTATTATTGGTCTCCAGATGACATATGAGAAGAAGTGAATTATATGTTTACTTTTTTCCTATTTCTAAACTAGTGAATGAATTGCCTATTCTAAAAAATGGTTGGGGTAAATTCACATATGATAATCACAAAACAATTACTATAATAGATGAAAGATAGTGGAGAAAGAGAGATAAAATCAATTTTTAGTGGTTTGGCCAAACAAATTTTGGCCTACATCCAGTCCCAAAACTCTACTTAAGAATGAACTATCTTCTTCCTTCAATGAATGAAGATTAATCATCCATACAACATCTTTGTCATGGATAAAGAAGAACCCTTACAATCATCTTTATTTTCTATAAGTGAAGAATACACGTCAGAAATTTTATTCAAGGTAAAGAGCAACCCCCACAAATTTTTTCCCAATCACAATAAGTTTACAACTCAAAAGCTCCTTCTTTTGGTCACACCAATAAACAATGACTCAATATATTTAATGCACATATGCATTCTCTAGTCTCTTAAAACTCTTAGTAACTCTTTAATATTTCCACTAAGTTTGCATAACTAATATGAGGTCTATTTATAATAAAAATATCCGGAAATTTTGTTAAAAACAAAAACTAATTGTTATAATGGCAAATAACAATTACATTGGTAAACTAATATAGCATATTAGTTGACCAATGTATCATCCAATATGACATGCAAACTCAAAGAACATAATTGTTCACATCTTTTGATGCGTTGCTCAACTAAACATAGATATTAGTCGACTAATATCTTTAGAAACAATACATTATTCTACTACACCTATACATTGATCGACTAATGTGTCTGAAAACATGTTTTCCATTATTTTTCAAATTCTTCTAAACAAATTAAACTATACATTTTTTGAAAAATATGATACAAAATCATTTTAAAAGTTTTTCAAAAAAATTTAAAGAAGAGGTTTTCTTTAAAAATCAAAATACAATTTCTCTTAATTATGAAAGAATTTATGCATTATGTCCTATATACAAATGATCATGCAAGGATTGAGCCCCTAATTAGTTGAAATGACTAAGATAAGTTACAAGAAGAATTACAATGATTTGATTGAATTTAGATATTTTAATTCATCCTTATTCTTAGCTCATTTGAATTGTATATATTCTCCACTTTGTTCATTTTCTCAACTATTAATTGTTTAACTTGTTTAATTGACTCTTTTGGTAAGAACTTCATCATTGACCTATTATTTGATTCATTATAATTGAAGTGCTAATATTACTAAAACAAATTCATTAATGAAAATGGATTATGTTATCAAAAAAAAAAGGAGTTAAGATCTCACAAGATCAATAGTTAAAAACAGCATCATCCAATTAATGTTGCTTTTCAAAGAGTTGATGGCCAATCTTGAATGACAGTCAAAAGCTGATAATAATAAGCTAGAGTGATTGATTAAAGATAATAAAAGAAATTGGCTCAGTAAATCAATTTAAAAGAGATAGTGACTTTGAATAATCATAATAGAAAAGCCTGTATATATGTAAATACATATATACGTACATATATTAATATGGGACCTAATTCTTGAACATCATTATTAATCTTATTTTACCTACTCTAAAAAAGATAGTGAATCATTTTTCATTTTCTAATCTATTAGAAGTGAGAAACTTATGTTGGAATAATGAAATTAAAAGAATATAGTAAAGACAGCATATGTGTTCACTATTAGTTGAATTTCATGGCGTTGACCCCTGGAACTATACATACATCATGTAAAGACTTTGCCATGAGAGCTTGATCCTGTACTTTTTCCATCTCAAAAGATCTAGAAATTCTTATTCTAATTATATTAGCAACTTACAGGAATGTACGTCGTTCAAAAAGACCGTATTTACGTAAATACCCCTGCAGGTCTTGTTGTTTTAATATTCAACGATGAGCCTGGATTAGGATGTTGAGCAGAACTTAATTGCTTTTGTGCAGTTTATTTATATATATTACTCTTTCACGAAGAAAAGCATACATATTATAGTCTGCCTAGATAATTAATCATATCCCTTAGTTTCGTGCTTGATCAACAGATAAGAATTGAAGAGATGAAGACAGTAGACACAAGCTTTCTTAATGAAAAAAGGTAACTTCGGCGTTGATTTTTTACTAATTAAAGTTTGTAAGAAATTCGTCTCTATCTAAATTAATATTTGTTTTGCTGTAGATTCTAAATTAATCGTTTTAAGTTTGATTATATGTTGGGTAATATGAAGCAATTAACAGTCAAATCCATTAATCTAATTTTTAATGAAAATCTCGTAATCTAACCGGAAGACACCATACCCTCGCTATTTGTCTCTTTCCAATTATGCATCAATGTCATGATATTAATATATAGTAGACTTAATCCCTTGTAAACTTCCACGTGTTTTCAGGTTATATTAAAGATGTCCACACGGTAAGATGTATCTTTAATAAGTTCACATGTAACAAAACTCACTAACCATTACACTTAAAAAAACTTGAATGTGGTTCATGCTTGCTTCTTAGTGAAAACCAGGAACGGGTCTTGACCTTAATCGCTAACTTATTAGGAGAAATGCTTATTCCCACTTGTGTCTTACAACCACCAGGCAAGCATGGAGCCCCACCGGCTCCGCTGACTCAAGTCAACTTCAGAAATTACACTGATTTTGCGTTGCCTCGTGGAAGTGGAATCTTTGAAATTCAAAGTGAATGAAAGTCAGTGGTCAAGGTATTCCCATTCCCTGTTCCGCAAAGCCAAAGTCAAGAGTCGCAAAACTCACCATTTCCACACTAACCCAACACTTTCTTGTTGCTTTCTATTTCACTTTCTTGATTAGATAAGAAATACAAGCTCCTAACAACCTTTCAAATTGGCCTTATTCCAAATTGTAAAGTAAAAGAGAATTTGAGTGAAATTTCGTAGAAGCAATGAGCATATTTTCTACCAATTTGCCCCTCAAATTACTTCACTAAATGACACATAGCTTCCAAAAAAAGTACATATCCATCCCTTTATAGTTGTACAATAATACTTAGTGTAGTACTCCTTCCGTTTTATAATAAGAGTCGTTTTAGAAAAATACACGCTTATTAAGAAAGCTAATAAAATTATAGATATACTCTTATTAATACTTCTATAAAATTACTTCGGTAATTAGCATCTTAAATGAAATTGTGAGAGAAATTGCCTTGAAATTGTGATCTGTATAATTAAGATGAGAGAGAAATGAAATGTTAATTTTGGAAGAAAAGTTATAAACATACATACAAAGTCAAGAATGATACTTATTTTGAATAATTAAAATGTATCTAAAACGACTCTTATTATAAAACAGAGGAAGTATAATCTTATGGCAATTCAACCATGGTTAATTTTACGGCACTCATCTCAACAGAGGCGCCGATAAGGATAGCTAAGAAGTCTTCGTCTCAACACAACATCACGAAACACGTTATCTTCCCTCTATAAAAACGCATCTGTGTCTCAACTTCACATCCGAACTCCTTCACTGAACCTTCAAATCCTTTAACCAAATGGAAACTCCTACATGGTTCATCTACGCTGCTGTTTGGTTGGCCACCATAGCTCTCATCCTCCTCTCTGGCTATATCCGACGCCGGAAACTCAACCTGCCACCGGGACCAAAGCCCTTTCCTATAATTGGAAACCTTAACCTCATAGGTTCACTTCCACACAGATCACTTCATTCACTGTCTCAAAAATATGGTCCACTCATGCACCTAAAGTTCGGATCCTTCCCTGTTATCGTTGGCTCCTCTGTTGAAATGGCCAAAACCATCCTCAAAACACACGACGTCACCTTTGTTGGTCGTCCCAAAACAGCTGCAGGCAAGTACACAACCTACAACTACTCCGATATTACTTGGTCACCATATGGACCCTATTGGCGTCAAGCTCGTAAAATGTGTCTGATGGAACTTTTTAGCGTTAAACGTCTCGAATCATTCGAGTATATACGCAAAGAGGAGTTGAAATCTCTTCTTAAAAACTTGTTCAAGTCAGGTGGTGAGACTGTCAATCTTAAAGATCATCTTTCAGACGTTAGCTTGAATGTGATCTGTCGTATGGTGTTAGGGAAAAAGTATACCGTAAAGAGAGAGGGTGTGAAAGAAATCGTCACGCCTGAGGAGTTCAAGGAAATGCTTGATGAGTTGTTTTTGCTTAATGGGGTTTTGGACATAGGGGACTCGATTCCGTGGCTTGCTTTCTTGGATTTGCAAGGGTATATTAAAAGAATGAAGGTTTTGAGCAAGAAGTTTGACAGGTTTTTGGAGCATGTGTTGGATGAACATGATGAGAGAAGAAAAGGGGTTAAGGATTATGTAGCTAAGGACATGGTGGATGTGCTCTTGCAACTGGCTGATGATCCTAATCTCGAGGTTAAGCTTGAAAGACATGGCGTGAAGGGATTTACTCAGGTACGTAATAACTGTTGTAATTAAGTAAATCAGAAGCTAATCCACTCCCTCTGCAAGTGTCTTAGGAAAAGTCTTCTTATTTCTGTTTTTGTAAACAAAGAAGATTAGCAGGGCACGTTTTGTGACGAGCCACACATTGATAGCCTGGCAGCAATAACATACTAAAAGGTTGCTGAATTTCTGCAACTTCTTAGGAACAACAGTACAAAATTATGCATCCTTATAAGCCAAGTAGTCATTACCAAAGGATCCTTTTTTAGCGATACTTCACATTATTGAATCTAGTTATTTGAGCTCTAAACCACATATGGGAAATGAAGCACTTATGCAGTCACACGCGTGGACAGTAACTACCATAAGCTGTTGATAGAGCGAACTTATTAAGCCAAATTTTGGTTTTACTTTAATCCTGTGCATATATCTATTCAAAATAATAGTAGCATGTTGGATACGGTTCATCTGTATGTGTAAATTTAAGGCAGATACATTTTTGAGGTGCCTGTTGAGGCATAGAAGATAGAAATCAGAAGAATTCGTCACCCACCTCGTTGGGTTATCTTCTGAAAGTTCAGACTTTTGCCTATTTATTTTGCCTATTTCAACTGATGATGAAGTCATGATAGATATTAAATCGATATGGTTGCTTGTGAACTCGAAACTAATCGGTGACAGGAAATTGCTTTTTTGTATCTATCAGTCAAAACTCTTACGCTACGCTTTACTGTAAATCCTTAGGATTTGATTGCTGGAGGCACTGAAAGCTCTGCGGTGACTGTAGAATGGGCAATCTCAGAGCTACTGAAGAAACCTGAGATATTTGAAAAGGCAACAGAAGAACTTGACAGAGTAATTGGAAGAGAAAGATGGGTAGAAGAGAAAGATATTGTTAATCTACCCTTTATTGATGCAATTGCCAAAGAGACAATGAGGTTACACCCTGTGGCACCAATGTTAGTGCCTAGGATGTCTCGTGAGGACATCCAAATTGCAGGCTACGACGTTCAAAAGGGCACTCGTGTCCTTGTCAACGTGTGGACAATTGGCAGAGACCCCAACTTGTGGGAGAACCCCGATGATTTTTGTCCCGAGAGGTTCATTGGTAAGTCCATAGACGTGAAGGGGCACGATTTTGAGCTGTTGCCATTTGGTGCTGGTAGGAGGATGTGCCCTGGCTATAGTCTTGGATTAAAGGTGATTCAAACCAGCTTGGCAAACCTTTTGCATGGATTTACATGGAAGTTACCTGGTGACATGAAGAAGGAGGACTTGAACATGGAGGAGATTTTTGGTCTCTCTACACCTAGAAAAATCCCACTTGCTGCTGTTCCTGAGCCTAGACTTCCACTTCATCTTTACAACGTGTGATTACTAATACAACTTCCTAGTTTTGGGGTTCTGCTACAGTCGATGACAAAAAAGGGGCCTCTAGATTGTAATACTATGGTGATAACTTTTACTTCTAATAAAAATTGGTGTGCTTTTTTGTTTATTGTTGCCAATCATCCCTAAAGTTTCCAAATAATCTTTACACATTTCTTCAATACTACATCTCATTCACTTTTGCCAAATATTTACAACAAAAGGAAACAGGGGACTTGTTGGTGCATCATTTAATTGTTTGTTTGATAATTTCTCGACAGTGAAATGGCTTTGTGTTAAGAAATCAAAGCGATATTTGACCATTTGCGAGGCCGAAAAATAACAACCCTTTTCTAACTTTTTGACTACTAAAATCAATTAAATTCTATAAAATAATAAATGAATAAATATAATAAGTATAAATGAAATTGTATTTTATCATATAACTTCATCATTTATTTATCGTTTATCTTGAATCATTTTTTAAATTAGTTCATCACAAATATTGTAGTTGCACACATTTATGACCTTTAAAGATATCCACCTATTCGAATTGAGAGAATTAGGTTTGATAAGAAATGATATTTCTTTTAGAGTTTAAGCCTATTTATCATGAGATTTTAACTGAAATAAAATCTTAATTTTAGTTAAATTTTAATTAGACTTACAATAATTCTATTTAAATGCTAATTAAATATTAATTAGACGCAAATAAGATCAAATATTTTATATTAATCCTTATTTATTAAATATTTCATATTTAATCTTAAAGTTTTTCAAACTTTACAATAAAGTTTGACTTGATTAACTTATCTTTTTTTCTTCCTCTTCAACTATTCTTTACACATAACCTATTAGGTTATTAAATATATTGGATCGTGAAAATTCTTACTATGCTAATAACTTACTTGAGACTATTAAATATTAATCCTAGGTTTATCAACTAAATTACTAAGGTTAAATTTTCTATTATTGCTTTACTGATTTGTGAATTATGCTATTATATTTAACCATAATCTAGAGGATTTATGTCGACCTATCTTTAAGTTTGCAATCAACTCCTTTCAATTATAATAGATCTATTCATATTTCTCAATCCCTATGTTATGAAATTAGATTGTGTACTAATAGTTCTGATATATTAGGACATATACCAAACGCATAATTGAAGCACAATATATCAATCAAAGCAATTCAATTAAATAAGATAGTTAAAACATATTGTAGCACAAAATAGGGTTCATCACAGGTAGACACTAACATGGTGTTCAATTACACATGATACAAAATGAAATCAAACATAAAAAAGAAGAAAAATTAATAGAAAAAAACGAATTCATAATTCTAAATCTCTCTTCTTTTTTTCGAATGTTCTTTCAAGGTCTAAAAGAGGGTTCTACAAACTATAAATAAGAGTATTTTTGGGTAATAAGAATCCTTAAATACTTTAAAGGAAGATCCTTAACTTTTTTTCATTAAATTTAGCTGAACCAATCAACCTGATGCTTAGAGCTAGCAAACAAAATGAGGTAACTCTCAGTGGTGTTAATGGCAAGCTGTGAGAGGAGATTAAATACTTCAAGTGAGTTTATAAAAGTCATCAATGAGGAGGTATCAAATATATAGGGGATAATAAATCATTTATAAAGAAAGGCTAAAAATCCTCAACTCTTCCCTTTAAACATTGTAAGAATTAATCTCTTAAGGATTTCTAAGAAAATTGTAAAGAGATATAAGGAAAGGGGGCCTCCTTGTCTAAGAACTTTAGCCCCTTTGAGAGGCTCTCTATTATAAATGATAATAAATGAGTTTATTTCAACTCATTATTGGATCCACTTCTTAAACTTAAGGGCAATTCAAAGGCTTCTAAAGTATGGTGAATGAAATTCCAATTGATTGAAGTGGAAGCTTTTTGAAAGTTAAACTTTATTGCACATCTTTTAGGACCATTCTTTTTATGATAATTCCCAAAAAATCTTACTTTAAGATGATATTATCCCTTATATTCCTCCTTTTTATGAAAGCACCTTGAAAAGATTTGATTATTGTTCTTAGAATATCCTTGATCTTATTGGCTATTAACTTAGAGATAAGTTTGTTGATCAAGTTATAGCATATAGATTTGTACTTGCTAAGCTCACTTGAATTTAGAGTTTTAAGTAACAAGGTGATGAATGTTTTATTCAAATCCTTTATCCTATTAGAAAAGAATTCTAGGAAATAATTAGTCATTTGATCTTCACAAGACTCCAGGTCTTTTAGGATAAGAAGTCATTGAATGCATCTAATCTTGGTATTTTTTTTTGGGTTTATAGTGAATACAAAATTTTCAACATTTTCAGGTTTGAAAGGTTTAATAAGTTCCCCCTTTTGCTTTATGATGATCAGGGCCAGTCCTAACGTTTTATAGGCCCTGGGTAAATAAAAAAATTTCTATCTTATCTTTTTTTAATGATAATTAAAAATGGGCTGTTATAAAAAATAAAAGAGGTAAAATAAGGGGCCCTTTTGTTGCTCTTTATAAAAATCAAAACCTTTATAAAGAACAAAATAAAATAAAATGGGGCCCTTTTAGTTGCAATTTTTATTCATCATAAAACTGGACCCTGGGCAGGTGCCCTGCCTGCCCATGCCCAGGGCCGGCTCTGATGATGATTGTCTAGGCAATGAATGTTATGTGTATTTCACCTAAGGATCTTTAAAAGTAATCATATAATGAGAAGATCCTCTTGCCTCCAAATTAGTTTTCCATTTTAATCCTTAAGAGAGTAGATCATATTATAATTCATCCAAGAAGTGGTAGTGCTATAAAAAAATTTGATGTTCATATCCCCTTCTTCTAGCTACTAAATTCTTGAATTTTGCTTAAGTAGAGAGTGGTGGTTACTTAAGACTTATGCATAAGGTTTACGTGAATATTTCTCCTAGGTCAATGAATATTTATTTGTAAGATCAACATTTACATTGAATTAAAGTTGAACTAGAGTTTCTCTAGTCTTTTAGGCTTTTATGCTATGCTAAAGTTCCTACATTGGTGAGTAATTAAGTTTCCATACATAATTGAAAGCTTCAAATCCTTATATCTCACATTTAAGTTTTCTTTTTATAGCATTTTGAAACTTAATGCATTCACTAAGTGGTTATAGAATTTGAAGGAGAGTTTTTTAAGGTAATTTTGTTACAAGATTGTTTATTTTAATTAGAGTATGATTACAACTTAGGAAATTGGTAAAAATTAAAGGAAATTGCCAAGCTTGGTTAACAAAAGTCATATCCAATTTTTCTTATAAAAAATTTCACACTTTGGTTATTTTTCTACGCAAAGAAATTCCCATCAAATTTTAGATCCATTAGTTCAAGAGTGTCAATGCACCTCTTGAGATTCTTACTATGACATCTAGTGTTTATGCCTTTATCCTTCAGCTTTAATGGGATAAAGAGAAGTGTTGATGTCTCTTAATTATATCCAAATATCATATTAGCCACATCCCTCATAGAACTACTTATTCTATAAGTAAAGTTTATATAACTATAGGTTAGAAACATAAGCAACAGTAATATAGAGGTTCTTTAGGTTAGGAAAAATCTATATTTAAATAGAGATATGTAAATCTAAGGAACCAATGAGAGAAACTTTGACTTTAGAATTGTCAAAAGAAACTAGAATATGACTACAATAGTGCTAAGCATGGTTGACAATTATAGATTAACTTTACTTTAAAAGCTAGAGAATTTTTTTAGAAATTAAATCAATTCAATAAAAAAAAGTAGAATGTAGAAGTATTAAGCTCCTTACAAGCTTATAATAGCATATTTGGCTAATTATAATATTACAAAGCCACCGTTAATAGTGAACAATTTAATTATAGGATTTTTAGGGCCATATTTGAAGATAACTAACGACACATGTACTCTTTCCAAACTATATAATGGTAAATTGAGGCTATCACATTCCTTTTTTTTAGAGAGACTCCTTTTTTATGGACTGCTTTCTACACACTTTAATTTCTCACAAATTTCATGTTGCAAGACTTAATTCTGTTGAGGTTTTCATTATTTTTTTGCTATGTTATCATTCTCTGGGTTTTGTGTTATGTTTTTTGTCTATAGGTTTTTGTTTATGTTTAGAAGATGGTGAATTGTGTTTCTGTTTTGGTTGTGTGTTGGTTGACATTTTTTTACCACCTTGCATGTCTATTAGAGACGTCCTACTTTTGTTTGAATTGTTTGTAACAAATTTATGGAGTTCTTTATGTAAGGAATGCATTGCTTTTTTTGCTAACTTAGTATAATAAGTATGCTCTACAATATACTGACCAAAATGTAGATATGATACATCTTCAATTTAAGTGAATTCATAACCTTCTATAAATTAATAGGTACATGCTATGAAGGTTTCTCATATTATGGTTTTGGACCTTTAGCATCACCTAGCTTTGAACTTAAAATAATAAGCATCTTATATTATTATGCATAAAATGAGTTAAACAAATGTGATGAATTTTGCAAAATTTTTAAATTCGCATGGACTAAGTATTAACTATTGATAGGATTCCTTTGTTGTATCCTCTACTATTATGACAAACGCCCTCATATTTTTCTTTATTGGCAAAGAGTGAACAGATAGATTTACTATCAACCTTTAATCGATTTAAGAATGAAAGAAAATATTCCCCCTATCACATGATATAACATATGCTTATAAATATTATATAATCCATCTTTATTGTAGCAATTGTTAACAAATGCTGGAATAATGGATAACAATGATGCCATATTTATATGGGTAGCCATAAAGTTTCCATCTTTACAACTTTAAGTTTGGTCCCAAATGCATCTATCCTCTTTTCATAACTTCAAAACAAATGTGTATTCTTTTGAATTGCAAATTTGAAGACTCTTGGTTCATTGATAATTAAAGCTCCATAATTGATCGAAGAATGATAACTTTCAACTTATGTACATATCCATATAGCTTTAAATATTCACTAATATATCTTTTTCCCTCTCCTTTCTTAATTTCATTTTTGTAACTATACACATATTCTAATTGAAAAAGTACATATATGGAAAGTTCAATATCATTTTTCAATAATATGATCTAAAGATTTTCTTAAGTAGTATAATAAGCATTTCCCTTTTATACTTTTGAAAAGCATAAAATTAGTAATTGGATTTAGAAATGTAGTTTTTGATTGATTTAAGTTTCTATTCAATTTTATTACTTTTGATTAATTTCATTATTTTAAATTATCTATGTATGTTTCCTTATCTGACAAAGGTCATTTGTCATATATATTGATTTTTTATGGTCAAGTTTATTGGTTAATGCTTAATCATAGTTAACTACATATGTTTTTAGAATAGCATTCAATACTTCCCAATAAAAGTGGAATTGGTCTATGGTCAAGTCGGTAACAAATAATTAGGAATTTCTAGTTATACCTTTTGAAAACAGATTTCTTTTGTGGAAGAAATTATTCCCTTTTTTTACTTTTAAAACGAAATTTTGTCAAGTAAGCAAAAATGTCATGGTTGCAAGAGTCTATATATTTTTTATATTTATATTTATATTTTTTATATTTCTATTTTGTATATTTATAATAGTAACATGGCATAACTGTCGAGGTGAATTCGGGATCTAAAAGATCGAATGCAAGGAGATATAGACAAGTCAATCCCATATGAATTCCAAAGTACTATGAATTCATCATTCAAAGGGAAGTAGACTACTTGGCCAATTTTAAGGTTTGGGACTATAATTAGCTTAATATCTCTTTGTAGATATGTTTAAATGGATACAAAGATTCATTTGTCTATGGAATAGTTATTGGGATGGTGTGTTGGTGTTATTTTTGTGTTACCTTTTATGGAATTAGTTGAATATGACAAGAGAGTATTGTGTAGTAGAATTTTGTCTTAGATTTGATTGAACCAGTCACATTGTTTGGATCATAACTCAGCCTATAGACCTCTAAATTAGGTGATTTTAGTTGCATATGAAACCTAAAACATAGGAATAGAAATCTTTGGAAAAGACTCTGACTTAGTTCTAGCTTTATGACATTGAAATTGGTGACATGATGCCCCTATTTCAAAGTAGCTTGTGATGTTTGGTCTATATCTCATTATTTAGAAGTCAAAATGGCTTAATTTTTAGTTTTTTGGAGACTAGAAACATAGGGGAATAAATTTTCAAAAGACCTCAAAACCTAATTCGAATTTTTTCTATATGCATATTACGAAACAAGTAGAGGTATGCATGGCAAGTGTTTGTCACAATCGTGACAGGGGTGTTACGATCATGACACAACATCAAGTTCTTCTGCCACAAGCGTGACATGGGTATCACGATCATAACCTAGTAGAAAACTCTACTATCATGACCGCGACACTCTAGACATGATCGTGACCCTATAGAAGGATTTTCTGTCACAACCATAACCTTGTTTTCATTTCCAATTTTTTTACATCTTATCCGAACCTTTTTTTAATGTGTATAAAACTTTTCAAACAATTAGAAATAAATAAAATAGGACTGACCACATATGAATTAGGTGATTAAACATTGGAATTTAAGAGTGAACATAATGCATGCTAAATAATTCACATGTACATAGATGATTTGTACGCATATTTATTGCTCATATATAAACAGTATGCACTTCAATTAAGATTTTATAACTTCAAGTGAATATCATATGATGAATTATGAAATGGGCAAATGGTTAAAGAAAATGTTACAGTACCTGCTCTATGGTCTTGGTGGTGGATAGATAGGTATGCCAGTAAGGTTACAGTGCAGCTGCTACAGTTTGACACTAATGGTGATATTGTCTCCACAGTTTGATTCCTTTGGGTATCCACAGTTTTGATATCTTCGGATATCTACAACTTCCGTTATCCACACCTACAGAAATGTGCAAACCTAATGGTTATAAATAAAAAATATAACATGATAACATAAATAATTGGTATTGATAAGCATTTACATTTGCATTTATATTGATAATTTGTATTAATAAGCGTTGAATATCAATGTTTGGCTTATGAATGTAAATTTATGGTATATGAATAACATATTGAAGCATGTTTGCATTATATACTTTGATTGAGTATGTCATCACTATTTATATGAGTTGTGATCTTTATGAATGTGTGTGCTTGGTGGATGGCTGCTGCGAGTGGTCATCCAAACTAAATGTTCCCTACTAATTTTTCAAGGTTAGCACGAGTGTTAATCTGTGTAAGTTCAAGTATTAGGAGTGAGATATAAGAAACACCTGTAAGAACCAAGGCCAACCGCTAGGAGTAAAATTACCATTGGAATGTGTTTTTTTTTGGTTAAAAATGGTTGTACATGTAATAAAGCAAATTGTAATGTTTTTTTTGGATCATCATGTAAATGTAAAGATATAATACTAATTTCAAATGATTATATGAAGTGATATAAAACTTTGTAATATGTATATGTATAGCATTAAATAGAATTTGATTGTCATATATGTGGGTAGTTGTAGGTTCTATTTAAGGGGTGTTACAGGGTGACTCAAATCATAACACAACCGCAAATTTCTGCCGAGCAAATTAGGTGCTTCCATTTTCGTAATATGACACTTAGTTTAGGATGTAAGTAGAACCGTGGAAGCCTGAGTAACAACTACTTTGGTCCAAATGAACCTAGCTGCTTACCTGCACAAAGCTGCGGATTTTCTGGTTTGGTGCTTCTGGCATATAGATACAGATAGCCAGCAAACTGTTTTCTCAATGAGTTATGTTCATAATTTTCCTTTTTGTTTTACGTGAAATAATTGGAGACATGATCTATCCATTCATGTCTTGTGCAGCTATAATTTGTCTGATAAAGTTATCCTTCCAATAAGAATCTGCAGGCATGTTAAACTTTTTATCTCGATCACTTCAATATGCCTATGATTGACACTGCAGAAACTCCGAAATGAATGCTTTTGCATTGCCTTCGTTTTTATCCAACAGCTGTGAAAACTTGGACTTGACCCTTAACCTCTCCCCAAGACTTAGCCTCCCTAAGATCAGAATATAAACCTAAGTGGCCCAAGATATAATGTATTGCTTCTGGCCTTTCCAGGATTGATATACTGTGACTTGGAAGTAAAAGACACCAAACAAAATGACGAAACTCATAAACAAGAAGATATTTGGCCCTAAAGTCATCAAAGCTATAAAACTCTGTCGGCGTTATCATTATTCTCATCTTAGTCTTCGTTACTGTACACTTACAAGCAAGTCGCTTAAACTTCGTCAGAGCGTTTGCACTCAAATTTCAAAGGGCAAGAAAACAGTTTCCATTTGACTGCAGTTTAGTGGGTTGTTGTGAATTATGCATTCAAAACATTTTTAGTCCAACTCAATGGAATTTTCTCTGAACAGGTTTCAAATTTTTCAGGGGATTTCGGCCACCTTTTTATTTCCTTCCAACTTCAAGCAACCAGTCATGACTAATTGTGGGTATTTTTGATCATTTTTGCATCAAATGCTGCTTGGAATTCATTGAGATGGTAAATTGCTATTTGTCCCACAAGAATTTAATTTAGGTGTAGTACCACTACTGAATACGGTCATCCAACGAGAATTGAAGTTAAGTCTCTGTTTGGAACGTACCAGGACTTGGAAATTTTGTCCCTGCGAATACTAAGAACCACCATTACGTGATATGTAAATAAAATAATAGAATCCATCCAGAAATTCGTAGTTGAAATTTTACTACGAATGGAAGTAGACTACTTGTCAATATTCAAAGTCCACCGTTTCAAAATACCATATCTTGGCAACATGAGGCCTTATG
Source organism: Erythroxylum areolatum (assembly GCA_024520975.1). Taxonomy (NCBI): domain Eukaryota; kingdom Viridiplantae; phylum Streptophyta; class Magnoliopsida; order Malpighiales; family Erythroxylaceae; genus Erythroxylum; species Erythroxylum areolatum. The sequence continues at coordinate 18,062,453 of JANIJH010000001.1, forward strand.
TTCAGTGTCACACCTCGTTTCGTAATACCGACCGCCTAATTTGGATAAGTTTCAACATAAGCTCTTCTGCTTGTGGACATAATATACAGTGATTTTATAAATCTAGCCATTTGACGCCTAGGAGAGTGCAAACTAGTTCCTAAACTTGCATAAAGTTCAGTATCAGAATGAACAGGTCGACAACTTATTCACTTAATCTTATTCTTGTGCCTGCGATGTTACGTTGTCTGTTTTTGCCCTTGTCATTCTTTTCCTTCTTGTCTTCAACTCTGTTGCAATGTTTTAGCTCGTCGCACTCACTGGGATGTTCTTTTCCTTTCATGTCTATGTCATTTCCCTTTATGTCTGGAACAATGAACACAAATGGTCCAATGGGTATGTCATTTAACTCCAATAGTGGCACTAACGTCTTAACAACAGTGCTCATAGTGGGTCTAGATTTAAAATGGTGGCTCAAACATTGATAAGCCAAAGCAGCTGCCTTTCTAGTACCCTCTGTTGAATATTGCCCTTCCAGTCTAGGATCCATTATTTGGCAGAGCTTGTGAGGATCTTTCAATAAAGGCCTTGCCCATTTCACCAAAATCTGCTCTCTACTTGGTCGTTTCTTGTCCACAGATCTCCTCCCTGTTAGTAGCTCTAAAAACACCACACCAAAGCTGAATACATCACTCATAGTTGTCAAGTGACCTGGAAAATATCAAGTTCTGTTAGTTGACTCAAGATCGCTAACTTTCTTGATAACCGAAAAAAAACAGAGAGAGAGAAATGACTTGAATTACCAGTCATTATATATTCAGGAGCAGCATAACCTTGTGTGCCCATAACCCTTGTTGTAATGTGTGTTTTATCTCCTTCAGGGCCATCCTTGGCCAACCCAAAGTCCGAAAGTTTGGCATTATGGTCCTGATAACAAATTCAGTTCAATTGAGAACAGATAATTCTGTAAAATATTGATCATATTCGAGGCTATTAACAAGCAGGGACAAGGACAATGATTACCGAGTCTAACAAGATGTTTGAGGCCTTGAAATCTCTGTATATGACCGGTTTTTCTTGTTCATGTAGGAATGCGAGACCCTTTGCCGCCCCAACTGCAATTTTCAATCTTGTTAACCACGGCAACGTCGTTGAATATCCTGCATCGATTAAAACACATCAACAACATAAATACTTGGAAATAAGAAGGAATAAAGAAACTCTTCAAGCAAGAGGGGGGGAAGAAAAAAAAGGGGAATGCGAACTGTTAAACAATTTGTTCTCTAAGCTCCCTTGCTCCATATATTCGTATACAAGAAGCCTTTGCTCATCCTCGCAGCAATAGCCAATCAAGTTAACAAGATTCGCGTGCCTTAGTTGCCCCAGGAAGATTACTTCAGCCTGCGCTTTTGAACATTGTTTTTGTGTAAAATATTATATTGAAAGAACTATGAGCAAATAAATGTGTACTTGCATACCAGCCACTCCCTATGCCCTTGAGAGCCATCCAAGTCCAATACCTTGACAGCCACTGTCTGAGCCTTTAAGCCAGGCTTCAACTTCCCTTCAATGAACCCCCTGTACACAGTTCCAAATCCACCTTCACCAAGAAACTTACTTTTAGAGAAATTATGTGTTACCAACTTCAACTCTTTGAGAGTGAAAATATGCAGGCTAGAGATGATGGATAGCTCATGGACAGATTTCAGCAATTCGGGATCGCTCAAGTCTTCAAGGGACAATCTTTGGGAAGATATGGGTTTGGACGCTAGATGTTTTTGTTCTGTAAATGGTTTCTCGCTAATCAAACATCCAGGTAACAAGGATTTCCAACTGCAATATTTCAAAGTCATCCTATATTAGCACAGAGTATTTCTGAAATGGCTGTTCGCGAATATGTATGCATTCGTACACCATTTGGCTTAAATTCATGGTGAGGCAGATTATATATAAAGGGGATCGCCAGTGACATTTTTATAAAGAATTCTAGTATCTAATGATGACCAATCACATAATTTTCCTCGTGTAACAAAGTCCAAGCATTGAGGTTTCTTCGGTCTCTAGAAGAGCGATTATCTTATTCCATTGTCTTTCTCATTAGCCAAGACTTTGCCTTTGTTTAGAAAAAGGAAAAAAAAAAAAAAAGAAGAAGAATAAACAGGTCTTTGCCTTGACTACACAAGAATTATCGTGAACTTTGAAACAGAATTACATCCTGGTATTAAAAAAAAAAGGGGGTTTCATGCCTGTGCTTCCTTTGATACTGAAATTTCTATGCAATCCCTCTACAGTCTGCTGAAGAGTCTTGAAAACCAATGCCTTCACGTTTAACACTTCAGCCTGATTAAGCATACAGAAATATTGGACGGCAAACGTGAATAGTCAGGTTCAACGCGTAAAACTGTTACACACAGCATAAATTTGATATTTACAAGACGATGAACCAAATGTCATGCAGCACAATACAAAATTGTTATACATATAGCCTATAAATGCAAGAATATAGGTGTGTCTTAGCTTCCACAGAGGACATTCCTCTTAATCTGCTATTGTTTTATCCATGTAATATAACGTCTTTATGCTTGTTTCTGTTGTATTTTAACAGGAACAAAATGATAACTAAAAATTATATCTGCATAGTTATCATTTTTTATATTAAAAAAGAATCGATTTCATGAGATGGGTTTTTGGATTGAGACATTCTTTCCCTATCTTTCTTACAAGAGACTCTCCAGTCTTCCCTAACCCAAAAGTGGCTTTCTTATGAGCAGCAGGTTATCAAACCAAATATTCAGGTTGCGAGAAATAGATTCCTCTACATCAAAATAATTAGTGAAAGAAAGTTGATAAATAGATTCCTCTGCATAAACTTTCCTGCAATTTCCAGTTTGTCACAAATTTGAACTGTTCATCACTGGCTGAATTTGGAATATGTTGGGACTTTACAGCTACTGATCGCTGACAAGTTCAACATTACATGTTCGTGCTATTATCTTATTCTGATATTTAAACCAGGTATGGTGAAATAAAAACATTACAAAATACTAAAAACAAAAATACACTGGCATTGTTAATTTCTAAAAGCATTTCTAGTTTTGGCCAAAACAGATGTGGCCGGACTGCTGATGTCTGCCAATGTCCACGAAGAAAGTTCCATTTGTTTTCTCCACATAAACAACTCAAGAAACATGACAAAAACAAGAAAACAAGAACATAGGTCACGGTCATCACATTCATGTGGTTCTTTTGGCAGGTAACAAAGTCTTTTTCCACCATAGGTCAATTCTGATTACGCCACCCCTTTCCATTCAAATTTAATCGATTTGAAAATGTCATCTCATGGAATTTAATGACATTATGTATTCAATCATAGACCAAATATGGTGCTCCTTCCATGCATTTCAAGTGGCTATAGCTTTCCAACATGTCTAACGGATCCAGGATTAGGAGTCTCTAAAACATAGAACTACTTTTTTGATTGACAGAAGATACTGCAAAGTAATTTCGTAGTTAACAAAGGAAATTTCGAGCTCATATTTCGCCATAGATTGAGAATGAGAAATTGACCTTGTTATACCTAAACTCTATTGAGATGTAATCTCTAGTCGTTCCTCACTAGCTCTAAGGGAGAGCAGTGGAATCAGTTGTAGGCTCGAATCCTACCTAGAAGATTTAATTTCTTCTGAATTCCGAATTCAGAAAAAAAAAAAAAGGTTCATACATGCGTCTTCCTTTCTATTATGCCTCATTGTATGTCAACCTATTATTTTCCTTCCGATGTTTTGGTAAAGATTGAAAACAATATGTATTAAGCATAGGGTAAGGTGAAGACTGCGAAGGAATTTGATAGTGATGTTTGAGAACAAGCTACAGCGACATGTTGGGCTCCAATCATAATTCCCGCGATGTTAATCAAGAGCAATTCACAAATCTCAAGAGATCCAATTCACAAGAACAAGCCACCAAATAATTATATGACAAGAAAATAAATTGAACACCAGATATTCTTGAAAAACCTTCCAACATAGAGGAAAAAATTACATTCTAAACTGATAAGCAAATCTACTAATTTCAAATAAAAACTTACAAGAGTTTAAAGTTTCCAAAGCTATTAATCCTTGCTCAGAACTATATCACAAAATGGCTACAATTTATCCCACCAAATTTCAGTATTACGTATAGGTTGAAACCCCAAACTAACAACACTCTCAATCTAATCCTAAAACTAACACTTAAAAGACAACTTGTAGCTAAAAGTACAAATTATAGATTGAGAAAGACCTCTTAACTGACTCTTGCTATCCTTTTTTTCCCCATTTTTTGACATTCTTTTTCACTCTTTCCAGTGAACCTCATCATTTCTCCTTTTATACAGAAAAATAGGTTTTCATAATTGGACACAATCACTTACACAACCATATAGGTGACCGTGTTTTCAATCAATTTTTAAAGGATCACAGATATACACAATTTCAGTCAATCACACAGTCTATTTATATGGTTGTGTGTAACAGGTGTGTGTGTTCCACATGGCCATGTATGTCTTCAACTCTTGCCATTCACCTATACACATTTGTAGTTACCTATAAGGTCTTCACACACGGTCATGTACGATAAGTACATGAGCGCGTCTGATCTTACACGACGTTGTAGTTCATTATTCAATTTGTACTTGTTCATAGACATGGATATGTTGAATTATACACCTTTGTGTCTCTCCAGAATGGCTTCAAATCAAACATTATATGTCTTAACTTCACTCCTTCATCATTTCAACGATCCTTGAGAATATTCATGATCATCGGAACTCACTTTGGCCTCTAAATAGGTCTTGATACACAACAATCTCCCCTTCTAGCCTATTTTTGAAGGAGCCCTAAATCTCTCCAATGCTACTTAAGAGACATCCCGATGAGCTTACTACAAAGCTCATACTTGCTCCCACGAACCACTTTTGTTAACTTGATAACAACATTCATATTTGTATAAATCTTCTTCAACTACAATTATTTTTCCTCAATCACAGATCTCAACTAATGGTACCTAAATTGATATGCTTTGTATAAGAACGATACATAGTATTATTGCTCAAGTCCATAGCACATTGACTATCACAAAATACTACATAATTGTCTTGATTCATATCTAGCTCTTGAAGGAAACTCTTTAACTAGAGCATCTCCTTACCTACTTCCATAGCTGCTACATACTTCGCTTCTGTTATGAATAAAGTTACACACTTTTGTAGCTTCGATTCTCATAATATAGATCCCCTTATAAACTTGAATAGAAAACATAAAGTGGATTTCCTACCATCAAGATCTTCAGCTATATCTGCATCTGTATATCCCTCTAAAATTGGCTTACCACCACCAAAACACAAGCACTACTTAAAAATGCCCTGTGAGTATATCAAAATCCATTTCATTGTTTTCCAGTAAACCTTCCCTAAATTGAACAAGTACTTACTCACCAATCCAATAACTTTTGTAATATTTGTAACTTGTGCAATATTTGGTCTTGTACACACTATTGCATACATTAACGAACTAACTACAAATAAGTATGGGATAGAAAACATACCATCATTCTCCTTTTTGTAGAAGGGCATGCATGCTTGCTCAACTTGAAGTAAGATGTTAGTGGCATCCTTACTGGCTTGGCATGTTTCATATTAAACCTGTCTAACATCTGTTTAATGTAACTCTCTTGTGTGATAACCATAGTTTTCTCCTTTTCCTGTACTGAGTTATTTTTATGCCAAAAATTTGCTTTACAGGGCCTATATCTTTCATATTGAAAGATTTGGATAAGTCCTCCTATAATTAGCAGATTATTCCAATATCTTGGCCCACAATCAACATATCATCAACATATAAAAGAAGAATAATCAAGTTTCCAATTGTGAACTTCTTAAAATACTCACAAGGTTTGACAACAATTTGCTTTTAACCAATACATGTCATAAATGAATCAAACTTCCGATACTACTATCTTGGTTCTTGTTTTAAGCCATATAAGCTTTTCTTTAACTTAAAAAACCATATTCTCCTTATCCTTAACCTTGAATTCTTCTGGTTACTCCTTATATTCCTCCTCTTCTAATTATATATATAAGAAGGTTGTTTTAACATCTAGTTGCTCGAGTTCAAGAGTCAAATTGGTAGCTAAACCTAGCATAGTTCAAATTAAAGTCATCTTGAAACCAGTGAGAAGATTTCTTCAAAGTCAGTCCATTTATTTTGGTTAAATCTCTTCACCACTAGTTTTGTCTTATACTTAACCAGTTTGTTACCATCTTTCTTTGTATCGAATACCCATTTATTCCTCAATACACTCTTCCCTTTTAAAAGTTTCATTACCTCATAGGTTTGTTCTTCTTTAACGAATTAAACTCCTCCTATATAGTTGTGAGTCAAAGCCCTTTGACTTTATATGACTGAGTTTTTCGATGGTTTAAGGCTCCCCCTCAGTAATAACTAGAAGGCATTTAGACCTCAGATACATTATAGAAGACCTTTTCTCTCTAATCGACCTTTAAAGTTGAAAATATTTTACCACCGAAATAGGTTACTCCACCTACTAATTATTCTCATTAGCCTCATCTACACTATTGTCTGGATGTCACTCGTATAGTTCATCACTATCAGCTTATACCTGATCACTAAGATTGTAGCATCCCACTCTCGCAGGACCCGAATCCGATATCGTGGGTGATATCCGAGTCCACGCCTCACGAGAGTGGTATGCTAAAGTACTCAATTTCAGTCCAAAACTCAGCATGATATTTTAATTTTTGAAAACAGTTGTATGCGCGGAAATCAGTAAACGATTTATGCTCACTTTAATACGAAATCATTTTTCGATCATAAAACAATTTCAGTCGTAAAAGACACTCAACAGTAATTTAACTATTACATGTACAAAAATCCAAAATCAAATTGGGCTCAATGTCGTTCCTGAACATTTTCAGTTATCACAATACAAATACAACATTGGCCAATTGGGGCCCACTGAAATAAAAAGCACTATTCTGCAGAAATACAAATTTACACATGAATCAGAATGACACTAATGCAGAAGTGAACTGATCCCAACCTAAAACTCCGACTTGCATGCAGTAGGCATACTCCCGTGTCTAACGAGGTACTCTTCAAATCCCTGAAAAA
>JANIJH010000001.1:18104163-18116061 GCA_024520975.1 Erythroxylum areolatum
GTTTAGTCTTGTTTCTTTTCGGCTTCATCTTATATTTTTCTTATGCTAATCAATCAAGGAATGTCATGTCAAGGGAAATATGTTGGACTTGGCGCTGTACAATCTTTTTCAATGTTCATTAACACACATTATTTGACTGTTTTCCTTCTCTTTTTCTCAAGGCAATTCTTACATTGAAAAAAGGCACTCAATTAATCAAGTATAGCCGCACAGGAAAACCCAAATTTCGTGCTTTCAGACTTTCTCCAGTGAGTATTTTTCCATCCGTATTTGATCGGTTTCATCATTTTTTATGATGCAACCTTCTTCTCATTTCCAAAACTTTTATATTTATCAGAATAATATGGACAAATTGTCAGAATTTTTCATTCATGAAATGCTGCCTATAATCCTCATGACGATCCTGCTATTGTTATCAGTTCTCCTTTATGCACTGTCATTATAAATCATGATCGTGTTAATATTTGACAAACTAACAAGCATTCATTTGAGTTTGTGTCTTCTGTTCTGTCAAGTGAAGTTTTATAGAACTAGTTACTATTATCAGCTTATAAAGATTTGATCTTTTCAGTCTCTCTCTTTCTGGGTGTTCATAAATCCTCTAACTTGTTCCCTTTCTGTCTAGCTTATAACTTTTAGCCTATCTCTAAAATGAACTTTTAGTTCTATTAAACTTTCTCTTTTATTGTCCAACGATTTAAAATGTATAAATGATTTCAATTCTAGTCGTAATAACAGGATGAGACATCATTGATCTGGTTATCACACGGAGAAGAAAAAAATTTGAAATTATCTTCTGTCTCACGAATCATCCCTGGACAAAGAACTGTGAGTCTTACACTCTCTTTGGCAGCTGATTGATAATATCAATCTCAGGTCCTCTAAATCTTAACATGTGTTCATGCTGTAGACATTCTTTGCCTTTTCTTTTTTCCTTGTTTTCCCATTTTTAACAGGCTGTGTTTAGAAGATACTTGCGGCCTGAAAAGGATTACTTATCATTTTCGCTTCTGTATAACAACGGCGACAGATCTCTTGATCTGGTTAGTTACAGAAAACGATCTTATAACATGATCTATTTGAGCTTCATATTCATGAGAAGTTCATATCCAACTATTGTCCTTCGTTTTTCCAATTCTTAGATCTGCAAGGACCAAGTTGAGGCAGAGGTTTGGCTTGCAGCCCTCAAAGCATTGATTGGAAATAATCGTCATAAGCGTACTAGGAGTGATTTCTCAGATGTGAGTTTCTCATTTCCACGAAATACTACTTATGAAGCCACTTCAATTATTGAGACTGCTGCACAAAAAGCAAACTAACAGAACTTAGTTGTAATAAAGGGACAAAGCAGAGTTTTTAAACCTTGTTAAATTTGTCTAATTGTTGATTGAAGGCAAGGATATATTCTCCAAGCATGGAGATATGAAAAGCACGTATATCTCTCGGGCTTTATCAAACTTCTGTTTCAGGATGGCAACTATCGTTGCATTCCTAACTTTACATGTTGCTTATGTTAATCTCAGTTAACAGATGGTGTGGAATTTGCACAATTTAACCGTCCTTTTGGAGCAACTCTAGACTTCACACCGAGTATTGCCCGTAGTCGACCCTCTCTCGATTTGAGTTCCCGTGATACTCTTCTGTACTCAGATGTGGGGTCAGATATGCAACTAAGAGCAAGTAATGCAGATGGTTTTCGAATTAGTGTCTCAAGTACACCTAGCTGTTCAAGTGGTGGATCTGGTCCTGATGATATAGAATCATTAGGTGATGTCTACATATGGGGAGAAGTGTGGAATGATGGGACTAACGCTGATGGGTCCTTGAGCTCAGCTCATACAAAGAATGATGTTCTGGTTCCTAAGCCCTTAGAATCAAATGTCGTTCTTGATGTTCATCAGATTGCTTGTGGTGTGCGTCATATTGGCCTTGTAACAAGGCAAGGCGAGGTTTTTACCTGGGGAGAGGAATCTGGGGGTAGACTTGGTCATGGAATTGAAAAAGATTATGGTCGCCCCAAACTTGTTGATTTTCTGGCAGTTTTTAATGTTGATTTTATAGCATGTGGCGAACATCATACCTGTGCTGTATCTACATCTGGTGATTTATTTACGTGGGGTGATGGTACCCATAATGCTGGACTTCTAGGTCATGGAACTAACGTCAGCCATTGGATACCAAAGAGAGTTTCTGGTGCTTTAGAAGGACTTCAGGTTTTGTCAATTGCTTGTGGTACGTGGCATTCAGCATTGGCAACATCCAACGGAAAACTATTCACATTTGGTGATGGAACATTTGGTGTTCTGGGCCATGGAGATCGGCTGAGTGTTTCATATCCAAAAGAAGTTCAATTATTGAGTGGATTGAAGACTATCAAGGTTGCATGTGGTGTATGGCATACTGCAGCTATAGTGGAGGTAATGAACCAATCTGGTGCAAACATATCATCTAGAAAGTTGTTCACCTGGGGTGACGGCGACAAGTATCGACTGGGTCATGAAAGCAAGGACACTTATCTTCTTCCCACCTGTGTCTCTTCCCTTATTGACTACAATTTCCACCAGATAGCGTGCGGTCATACCTTGACTGTTGCTCTCACTACCTCAGGTCATGTTTTTACCATGGGAGGCACAGCACATGGCCAGCTAGGCATCCCAAACTCTGATGGAAAGCGACCATGCTTGGTACAAGACAAATTGGTAGGTGAATTTGTTGAAGAAATTTCTTGTGGAGCATATCATGTTGCTGTATTGACATCAAGAAGCGAAGTGTTCACTTGGGGTAGAGGTGCCAATGGACAGTTGGGACATGGAGACACAGATGATCGAAAAGTTCCATCATTAATCGAAGCACTGAGGGACAGGCATGTAAAGAATATATCTTGTGGCTCAAATTTTACTTCTTGTATATCTGTACACAAGTGGGTCTCAGGTGCAGACCAATCAGTTTGCTCAGGGTGTCGGCAAGCATTCGGATTTACTAGAAAAAGACATAACTGCTATAACTGTGGGTTGGTGCATTGCCATTCTTGCAGTTCCAAGAAGGCATTGAAAGCAGCATTAGCTCCAACTCCAGGAAAACCACACCGTGTCTGTGATGCCTGCTATGCAAAACTTAAAACTGCTGAGGCCAGTAACACTCCTAATATGAACAGGAAAATTGCTACTGCCCGTCGTTCATTTGATACTGGTGAAAGAATTGGCAGGGGAGATGGCAGGTATTCAAGAACTTTACTATCCCCCACAACAGAACCTATAAAGTATCTTGAGATCAGGTCAGGAAAGCATGGATCAAAACTCGAGGCTGCTTCCATGGTGCGAGCTTCTCAAGTTCCGACACTTAGGCAACTAAAAGATATAACATTTCCGAGTTCACTAAGTGCTCTTCAGAATGCATGGAAGCCCGTTCCTTTCACAATGCCTCAGCCTCCTGTCAACAATACTCATCCTGCTGCTAACACAAGACCAGGTTCACCTTATTCTAGAAGACCAAGCCCTCCACGCTCTGCAACTCCTGGATTTTCTAGGAGTGTCATTGATAGCCTCAGGAAGACAAATGAGATAATGAAGCAAGACATGACAAAATTGCAAAACCAGGTACCGATGACTTCACATCTTTTATTATTCACTGGTTCCGTTGTTTCTCCTCCACATCGACACCCTTAGTGGACAGAATAGGACACCCTGACATGTCCAACAATTACATGCCAGCATAAAGTTTTATGTGCATATTCAATGGCATAAAGCCCTCATCTTTCCAGTAAACAGCTTATGTCCACCTTCCTTTCAGAAATAAAACTTATTTGTTAGAAAACTTCCTTCATTTCATTCTCCTTCTTGCTACCTTCAGGTTAAAATTTTGAGGCAAAAATGTGATGTTCAAGATATGGAGATCGAGGAACTGAAGAAATATGCTGAAGTGGCTGCTTCATCAGCTGCAGCAGAATCTTCCAGATCTAGATTAGCTTCAGAACTTATTGAGTGCTTCTCAAAGCAGGTATAACTCTATACATGCATCACCTTATTTGATTTTTACCTCTAATGGATCAACAGTCGAACATCCTGCTCAGATGTCTCGGGAAATTTTGGCAACATTAAACCGAATCCATATATGGACAACATAGGTTGAGATTACCTGTTTTGTTTATTTGCAGAATTTTCTCTCCAAACTGAATTGGCAGAAGAAATAGCAAATCTAAAATTAATATAGCCTGTGGGAAAAACAAAGGAAAATATAAGGAAAACTCAAGCAATTGGAAGAGAAACAATATCTATAGTTGAATGTTTATTATGTTTGCATGCATAATTCAACGTAAGATCAACAATGCATGACCATATTGACAAACTATCTCGCGCATATAGTAGTGACAAATGCATTCTTGCGTATGTCCTTTATGTTCTTGCTTGAGATTTAAAAAAATTCGATTAATGATATTTTACACCTATCGTAGCCGAGGAAATATGCACGCTGCACAATTGTGATCTAGGCAGGCAGGTACATGTTCCTTTTGGCTGTACCAAATGCAGAGTGCATCAGTTCTGGTTTTGTGCTTGACTTCAGTGGAACGGGACACTTATTAGATAGATGAATTTAGCCTATTAATATACAAGTTTTCCGTCCTTTTTGCTCTTTACAAATTGTTGAATATTTGGTAGTTAAACTAATCATCTGACAACCTTTCCTGTGATTCAGTTGAAGGAAATAACAGAGCTATTACCTCCTAATATTTATGAAACTGAAATCTATAAGATCATGACTTCTCAAATAGAAGCTTATCTCAGCTCTAGTGGATCATCTGAAGTTTCTAACCAACAAAGTGCATTTGAAACGGCTTCTTCCATCAATGAATCTTCTAGCGCACAAGAACAGAGGATGGAAGATAGAAAAGAAAGAAAAGGAACCATTGACTTGTCCCATGATGACGAAGGTGTCCCACAGGAGACCACTAGTTCATCGGCTTCCAGTACAACAATTGAACATGAAACCAGGACACAGGAAGCTTCAAGCACAAGAAAAGCATTGAAAGAAACTATTGAACAATTTGAACCTGGGGTTTATGTTACTTTCTTTCAACGTCCGGATGGCATGAAGATCTTCAAACGGGTCAAATTCAGGTAATTGAGTAATTTGATTAAGATAGTTTGGGTTTTGTTCAATTTAAAACACTTAAATATGTTAGTTTGTATTCTAAGTTAGCTGTCATCCAACCTTTTTAGTAGATTACTAAGAAGCGATGCAGATTTCTTCAAATATGGGAATTCATAGAGGCCCACTTCAAGTCATTTTGAACAATTAAATTAAGAATGAGAAAAGCTTTCTACTATAAATGCTAACCTGCAAAGCCTACCTGTGAGGTCTTACGGCTTAATGTTGCAATCACCCCTTGTCTATGTTACTTTGCATCACATTGCTAGGGAAAGATCTTATACGCCATTTTGTCAACTGCTTATATGCATCCGTGACATGTTCTGTTTTTGTTTTCCTACTTGCTGTTTCTGATCCTATACATCTGTCAATGGTTTTGCAGCAAACGAAGATTTCAGGAGCAGCAGGCAGAAGTATGGTGGAAGGAAAACAAAGAAAGGGTGCTTAAGCGATACAGCCCACCAACATCAACTGCTGGCCATACTGGATCATCATCTGCTCCACCTGTATCACCACGGCAAACTCCGGTTGAACCATCTTCTACTTCTGTTCCTGCTGACGAAACAAATGAGATAGAACCCACAGATATTTAAGTTAGCAAACTGAATTAGTTCCTTTTTGACACAACATAGAAAAAGGCGAGTCTAGGATGACAGTGATACTCATCAAACTGCACCGTTAGAGGCAATTGTATTGTTTTGAAGGCTAGGTGAAAATGATTTTCGGCCTCCAGAGACTTGTTGAAACAAGAATTTACTTGATGATAGCTCGATATGCAGCAGTGCAAAAATGCTATAAATCTAGTGGAAATGCATTTATTGTTGTTGCTTCATTCCATTAATTTTGGGCTAAGGCGAGTCAGGATAGACGTAGAGGATAAACCTCCTAGGATATAATGCCTTCTCATTTGTAAATCTATGTTCCTGGTTCTGAAACTCCCAGGCCCTTTTGTATAGGGTGTTAATATTAGGCAAACACAAAAGGTCTATGTATAAACTGACACGTTGAAGCTCTCTCTTACGTTTTTACATTTCGCATGTCAAATGTCATTAAGCTCAAACTCAGATACAAGCCCTCCGGAAAAACTGACTCCAAAGTGAAATCCTTGATGCAGTCACTCTTTTATATTGTTGAGAAGCCAATATCGCAGATACAACAAATCAAGAAGACGATTACTCCATTCACAAGCTGCCTTTTGAAGTTTTAGACTTCGTACATTTCAGGTTATTCCATATAATATGTTGTCGCTAAGTTGACCATATCGCAGTGAAGAGAGCGAAAGCTCATTGTTAAGATCGTGACACGTGAACCAGCGATTGATTAAAATTCTAAGAGCTTCCATCAGTAATGGTAAAATTGATATAAATTTTCTCACAACAGATGATTGTGTTTGTTTCACAAGACATCATTGAATGCCAAGAGGGTTTTGTTTATTAAATTTTAGCTTCTGAAGGGAAAACTCAAATGAAAAACTGATTGATTATTACTGCAACTTACAACTATTTGTTTTGTCACTACAACCATGAGAACTAGAAATTTAGAATACTACACATGTAGCCACCAGAAACAGAAAATAAGTGGGCTTCCATTTTTTTTAATTTATTTTTGGTTCTATCTCCAGAAGAATTCCTGAACGTATTCTTGCCATGTAAGTACAAGCAAAAGCATCACCAATATGCCAGCAAGTCCCCAAGATGAACTCCCAATTCTAAGAACCAAAGATGGATCCGAACAAGGAACAAACATAGGATGACCGCCTCTCTGTTGAGCTTGAGATGAAGTGGTCTTAATGGCAATTATAAGTCCAGCAAGCAACATTGGAAGAACAAAGCCAGAGTTCCACTTGGTTTCATAGAAACGGCCGGTACTGTTGTCTTTTCGTGTAACGTACAATGGTGACAGCACCAAAGCTGATGATACAGCCAACACCATGGCCAGTGCTCTCTGGGATGAGTAGTTCTGGCCACTGTGAGTATACGTAGCCATTGGGGTTGTGTGACCCTTTAAACTAAAAGATTGGTGAGGAGAAATTCTCAGGGATATGGTGGGAATTTATAGAAGGAAAAGATGTTGAGACTGTCAAGGGATCAATGTGGAAAGAGGCTGCTATTGCATGTCAGAGGAGTAACGACACGGCCGTCCAAAAAGTGACATAACTTAAGGCAGTGTTGTTGAAAAGGATGGGTAAATATAAAGAGAGGTTTTTGTATAGCTTTGGAAGCAAGGTATCTCCAATTATTCAATCTCGCGTTCACACGGGGATTTCATTTTCTTTAGTTTACTTTAGAAGTGCATATTAAAAAATTCCTCAGTTCAAAAAAAGAATCTTGATTTACGTGAAGTGGGAGACAGGCACTTGACACACTTTCCATTCTTTGATTCTTTCTTCAACTTTATTAGCACACTACTCCTTCCACCTTAACCCTCAAAGCAGCATCCGACGAGTGAAATCACAAATTTAAAAACACAAAAATGTGTAGAAAGATACTTTTTACGTTAAAGAGGAGAGAGGGGGCAGTAAAATACGAGTAATATCGAATTACAAGATAAGACAAATTCTTTGAGAATGCCATGCCTCCAAATCATTATAATGGTCTTCAAATGATGATATGCTGTGATAGTTAAGACTACTTAACCATCATATCATGTATGCTTCAGAATTCAACGGCTGCATGAGGCATGCCTTAAGTAAGTGTCTGATGTCCACCCAAGTTTTGAAATTCTGAACCTAAACAGATATAATATGATACTGAGTGACTGATAGTCTTATGATTTATGAGGATGAGACTGAGTGACTAATACCGTCTTGCTTTCCTGACAAGTGCTATTAATTGCTTATTTTAATTCTGACCAGAGGAACCAAACGGAGGTTCCATATAAAAGAATTTTATCAATGAAAAAATATTAGACGGTGTGAGTTAACTTTATGAGTTACAATTAAGTAATGGACTTTCACCAAGCGTAATAATATCGCCGCTGACTTGTAAAAGCTTTTAAAAAGTCTAGTTTTAGGTATAACTGTCTTCGTCAAGACAAAGACGTATATAACAAGAACATCCCAGCCTCTAACCTTCCATTAGATGCATCGCAATGTCTCAACCAAATCACTCCAAAGCAAGAAAACGCCATTTCAACATCTTCTCCACAACCCTTTCATTTCTTAGATCCCTTTTCTCTGCTCTAGTTCTTTATATACACAAGGTTGTTGTGACATTTACCGATGTGTTCTTATCTTTGAACTTCCTGTTAAGTAACATGACACCTTGCACGGTTGATCTTGACGACCAAACCACCATGCATTACTGGATCACCAACCACCGCAGGTTTGACAAACCAGACTTAGTACTAGTCCACGGTTACGGAGGTCACTCACGATGGCAATTCGCTTATCAGGTTCGAGCCCTGTCAGGAACCTTTAACCTATACATCCCTGACTTGTTGTTCTTCGGAAAATCCTACACGAAAAGGGGTGGCAGGTCGGATAGTTTCCAGGCGGATTGTGTAAGAGAAGGGTTGAGAAAGATGGGGTTGGAGAGGTACAACGCTGTTGGGATTAGTTACGGAGGGTATGTGGCGTATCAGATGGCCGCTAATTATGGGGAGGAAGTTAACAAGTTGGTGATCATAAGCTCTGGGTTATGTTACACGGAGGAGCAAAAAGATGAGTACTTGAAGAAGCTTGGAAACAACATATATGATCTTCTTTTGCCTCAGAAGCCACTTGATGTGAGGAATATGATTAAGCTTGCCATGTACAAGACTGATCCCTTGAAGTGGGTTCCTGATTTTTTCGTTTGGGCGTCCATCGTAAGTTCCATAATCAATCACATCTTTTCAATCTTATCTGCCTACTTAATTATAATAACCTTCAATGGAATCAACAGATATCGAACTTGATCATAATATTAAATCTATGGTACAGATTCATCGTGAATTCGACCAAAGTAATGCATCACTTTTCTTTAGTATGCATGAGGAACCCAGTAAGCCAATATTGAGCTTCAAGTTTGCTTTTCCTTTTTCTATACCTCAACCTGCAGTCACCCCAAGATTTATACATTTGTTGAATGAAGAGTTAACCTCTGTGAACGCATGTAGAAGATAGGATATGGATCAGTCAAAAGTAGCCTCTACGAGTGCATGTAGAACATACAATATGGATCAGTCAAAAGGTTTGTCGAAGAATATGGTCATGGTTCCCTACATATTAGCCATTGTTGAAATTGCCTTCCACCTTAGGTGGAGTCTGTTACTGTCCTTCCTTTCTTGTTTAGTATAATCATTGTATAACTCCTTTCACTTTTTGATTAACTTTCCATCAAATCATCATCATTATTATGAACTTGTCCTTATTTGCCCAGTTAAATATAATAAGCCATAGTCATAGTCATAGACATAGACATGAATAACGATGCTTAAAATATGAGATGATAAGATTAATACACATTAAGATATAAGAGTCACAAGCTCTTGAATTTACCGCTTGTAATCCACAAAATATTATTTTCCTAACATTACGGGCATATTGGAATCGTCTGTCTACAATTAATAAATGGACTTGGATCATGACGCCCCATCAATCATCACCTATTGCGCCTTGGGAAAACACTTTATAACAATCTCTTCGATCTTTTCTCGCAATAGGGCATCCCATGTTCCTGTTCTTTTGTTTCTTTAGGATTACGTCCCTTTCCTTGTTTCATTTTTTATTTGATTATTATTTTTTCGTGTTCATACTTCATACTCCGTTTTAAAATATAATTAAACGGTGTAAACAATATATATAATAAAACCTTAAAAACTAAGCTTATAACTATTTTTTTCCCATGAAGCTCTTCATTCATCTTAACTTTATAGGTATTGGGCAATACCAACAGGAAGGAGAAATCTGAGCTGTTAGATCACTTGCTCGCAAGAAAGGCAGGAACAGATGTTCCAGTCCTAACTCAGGTGATTAGTTCTTCCTTTCACATATGTTGCCCAAGAACATAGGTAGTTGTTGAGACGTGGATTTGTTAAAAGAGCTAGTGTGATGGGGCGCAGGAAACACTGCTGATATGGGGTGACCATGACAATGTCTTCCCAATACCCTTAGCCTATCAGCTGCAGAGGTAGAGTAGCAATAGCTAATGGTTTGTTTGTATTTCCTTTTTTTTGCTTGAAACAACATTCAAAATTGGGTTTGACGTCGATTGCAGACACTTGGGACCAAAATGCTGCAGGATAGAGACAGTTAAGGACACAGGTCATGCAGCAAACATAGAGTCCCCTGAAGTTGTCAACAAATTGATAACTTCATTTGTTCTGGGGCAATCCTGAAGTGCCACACTATGCTCTCGGAATTGTGATATCACTATATCAGTCAATTCACTGCTTAATTAATAATCCTTACTTCTATCAAAGGACCAGTACATTAAACTAATTAGCTTTTGGGACTATTTTTTGTGTCACTTTAAGGGAAATTTTTATCTCTCTCTCTCTGTAGTCTATATATAATTAAATAGATTAGTAAGCTGCCATCTTCATTCTTCTTTAGTTTAAAATGGAAAATAAATTATTAAATTTTAAAATGGAAGACGGTCCGGATTCATTCCATGTGGCCATCTAGTTTGTTGCCAAATCTGTGTCATAGCAGTTGCCTAAATCTCCTATATGTCAGCAGGCTATCCATAGTTCTATGATGATATTCAAGTCTTGGTGATCCAGATATACTATAAACACAATAATGGACTTTTGCTTGAAAAGGAGTTCTAACTTAAGAAGGAAAGGTCACGTAAGGCACTTTCCATGTTTAAAATTCTTGCTTAGAAGCATTTTAATGGTTGAAGATGAAGATGTACGCGTTAATTTCCGGATGGAGTCGAGGACCTTGGCATCAAGTGTGACTTTTACCTTACTACTTTGATAGAAAAGAATATACAGAGGCGTTTTACCAACCCCTATATAGTTCCTTTTATGTCCGTGGCATACTCGTCAGTTTCTATATCGTATGGACCTGAAATTTGGTATATATCCAATGTAGCGAGTTGCGTGTGATTTTAAGATCCCTTAGTCTACCGTTGTTTTCATTTGATTAAACAATGCATTGTAGCACTTACGCATTAAATAAGGCATTACGCGACCTAAGAGCAGACGCCTACTACGTCATCTATTGATCCATTAAACAGGGCATTACGTTACCTAAGAGCAGACGTGTATTGATTGGGATGCGATATGCAGGTGATGTGTATTTTTCTTAGGAATCCAGGAACATCCAAGTCTTATGGTCCTTGTAGTAACATATAACTTCCAAAATCCTGGCATAGTTAATGAGGCTCTAGGTTCCAATTGTGGAGGTTCACAGATGCGCAATAATTGCAGACACTACTCTTTTGTGTGGATTTTGTTGAAAAGAGAGAGCAATAAAATTTGCAGATATATTATTAGCTTTTATGGAGTTGATACATTACAAGAAAACTCACGTTCTCCGACGAAAAATGAACAATTCCGTCGGCAATTATTTTTCCTGACGAAACGCGACGGCAGAAGAAACCATCGTAAACATGACTGTCGTTATTACTTACCAACGGACACAGACCGTCGGTGTATTGTCTACGGAAAACCGACGGAATATTATCCGGTGTTGTTATGTTACGACGGATATTAATTAAAATTTGCGTCGGTGAAATTCATATATTCCGTCGGTATAATTTAGGGACGGAACCACCGTCGCTACGTTTCGGAAGTAAGTAATAACCTTAACGACGGAAATAT
>JANIJH010000001.1:18130682-18154427 GCA_024520975.1 Erythroxylum areolatum
TGTGGAGATAGCGATAATTTTTCCATGTATAAAAAATCAAAGAAAAGAAGGGTAAACTTAAGATCTGAACTGGACCACTATTTAGAGGAAGATACAATGCCTAAAAATAACTATTTTGACATTTTAGCTTACTGGAAGCAAGAATTCAAGTATCCAACACTAAGGATGATTGCTGGAGATATTTTATCAATACCTATTTCTAAAGTTGGTTCAGAAAGTGCATTTAGCATGGGTGGTTGGGTTCTTAGTCCCCATCGCTCAAGACTTCATGCTAATACTGTTGAAGCATTGATATACTTGCAAAATTGGATGCTTGGCGATTATTCAGGTAATACATATTTCCTTATTAATATTTGCAACATTTTTATTTGAAATTCCTTACATGTACAATTTTCATATTGAATTTTCCTTACAAATTCTGCTTTATAAAGTTCATATGCGATTGCTTCGATCTTTGATGTGTTGATACAAGCGAAGAGGAAATGGGTGAAATGACTGATTTGATAATTCATTTTATTTCTCATCATTTATTTATTTTTACTTAAAATATTAAATTAACTTATAATTTGACTCTATTTGTTAACATATTTTATTTTCTTATAGAATGATAATAATGCATATGATATGAAGATTGAGTTTTGAATGTTGTGGAGTTCACGAAAAGACAATATAAAGCTTTGGATGTTTCAGTCCTTTTTCTAGTTATTGATAGTGAAAAATATATGTTGTCTAGTTGTCTTTGCACTAGATATTATGATTTTTATTATTCCAATTTTATGGCTTTTTAAAACATATACAAATCAAAATCTTAACTTATTATTATTAAATTAATTTTGATTTAGAGCGTTTGTAAAAATCTGCTCTTTATATTTTCAATTTAGAAGTTATATTTTTATGTGCTATACAATCCGATGGATATCCAAAAACTCAAACAATCCAATGGATTTGGATATGGGTAGTAAATCGTAAAAACCGATGGATATGGATATGGGTTGAGTCATAAAAATATGGATATGGGTTGAATAATATCCGAACTAAACCCTACCCATTCCCATCCCTTCTTAGTCCCATCAGATTCGTGAACAATATCGCTGTTGAAGATCTTGCCGGTGTCAAGTTCATTGTTACTTCCAATATGATACTCACTAGAAGGTAAGTGTATTACTCGCATTCGATTCTTGCTTTTAAGCTTTAATCTTCTTTTGTAAATTAGTTTATATTGTTGATTATTTTGGAGTTAAATCTTTTCTTTTTTTCTTTGTTCTACTTGCATATTTGGAGTGATTTTTACCATGTTTTCAGTTTCTAATTTTGTTCTAATGCTGTTTGCATCTCTCATCACGACGATTATATCTCTAATTCGGGTATTCTAGAAGTCTAGGCTTACTTGAAATTTCTCCTTGAGGACTTTGGTTGTGAAGGTAAATGATTTTCAAATAAGTCTTGTCAAGTACTTCTTGTATGTTGTAGATTGTGAAGGTGTGTGGGTCTTTTTGAGTTATATTATATTATCTTACATGAATGACAAGTGAGGGGTAGTTGGTTCACATGGAAGAATGGTAATAGGAATGAGAATGAATATAGTGAGGAATGTAAATGAATATTATCATTATAATTATGATGGTTGGTTAATAGGAAGGAATGATTACCATTATCATTAATAGTGGTTGGTTTGTAAAAATTATTAAGAAATAAAAATTTATTATATTTTAATTAATTAATTAATTAATTAATTATATTTTAATCAGTTATATTGTAATTAATTAATTATAATATTGTAATTAATTAATATTCATTCCTTTACTAAATGGAGGATATGGAGGATTCCCCAAAAGTGGGATATCAACTATTGTCCCTATAATGATAATCAACAATTAACTACTCACTTTTCATTCCTTACCTATTAATCACTTTCTAAACCCATCAACCAAGCATGTGACATATTATTTTGCTTGTTTTAATTACTGGGAGCATAATTGTGGCCTCATCGTCTCTCTTTCTTAGAAAGGTAGGGCTTATAGTGCATATTGGAGCATGTTGCATCATTTTTATGGATTTTGGATAGGAGCCAGACTAGCTTCTTTTTCTTTTTTCAAGGTGCTAAAGATTAAGTTATTGTCTTGCTAAGAAACAAAGTATAGGTCAAGTCGAATCCATGTCACCAATGTTCTTTTTGGGTTAAATGGACTAGTTAATTGATCTCATTAATATAAAGCCCAAAGAGCACACATAGCACTTAGGATAAAGATATAGGCCAGGTGGCCAATATCTGCAGGTCCCATAATTTAATTAAAATACTAAAATTGTTATTTTTAAAATTAATAAATTATTATGATTATATGATTATCATTATCATTATTATTTAAAAGAAGAAATTTGATGAAAACAAGCTCAATGAATTGATAAAGGGAAAGCTCTATACAATTATTGAAAAGTAATAAACCAGTTCTTTTGATAAAACACAAAAAATAAAATAATAATAATTATAGGTAAAATAATAATAAAATGCACCAGATATTTATCATTCACTATGCACCTATTGAGTTTTCTCCACCAAAACCATTCCCTATATTATTTATTGCTCTAGGTAAACTCAGCTCCATACCATTTTAGATCAAACAACCCTAAATTCTTAACCAACTCCTATAATTCTATGCAATCTTTCTATTTCCAATGTCTCCCTCCCTTTGATTCATTCATTTTTAGGGTGCAGTTAATGCAATTAAAGTCCCATAGTACTATCCATAGGGTCTTTATAATATTACCAATTATTTCGAGTTCCCTCCATACACATTGCTTTGGGAATTTATGATTTGATGTGTATACAATTTTGATTGCTATCGCCATAACCGTTTCCTTGATTAACATAACACGTTGTATCATTTGATCGTTCTCTAGCTTACTAACCATCTTTACTTTTTGAGGATTAAACCTAATTACCACCCTACCATTTATGTGGTAATTATGATTAGTAACAACTTTCCAACCCTTCTCCAGGAACCATAAGGATCTCTCTAGATTCTCCCTCTTTATTTTAGTTTCCAGCAAACCAACAAAATCTAGCTTACTATTTTTAATAAATTTCTTGACAGAAAACTATCTATTGAGCCTTCTCATGTTCCTTGCTGCTACCTTCATCACTTATTCTTCTTCTTTGATCTTTTCCTTCTAGATATTCTATTTTTTCCAACAGAAGTTATTCATATGTCATGTTTTGTGCTTGAAGCTTTCCATCTTTAACAAACTGAAGTACCATCCATTTCTGTTTTTTTTTTTCCCATTTCCAGTCCTTGTTTCATTTGTTTTCCTTTCATTATGAAGTTGGTCTCCACTAATGCTATGACCTATTCCATCTATTCATCATTGGGAGTTTCTTTTTCTGCCTAAGTATCCTTTGATGCCTTGACCTGTTCCATCTGATCATCATTAGAATTTTCCTTTTCTTCCCAAATGTCCTCCATTACTTTTGTATTTTGATCATAACCTATCTTTCCCTCTTGCTTATCTTTTTTCCTCCAAACTTGTTTCTCTCCTCCATCCTTAGGTCTCCACATATAGGTAACCCTTATTGTATCTTCCTCCAACTCTCTATTATCTTTTCATTTCCTAATATTAAGATTATTTAGAAGTTTCTTCAATCTACATCTGTGCACACCTTTGTAAGCCCAATCCTCCTCATTAGAGCAGTATTTTCATCTAACCCCAATGACTTTCCTATTTTGTTAGCAATATAACTTATACCTTTGGCGGACTAGTATTCTAATGGCACCTTGTGGATGTTTACCCATAATGGTATTGACTCGAGCTTGCTTCTGTCTAGTGTGACCCTTGGTGCCACTTTTTGATGAGTATTGGATGACCCATCACATGTCATGACCCAGCTTTAAGCACTTTTGTGTATTTTTTTTAGTATTGAACTTAAATATAAAGAGTTCATCTTCATTCATTATTATACTCACCAGTCCCTTGTTTCTTCAAGCTGCATTGGCCCATTTTTGAACTACTAGAAATGCCAACCTCTTATCTAGAAAGAAAACCAGAAGCGAAGTACTCCACCTCTTAGCACTTGTTGTAGCGCCTTTATTAGTGCTTGAATCAGTTTTTCAGCATCTGATTCCATATACCCAAGCTTATTGAGTCTCCTATAATTGAGTTCCAAATGTTTTCTCCATTTCCCTTATAGGTTGCTACTTTCCCAAGGTTCCTTTTAAGGTTAGAAATTTTGTGTTATTAAGCAAGTAGGGTACTGGTTCAAGGGCTTTATAAGAAATGCTCTCAGATTCAGTTTGAAAAGAGTTTTCAAATTTTTTATGCTCCATTTAGATGTAAAGGTAAATTAGTGGTTAAATGTTTATTTTCAGAAGCTGTTGGTTGTTGGAGTAAAGGGTGCAAGAGTGTTTGGTTAGAGGTGGGGAAAGGTGGAAGAAGCTTAGAAGACATGCTTTCTATAGGATGAACCCTATCTAAGTTAATGAACTTTGTAATTGAATGTATAATAGAGAATCTTAAACAAACCCTTATTTGTTTCAATAACATCAGTGCTTGTAACCTTTAGCTCATCAATTCACATCCTTCTTTTCCACTAAGTGAAATGAATTGCAATTCTAATTGGCCTGTTTGCTTGCTTCCTTGTGTTTTTTTGGGTTATTATAATTTCCCCTCGTAGTCAAGATGGTTTTTTCAACATTTGGTCCTAGTATTTTTCATCCGTTAGGTAAAGAAACAATTTTCTAGCTTTTTTGTTTCAAGTTATTAGTGTTTATGTTATCTTATCTTTTGGATTGGAAAAATCTTCAAGCAGCAACTATGAGATCCATCTCCAAATGTAGTTATGATGCATAAATAATTAAATACAAGGTCTCATGTCATATAGATTGATGCATTGACCTCCGGTATAAATTAATAGCATTAAGATAACACGCAATATATTAATTAAATCACATTCTTTATAAAATATATTTATAATTAACTAGTCACATGTTTAATTAATTAAAAATTTATTATAATTTACCAATCTAATCAATTAAATATAAAACACCCAAAGTAAGTGTTTATTATATTTATTGTAATGAAATAAGATTCAACTAAATATAAATTAAAAGGAAAGATTTACAAATTTATGATATGAATAATCTTATGTAATTAAATAAAAGATCTTTTTATTTTACTAATATATCAAAATTATTAATTTAGTTTATGAAATAAGGTAGGAATCGTAAATAAAAAATAATACATTTATTGATATTTTATTGTTTGGTGAGAGAGATTAGAATAAGCATTTAAGAGAGGGTTGATTTGATTTGCCGGAATTCATGAAAGCGAGAGCAGAGGAGGAGCTTTACGAGTACGACAGAAGAGGAACTTAATCACAGGCCAGGCCCATGTTGGTTGATCACATGGAGTTTTTTGGGCTTCAGCCTCACTAAACTTAAGAATTAAAGATTGTTGAAAGCCATAAATTCTATCTACATAATATTAACAACAAAAAATAACAATAGCGGTTATTATAAATTTCCTATTTCCAAAAACTCTTAAATTCTATAAATTTGAATAAATTAAGCCTACTCTAGTTTTTTCTCTTTACTTCACTTTTAACAAAATTGTATTTTATGATATGTCTCCAATACATCTGCGAATGTCCACGTAAAAGTAACCGCAACTCCCAAAATTTCTCAACTCGGCTGAAGTGGATCCTGAGCCATTGACCATGGAATTGGAAGAAGAAGGGTCAACCATTGCCAAGAACGACGCTTTACCTGGCCCAGTTGACCAAGTCCGAAAATCCAGTTTACTGTCTCCTAAGCTTGGCTCTTCTGGTTGTGAACTGCGTCCTTCTGTCTATTCAAAGCCAAAATCGCGATTTCAAGAGATCAACGTTAGTTTTAGCAACCAGAATTCCCCGACACATGAAGAAAATATCGATGCTTGTGCAACGGAAACCAATGAACCAGATAAAAACTCGAACAATGAAGACACATCTCATGAACCGGAGAAAAAACCCGGTAATCTATTTCGTTCAAGAGTTCTTTCTTTAAGTTTTTTAGCTTCTATTTTGTGGGATTCATTGGAATTGGATTGAGGTTGATATGTAATTGGATATGCTTTTGTTTGTACGGTGAAAAAACTGTTAGGACCGGTGAAGATAAACAAGGACTCTGTCCGCTGGCTGCATTTATTCAAAGCTGTGATAAGGAGTGATTGGAAATTTGTAGAGAGTACTTTTGACAAGGAACCTGAGGCAAAGACTGCTAGGGTTACTTTGTATGGCAGTAATGCTCTCCATGTTGCAATTCGTAGAGGCCTTTCCAAGCAATTTATTCAAAAACTTGTCGATAAAATGCCTCCAGAGTCTCTGCAAATGAGAGGGTACTCGGATCAAGGAAACCCGCTTCACTGTGCTGGTATTGTTGGACATACAGATGCTGCTAAGATTTTGATGATGAAGAATCCAGCATTGCTGCAGGCTCAAGACAGCTATAATTTTACACCACTTCATCGGGCTGCCCAATTCGCACATAAGGAAACTGTTTGGTTCCTTCTATCAAAGGCTCGCTCTGGAGATGATGGACAATTAAGCGGCAGCAGCGGTGCTATGCTTCTCAGCTTTTTGATTGTTGCTGATTTTTACGGTGTGTGCAGTCACAATTTTATGGTTGATATGTTTGTGATCTCCCATCAATTAGCTATGTTTTACTTCATCCGTAAAGTCTAAGTGATTGGCACGAAAGAATAAATCTACTACAGCTGGCAAATTTTAATCAAATTAATGTTAAGAAGAGAAGCTATCCAGTACTAGACAATTGATTTTCCTGCTTTATGTTTCGTTCCCTGTTTTGTTACATTATGAAGTAATTATCCTGCTTTTAATTGTGTGACTATAAAGCTTGTAACTCAGCTTTCAAGTCATTGTTCTGTTTTAGGATTTTGTCTTCTTTTTTTTTTTTTTTTGTGTGGGTATGAGCAGATATAGCACTTTCTCTGTTAAAGGAACATCCCAGCTTAGCTTCTGAACGAGACTACAAAGACTTAACTGCCTTAGACAGATTAGCTCGAAAGCCCCATGGTTTTGCAAGTGGAAGTCAGCTTGGCTATTTGGGGAGCTTGCTGTATAAAAGTCAGTTGCAGAATCCTCATTCAATTGTGATATGCAACGAGCTAGAGTGTATGCCATGTTTTATTGTCGCATGATGGTTAACTCTGTTCTGTCTCGTGTTCTCAGGTATCTCCTTAAAAAGTTGTGCATTTTTGTTCAGAAATGGAGATGTTGAAGAGCCTAGACAAATTGGATTTCTCAAGAACTTGTATAAGAAAAAATTGATGCACTTACACAGCCTTGAGCTTGCCAAGGCCTTATGTGCTGCAATCATAGAATTAGGAGAGTCAACAGATGAGAGCCTATACAAGTCTGCACTTTTTATGGCTGCTAAAGAGGGAATTCATGAGTTGGTTAATGAAATTCTCAAAGCCTTTCCAGATGCTCTTTGGTTCCGTGATGATGATTCACGGGACATTTTTCTTTTGGCAGTCCTACACCGCCAGGAAAAAGTTTTCAACCTCGTATACCAAATCCGTTCACTAAAATATGCTGTCTTTTGTCGCGTGGACAATTTTCAAAACAGCGCCTTGCATTTGGCAGGAAAGTTGGAGCCATCAAACAGGATTGCTGGTGCAGCTTTACAGATGCAACGGGAATTGCAGTGGTTCAAGGTAAAAACCATCCTATCCTTTCTTTTATACTAAGTAGCTGAACACAAAAATGAGAACAGGATAGTAGATGTTCCAATATTCCTTTATTAAGCTCCAAAAAGCAGCAGTGACAGTGATTTTTTTTTAATGCCATTTAAGCATAACAGATTTAGATGGATTCGTATATTGAAATTGAAATTGCCACAGAAAAAAGAAAAACTGTTCCTTTTCAGAAACTATATTTGAATGCATTAGTATCTGCTTATATAGCTAAAATTGTAGAAAAGGATTCAATTCTACTAAATTATTTCATCTATATTCTATCTAGAATAACTAGGATCTGATCTAAAACTGTAATTAGTCCCATGTACAGGTAAACTGATATAGATAAATTACAAATTTGTTAACTAACTTTAGTTAAGAAACAAATCAATTCTAACACTCTTTCTTTTTTTCGCCCCTCGGTAACACCTAACATTGTCCTAAGAATAATGTAATTTGTCTTTGGGAAGTGTTTTAATCATTATACATGCCAACTGAGCATTAGAATTGTAATGGAGTTTTTCTACTATATTTTTCTCAGTTTTCCTAATTGACTTTTGGATGCTTAGTTCTGTCATGTAAAAATGGATTTTCAGCTATTGGTATGGCTAATTTATTATCAATCCAGATTGTCATTGATTTCTTTTAAATGTGGCTCAAATATGAAAGAAATTTTCCGAGCCAAATTGCCTGATTTGAATCTTCTGCGGCTGAACTTTACTCTACTTCTGCTGTAGATTGAGCAACTTCTTATTTCTTTGAATTCCAAGAGAAAACTCCACTTCTAAAAGTAAAAACATAATCTGAAATACTTTTGTCATCATCAGAACTTCCTATGCAATCACTATTTGCAAACCCCTGTAGCTCATCACTCTCGTTCTTCTAGAAACTAAGGCCAAAGTGAGTTGTTCCTCTTTGGTGTAATTTGCTTGGGCCTACGTAAACCTTGATAGTGAGCTTGCGGCAAAAATGATATCAGGTCTTGTAGCTGATAGGTATAGCATACATCTCACAATGCTTCTGAATTCAGATGCATCAACTTTGGTTACACCATTAAGCATTGGAAGCTTATCATTTACAGCAAGTAGTGTAACCATAGGTTTTGATCTTTCCATCTTGAACCTCTTCAAATCTCTCAAGCATACTTTTCTTGAGAAAAAATGATTCCTTCATCAACACTTTCACTCCTAAGAAGTATGCCATTAACCTAAATCAGAGTGATTCACTCCTGTCACTAGATTGCCTACATAAGGAGACAGAGTGATTCCTCGACTGCTGTCAACTTATAAGGAGTATAACGTAGTGCTGTTTTTACTCTCCAAAAACCTTTGCTTCTGTAAGTGGAAGTGGATTCTGTTATACAAAGATTTAGTTTACTCTTTTAGACCATAAGGAGCCTTGTACAGTTTGCAAAATTTTTTTTCACTTCCTGGAATCTCAATCCTTTCAGGGTGTTCAATGAAAACATCTTCTTCTAGTGGACCATTTAAAAAAGCTTATTTGAACCCAAATTTACCACAAAAAAACAGAAAAAGCATTTAACCAAATTCTACTGCTAAAAAAGCATTTAACAAGTTGATGTAATTTTCAACCAAATTTTACGCTAAGGTAATAATTAACTGAATTGTATCATTCCTTACAACTAGAGCGTCTTGAGTAATCCACCCCCTGTTGCTGCATAGCCTTTTGCCACTAGCCTAGCTTTCAGTTTATTAATGGAACCATCTGGGTTTAGTTTAGTACTTGATCCCAATCAACCATCTTCCAAGTTCCATTTCTGTTGACCATTATTCTTATATCATCCTGCGTAGCTTTTACCCACTCTTCTTTTCTTAACAGCCTCACCATAATTTTCTGGTTCCAAGGCTACTGTATTGCATCTTCCATAAGCATCTGTTAAGGATCATGTACCTCTGAATGGTACATCATCAATATTTTCATAATTGTGTGAGAAATTTTTTACCATTGTTGGGATGAAGCTTCCACATCTTTAACCTTTTTTTTTTTTTAGCTACTAAGTGGTTGTCTCCCAGTTCCGGCTACTGTTTTCGTCAACTACTACAATATTTCTAACTGTTATTTTCCTGGCCCTTAAGCTATAGAGCCTATAACGTTTACTTGCAGTGCTATACCTAGTGAATACTCTCATCTCAACTTTCATATCTAACTTGCTTCTTTTTACATCTGGAATGTGTGAATAATGAATGCACCGAAACATTTTGAAGTTTTAACTGAGGCTTTACTCTTAAGACAAACTTCATATGTTGTCTTTCCTCCTCAAGCTTTTAAATAGATTTGAGATACAATACATCAAATATGACTTTCATACTTGAAATTACTGAAACAGCTACCATTCTTTTTCCTTTTACCTTCAGCTAAACACCATTACCAACCTGTACTCTAGAAGTATAGGTTTTATCAAGACACATTTGAACACTTTCTCATCTTTGATCATATAATGTGAACACCCACTGTTAAGTGGCCACGTATGAGCATCAGCAGTTGTCAATGAAATTGCAATTGTAGTAAAGAACTTCTCAT
Organism: Erythroxylum areolatum; assembly: GCA_024520975.1. NCBI lineage: Eukaryota > Viridiplantae > Streptophyta > Magnoliopsida > Malpighiales > Erythroxylaceae > Erythroxylum > Erythroxylum areolatum. Next base: position 18,140,952 of record JANIJH010000001.1, read on the forward strand.
CAGATTGTGCTTCTGCCTCAACTACTTTTGCTTACTGCTCCTGCTGCTCTTTATCTTTACTTTTTCACACCTTGTCAATATGTACTGATTACAAGCCTGCATTTCACATTAGGCCTCGACCAGCAGTAGTATTCAATGACTCCTCCTTTTTGCAATGTGGACAAGGTGGGAACTTGCCTTTCTTTCCATTTCTTGCAAAACCATCATTGTCTTGTTTCTCTTTTCATTTTCTTTCACCAGATTGTCTTCCCTCCATTGAGCTTTGTCTTTGCATCCTTGTGCTTCATTAGGAAAACTCCAGTTGGTACATCATCTTTCCTTAAAGCTTTTCTCCGTTCTATAGTTTATAAGGTATTAACTAATTCTCTCCAAGGAAACTTTGGCAGTTTTTTTGAGTCATCTAAAGATGAGATTTTAGACTCAAATTTCTCAAAGATATTAACTTTATCGACCACTCTTAAGTCAGATAACTCTTCTCTCAGCAACTTAATCTGATTTACTATCTTCATGAGCCTGCCTATGTATTCTTTGATGTTTTTAGTATCATTCATCCTGAAAACCTCAAATTCTCCCCAAGGGCTGAGGATTTATCTGCTTGGTTCTGTCACTGCCTTCAAACTCCGCCTCTATCTTGTCCCATACCTTTTTTCTAGTATTGCAAATCATGATTCTTGAAAAGATTGTGTCAGAAACAGATGCATGTATAGCTAAGAGAACCTTGAATTGCTTCGACTTCTCTTCACTATGCATTTTGATCTAGTTCATAATTGGGTTATCATGAAATTGTGCTATCTGCATCTCTACACTCACAATGTCCCACATATCAAGGGCTTGAAAGTAAGCTTTCATCTTTACTGCCCAAACAGAGTAGTTTTAACCCTTAAAAACTGAAAGTATTGGATTAATAAAACTGCTGGAAGCCATCTTCGGACACTGGTTTTTAGTTTTAATGGAGGTAAAGGCTAGCTGATTTACACTCATAAAAAACGAAAAGACCCTTGGGTCAATAGGACTCGGACATCATGTCACAAATCAGAAATAACTATGGGGTATAAAATTGATTTTAACAGAAGTTATATTGGAATGCTTTACCATCTGCTTAAATAGCTAAAAGAAAAGAAAGAGACACAATTGTGCTCAACTACTGCATCTATATTCTACCTCGAATAACTAGGATCTGATCTAAATCTATGATTAGTCTAATCTGCACCTAAACTGATATAGATAAAACAGAAACTTACTAGCTAACTTTGACTAAGAAATGTATCAACTAGCAGAAACTATATCTGAAGTTGCTTTGCAGTTCTCTCTAAAAGTGGAAATATGTAGCTGACATGATTAGTATAGGGTGTTACATCCACAAAAGCTAATCCGGTAACTGAATATTTATTTTAATAGCTGCATCATGTCATCGATCTTATAATTGTTTCTCTTAACTTTTTGTCCAGCCAGCTTTCAAAATATTGCCAAATAAGGATACGAAGACTCCTATACAGGTGTTTATTGAGGAACACAAGGAGTTAGTTGTGAAAGGTGAGGAATGGATGAAAAACACAGCTTCATCTTGCACAGTTGTAGCTGCACTAGTTGTAACAGTTGTGTTTGCAGCTGCTTTCACGGTACCCGGAGGCAACAATAATAATGGAACTCCAATTTTCCTGAATGACTTATCTTTCATGGTCTTCACGGTAGCAAACGCATTGGCGTTATTCACTTCTACTACTTCTATGCTGATGTTTCTGGGTATGCTCACATCTCGTTACGCAAGAGAAGATTTTCTCATGGCCTTACCAATGAGACTGAGTATAGGTCTAATAACTCTGTTCCTATCCATAGCATTTATGCTTGCAGCCTTTAGTGCAGCACTGAACATAATTCTTGAACATAAATTAAGATGGGTTGCAGCTCCAATTACCCTGCTAGCTTGTATCCCAGTGACCTTATTTGCACTGCTGCAGTTTCCCCTGCTTGTTGAAATAGTTTCTTCAACAGTTGGTCCTAGCATCTTCCGCCAACAGAGCAAAGAAATTATCTGCTAGTTCACTCCCAGTATCGACTTTCCTGTCAAGTCAATGCATGTTATTCTTGGTACTTGTTTCTCTAAGGGTGTGAACATCTTGTGGATTCTAATTGTGTTCAATCCATTGTACTATGAACATAATCAAATCAAACTGAGTACTAATTACCATAATTAAAACTCGTGGCATCCCTGTACATCCATTGTCTCGCACGGAACAAAAACCTGGCTAGTTTCGTCCCACTTTGCCTTTTTGGCTTGGGATCAATACGGCAAAATTCAAAGCTCAAGTGCTACTCTTTAACGCCCTTCATGAACTACTGAATCCAAGGTTCCTCGTTGCCACCCACCGGTTTTATCATTGATGCCTCATCTTAGGTATTGAAGGCTGAAATTGAAAGGGAGATCAGAATTGTTAAATTAATTACTTGCCAGGAATGATTTAAGATACCTTGTACCTTGGGCTGAGTTAACAGGCACTCCTGGGAATGCTTATAGGAACTGGGAACTTGTAATAACATTAATCTGATGCCTGTTAAACTTACTTGAATATCAACGATGTTGCATTTCAAATTTAGTACTAAAAATCATTTTCTTACTAATATAAAAAGAATATTCTTATTATAGAAACCGATTTTCTTATTGGTCCTTCAGGAAGAGAGTATTTCCTGAAAGCCAATCCAATCTAATAGAAAAATCTCCTCAACTGCAAGTTAAACTATGTACACCCAACTTGTATATTAAGCAATTAAACTTGGTCTCTTTAAAGAAAATTGACTGATTCAAAACTGATTTCTTTCTAAGGGAAACGAGCTAAACAATCAGGGGTGTTCACTAGCCACATGCTACGAGTTCCAACCATAGGACACTGGATAACATTACCATTATCTTTTGGACAAGGATCACAGCTCAATGGTGCTAAGAATATTGACAATCTAGAGACATTTATGTACAATGTTTTAGTCTGACAACACTCATGAATGCCATAAACAAAACATAAACAAACGTTTCATGGAACAAGATGTTAATTGGTGATTGAACCATGAAAAAAATTACTCATTGGTCGATTAAAAGCAGGAATCCATAAGAAGAAAACATTGATCAGAACAAATTACAGAATGATTTTAGTAGTTGTAGGCTAGACAAATAATTAATGTCTGAAATACTTTAATTAGTCAGCACCACCAAGGACTACCTTGAGCTTCTTGACTTGAGCATCATCAAGAAATGTGGTTGCCTCAATCAAACCAGAATTTAAGTCATCGCAAAATCAAGAATCCGGAGGCCAGGATCAGGGTCACTGAAACTAACACCAGCAGTTGCGTGTATGCCACTGGCATTTACTTGGAAATGGAGCTACGCTTTTGGGAACACCATAACATCATTATTGGCAGAGGAGATGAAACCGGCGGTGATGGATCCTTGCACCACAAAGAGGATTTCAGATGCCGCTGGATGCGTGTGCATTGGGACAACACGTTTCGAAACAATGTCTACTCGTGCTATGGAAATTCCAAGGCCATTTACACCAGGAAATTGCTGAACAAAAGTAACAGCATTGATGATGTTTGTTGTGTTACCTACATTGCCAAGTCCTTCGAACACAAAATCATCAGCTGTGACTATTGCAGGGTTTCTACATGCATATCCTGAAGGGCATCCTGCACCTTTTTGCTTTGCAACACACAAATCAGCTGCGTCAGAGTTGGGTGATGATAGCAAGATAACAAAGACGAAGAAGCGGGTTTGTGCGTGGAGCATTTTCATTTTTGCTGACTGGTATGGGGCACGGTCTCTTGTATATATCGTGCCTTTTTACATATAAACATGTACATAAACGGGATGTGATGTGAATTTTGTGTCTGAAATGTTAGTGATTTTTATTTTGACAATTGTTAATTATCATTTTTAAATAAAAATAAGGTTAAAAAAGTCAAATTTGATCTGAATTAAAAATAATAAATAAGTTTAATAAAGTCTCTGACTAAATGAGTTGAAGTTTAGTTAAAACACTGAACTATAATCAGTGTAAGTTAGTTATTTATTGAATATGTGATTGGAAAACCAACAAGGTTACTATAAATAGCTACTAAGGTCTTTTCCTGTTTGTTTAAGTAAGTCGTAAATGTTTACTTTCTCTGACCTATTAAGAGGCCTACACATTAAGAAAGGTGCGAAAAGATGTTAACGACATAAAAATATACAACTTTTATAAAGGTTGATGAAAAGTTTTAAGAACTTGTTGAAGCAGTTCAAGTGCTTGTTCATCATTCAATAGATAGCAAAATATGTATTTTTTTCGCATATTCTCTATTAATACAAGTTTATGGTTGCTCCTGAATTCATAAATAAAATTTATGTTATTTTTAACATGTGGTATTAGAGCAGTTCCATGATTGTATAAATTTGAACGTAGATTTTCAAATTTCTGCATAAAGAAATAAGAGAAACTAATATGTTTTACTTATATAAGTTACATATTTGGTGTTTGAATTGATTTTAAATAAGTGTTGCTTGAAAAAATAGGTCAAAAATGGTCATTGAGGTGATTTTCTAACAAAATATTGCCAAAATCTGGTGAAAAATCACCATAAATGTCATAAAAATTTCCTTTTTTTGATGACTAGAGGGATAAGTGATGAAGAAATAGCCTGTTGCTTATAAGATGCGTTCAATGTTTGGTGCACGTGATACATGTGCGCCAAGCAATTGGCACATACGGGAGACAGGCATCAAACATGTGTATGGCATGTGGACAACACGCACCAAAGGTAGTTAACACGTCAATGTGTACTGCACGTGTGATCCATGCACCATTGGAGGCTGTACATATTTGTGCATGTTTGACACGTAGTATGTATTTGTCTTACACATCTAGAGATGCATGAGTAGTACACTATAGAAAAAGAACTCAAAATTTTTAAAATTCACAAAATGATCCTTTAAGTTATTTTAGATCAATTTTTAGGGTTCTATGAATTTATAAAATGAAAATTTTAATTTTTTGGACTTATTACATTGGTAATAAATAAAGTTTGACTTTAGAAAAATTAAATAAGGTTATTAAAGCTATGATTGAGTGAATTTTCATATATTTGACTTGAAATAAAAGAAATACATATTTTTTTGGTATCATATATGACGCATTTGTGTTTAGTATCGCATGATTATACTCTGATTGAGATTTTCTTTATGATGAATTCTAAAATAAAGTATGTTGATAATGTTTTTAACATTGACATGTGATGAGTACATACATAAGGATTTTGAATTTATGAATGGTAAAATGTCACATATTTTATATGCCTATATAAAAAAAAGTGAGGATAACCTATAGATGTGTTCCTTGTGCTTGTGGATCCATTTGGATACTAATAAGAGTGCAGTCACTATAGTGACCTTTCAAGTTAGAATTTAAATTGTTCTACTTGCATGTTTGGGAATGTCTTTGGTCTTATATCTTGTTATTTTGCCCATATGTGTTGACTTTATATAAGACTCTGATATGTGCATAAAGGCATAAACTGGAAGAAAACTATTACTTAAATGATCTATTTGCCCATAAATGGTAGAATTACAAAAGTTAATAATGGGTACTCTGATCACTTTTATGTTAATATCTTATCTGCATGTATTATGTATTAAGTCATGTTTCATGATATGTATAATAAGATGCTCAGTAGAGATACTATTTTATGGCTTTGAGTATCGATATTATCCCACATTTGTTCTGATCATTATGTTATCAGTTTTGTAGTCACATTCTCTATAAATAATAACAATTATGTAATAACAATGTCATAATTGAAACCCTTAATAGTTTCAATTTTAAGAAATGGAAGTAAGATATGAAATTTGTGTTGGAGATGACAGATATCAACATGGTCATAGTTAAAAATAGCCATCAGCACCTAAAACTATCAACTCAAAAGTTGAGAAAGTAACAAATATAGCTTGGAAAAGGTCAAATTAGATGTGTTATTTGACCATAAAGAGATCCAAGCTAGACCATCTGTTAAGTGGACTTTAGAAACGAACATAGCAAGGGATTTCCTCAATAACATCTCACAAAGATATAAGGTATCTTCTAATACTGAAGTAGGTACCTTATTAAGGGAATTGTACTCTATAGGAGTAGGGGCAGTAATGGAGTGCATACTTAGAATGGTTTGCCTTCAGACTAAGCTAAGGGCATTTAATATTTATATTCTTAATTTTTGTATATTTCGCCGAGCTCTAAATACACTTTCATCAAAAATTGGTATTCTGGTTACCATATACAATTATTAGGATGAAGTTTGGGATATAAATGCATTGATCACCCATCGTATTATTGATGAAGAAAAGATGAAGAATATAATTTATACAACCTTAATAGTAACTAAAAGGAAGGCAAAGGTAAAGCCCTATAAATTTAAAGGTAAGAAACCTAAAATTTCTCCATATGTAGATATTAGTCAATCTAGTGTTGCTAGAGGTCCTAGGAATATTGTAAATAGTACGAGTCTAAGGTGTTTCTTCTGTGGGAAGAAGAGATATGAGAAGCTAGAATTCTAGAAATATAAAACCTAGAAAGAAAGGTAAGCATTGTCATTTAACTCCATAACTTGTATGATACATGATTCTAATCTTATTGTAGCCAAATCAAGTTCTTGGTGGCTAAATATTGGACCCGCCAATCATGTTGCTTCCATAATGTAGGGATTCATGCAAAAGAGAAAGTTGAGTAAGGAGGAAAAACTGATGGTGGGAAATAACAAAGAAGTTGATGTAATCTCTGTAGGAGATATTTGTTTGAACCTTGATATAGGATTTAAGCTTATGTTTAAATGACACATTTTCTTTACCATTTTTTAGACAAAATTTGATCTTATGCATTTGTTTTAGATAAAGAAGGAAAATTTCATTGTCAACTTATCTTTCATTGCAAAACATATTGGTACTGCCTTCTTTTCATATGTTATATATATAATATATCTTGCCCCTAATAAGATATATGCTTCTTCATATATTGCAAAATAGGTCACTAGAAAGAGAATCCTAACAAAAGAGAGGTCATACATGTTGTGGCATAAAACGTTGGGTCACATTTTCAGAGATAGAGTTGAGAGATTGGGGATAGATGCATAATTGATTATACTTTTACACTCATATTTGATGTATTTCGCTTGATATTTTATACAATTGGTGTACATTTGGTACTTAATTCGCCTTAAGTGTTTATACAAATTACAATTGCCTTCATGGACTTAAAGGAGAAGAATTCAGAAAAAAAAACACGGCATAAAGTTAAGAATTGGCAATCTGGAAGGAATGCATGACCGTGCATTTGCTTGTGCATTTTCCAGTGACCATGCACTTTCGTGATATCCAGAAAATTATAATTATGCATGGTCTGATGCACGACCTCATTCCATATAAAAGTGACGTTTTAGAGATAATTGAGAGGAGGAACTAGCAGACATTGTTCTAAACAATGCATAGGTGATTTGAAGCTTGAGGAGTGGGAGATGCAGAGTTTTTATCGACAAATCCTTTAGGACATAAGATTGAATGTCTAGATCATCAGAATACTCGATAGAGAACAACTAGGGAGATTACAGTTATGATTTCGTTATTTTTCATTCATTTTTGTTTATATATGTATCTGATTCCATGTTTACCAATGCGTAACTAATTTTTTTGTTAGTATTTAGGCTAGATGAACCTTATCTGATGCCAAAATATGTATTGATTATTTTGTGAATGCAATTGAGTTGTTTGATTATTGCGATCCCATTATCTGTTTTTATTATTGTCTAGTAATCTGATTTATTATAACTAAATTTGATTTCATACGTAGTGATTGAGAAATCATAAATTTGAATATATATATAATAATAGGAGAGAGTTGATTGCAACCTTAGAGATAGAATGACATAAATCTTTCATATTAGGATCAAACCTAATAGAAGCATTCATAATACGATAATGCAATTCTATAAAATTTTACCTGAGTAATGCAATTAGAAACCTTAGAATTAGTTGTTAGTAGACTTCACGGTCTAATTAATCAACAATAAAAATGAATGACAAAAGATTAGTCGGTTAAGGGTTTAGGGGATCCGAAGCCTAGTTACTAATTAATTGATATCGGTAATTAGTTCAGTAATTCATCAATTCTCTACCATAGTAATGATTTTCGTACCGTACTGGCCGACAAATGGTATAAAATAAAATGTTTCGGTACCGGGTTTAAATACCTGCCAGCACTGTTCAGTTTCACCTAGTACCGACCAGTACCACCGGTATTTGGAATACCGGCCATGTACCGGCTAGTATCGAAATAAAAAAATAGGGGCATTTTTGCAAAAAATTAAAATTTTTATAAACTCAATCTCCTCTACTACCTTCTTCTCTTTTTATTTTTCTCTCACACTCTCACTCTCTCTCTTCTTCACCATCATCTCTTTTTATTATTAATAATATAATATTTAAATTCATATATTAAATAATATTTATATTTTTCTATAAAGAATAATTAAAAGTATGTTAAAATGAAAATTAAGAGACCTTAAATTTTTGTATTTCTTTTTAAAATTGTTAATATAAATATAAAAATATTTTATTATTAATAACAATTACATATTAAGATAAAATATATTTTTTAATTATTGAAAATTAAATATTAAGATAGAAATTATATTTTATTATTTATAATAATTATTCTTTTTATTTGATATTTTGATGCAATAATTATTTATTATATGATAAGAATATAATATTTTATATACTTTGTATTGTTCTTAATTTTATATTTATATGATGATAAAATAATCTTTTTCATATTGATTGTGGTTATTATTTATATGTGGAATATATTAAAATAATATTAAGAAAAAGAAATAAAATTTTGTTATTTTAAATTCCTATTATTATGATTTTTGAGACAGGTTGGTTTAAATTATATTGTACAAAATTGAAGGATTATTTTTGCAATTTTTTTTAAAATTTAGGGACTATTTTATAAATATAAAAATTGCCCGAAATGGTATTGGTACAGTACTGTACCATAATCCAATCTTGTACTAGGTCCAGTATGATATTCATAACATTGTTCTCTGCTTTAATCATAATGCTTGCTTATTTTATTTGCTTAATTTTAGTTTCCTTAATTAAAAAAACCACAATTATTTTTTAGGCTAGATAATAGAATAATAGTAATTACTAGCACTTACTGTCCTCATAGGATTGACTGGTATTTACCAATACTAGCTACAGCTACACTGTGCACTTGCAATATTGCATATTGACTAATTATGAAAAAGTACAATCAATTGATTGAGGATAATATTCTCCTAACTCTGTATTATGATAATATACAAACATGTGTTGATTATTATAGGGGTAAGTTGACCACAATAAAGAAAAAAGGGCTAAGTGGACCACAATAAAGAACTCATTAGGTATATGTGGACTTTATAAAATTATATTATATAATTCAATAAAATTTTGACATTTATTGATGATTATTCCTATTATAAATATGTGTTCTTGCTTTAAAAAAATCTAAAGTTCTTGACAAATTCAAAATCTTTAAGGTTGAAGTTAAGAACTAATAAGGAAGGTTAATTAAGATTGTCAAATTTTACTATGAAGGTGAATATTATGGTAGACATGAGGTTTCAGGATAAGAAAAATATCAATTCGCCAAATATTTAGAATCCGTGGAATGGTAGCTCAGTTCACTATGTCAAGTAATCCGAAACAAAATAGTGTGGTCGAAAGGCATAATCACACATTAAAAGACATGATGAGGTCAATACAAAAAGGACTAATATACTTGATTACCGTTAAGGTGAAGCCATAAAGACTAATTTATATATACTTAATAGAGTCCCAAACAAATCAGTTTCAAAAACAACATTTGAAATATGAATGGGATATAGCTTAACCTCACTCATCTTCATGTATAAGGTTGCCCTAGTAAGGTACTTTTTATAAAGATAAGTTACATTCTCATTTCACTAGTTGGTATTTTGTTAGATATCCCTACCACTTTAAGGAGTACATATTTTACTACAGAGATGGAGGATATACAATAGTGGAATTACAAACAACTAAGTTTTTGGAGCATAATGTCTATAATAATTGTGGTCCATCTCATCTTGATGAGTTTAGTCATTCTCATCTTAGATGATAAATGGGTGGATACCATAGTTATTTCATATCCATTACTCATACATTCAAAACTAGTGAATCAAGGTCTCAGGACCATACCAATATAGGGATAAGAACCCATCCTTATACAAATTGAGGTTCATAATGTACAAGAGTATACTGAACCAGTTCGATTAAGAAGATCTACTAAAGTGAGAAGGCCTACTATCTCATCTAGTTTATTTAGGTAAATAAGATTATGTTATTAGATATGTAGTACATCCAATTACTTTAACATAAGCTATTTCTGGATCTTATATGGAATTTAGGTGGGATGCAAGATGCAATCCATGAAACATAAAAAGGTACGAGAGCTTATGGATTTATATCATAACTAAAATTCTATCAATTGTAAATGGATTAACAAAACCAACAAGGACTCTTATGGGTAAAGTTGAGTAGTTTAAAGTTCGATTGGTTATCAGAGGGTTCACTTAAAGAGAAGGGATCACATTTAATATTATCTTTTCTTTGGTATCCTCTAAGGATGTGTATAGAATGATTATGACAATATTAGCTCATTGTGATATGAAGCTACGTTGATGGATGTCAAAATTGCTTTCCTGCATGGAAACCTTTATGAAGAGGTCAATGTGGAACAATCTAAAGGATTTCAGGATCAAGATAAAGCTGAGATGGTTTGTAAATTGAAAAATATCTATATGTGGTTTGAAACAAGCCTATAGATAATGGAACCTAAAGTTTGATGAGGTTCTTACCTCTTTTTGCTTTTAAAAAAATAAAGTTGAAGATATTTGTATTATAAGGTTATGAGGAGTAAGGTTTTCTTTCTACTTTTTATATGTAGATGATATTTTACTCGTATCAAATGTTTTGACCATATTGCATGAGGTTTAGTAGCTTTTGACCAAGCATTTTAACATAAAGGATGTTGGTGAGACATTTTTGTGCCAGTTATTCAGATTCATAAAGACAATTCTCAATACTTATTGAGTCTTTCATAGAAAGCATACATTAAGCGAGTACTGTAAAAGTTTAATATGGCTGATTGTAAACTTATTGCGACACCTATCTCTTATGGTAAGAGATTATCTTTGGCACAATGTACAAAAAATGATATAAAGACAGAGGCTATGAAGAATGTACTTTATTCTAGTGTAATTAGTAGCCTGATTTATGCTCAAGTATGCATTAGATCGGACATTGCATTTTTTGTTCAACTACTGGGTACGTATCTAGCTAACCTAGGAATATACCATTGGAATATAGTAAAATAAGTGTTTAGATATCTGAAGGGAACTAAGGATTATATGTTGACATTAAAAAAAGTCAATATTTTAGACCTCATAGGTTATATGGATTTAGATAATGTTATATGCCCATATGATAGGAAGTTCATATCATGGTACATTTTTATGTTAACAGATGGTGTAGTATCATGGAAGACTGTTAAGCAGACATTGGTAATTTCCTTAACTATGCATGCACAGTTTATGGCATGCTATATGGTTGCATCCCAGGTGGTTTGGCTTAAGAACTAAATTTTTGGGTTGTATGTGGTTGATTCAATGGTTAGACCTATTCAATTATACTTTGATAACGTTTTTTGTTGTATTATTTAGTAACAACAATAAGAACATCACATAGTCTAAGCATTTGAATGTCAAATATCTAACAATAAATGAATTAATACAGAAAGGAAACATTAAGGTGGAGCATTTGGAGACTAAGTATATGCTTGCTAATCCTCTAACTAAAGCACTTGACCTAGTTATTTTTGAGAGATATGTATATAGTATGTGTTTATTGAAGTCCTTAGACTCTGTGCGTAATCATACGTTTTGTTGTATATTGTCATAACACAAATGAAAGTCTTAAGACTTATTTCGATCTTAAGCATTTTAAAGGTCATTAGCAATATATAAACATATTGACCTTGAGCCTATATCTTTAGGACACATACAGATACATACATAAGTCCATGGATTTGATAAGATATAGGGAGATATAAGTATTTAATTCCATAAGGGATTTCTCTAATGTAGTTTAGCATTTATTGAGAGAGAACAAATTTCTCTGATGTAGTTTAGCATAAAGTTTAGAGAAAATGAAACCTAACAAATAGAACAATGATTGATTTCATATCATACAAGTATCATTGTTGTTTACCACACTTTATTTTCTCATTCATGTTAGTGAGATACTAAATATGCATTATTATATTGGATATGTGTTGCATATGTCACATACATTTGATATTTTTTTGTATCCAAAGCCTTATGGGACTGAATGATGGACTTTTATTATCTTTGGATCAAATGTATTAAATTGATTGAACTTTATATTGATTTTGCTTATCCAATTTTATTGTTATTATAATTGCTAGAATTAATATTTGTCCAAGAAGGAGAATGTTAGTCATTTTTAATTAGACAATTATTAATTACAGGTCTTTTTATAAAATTAAGGTTAAGAAAATCAAATTTGATCTAGATTAAAGATAATAAAATAACCCAATAAAAAATTTGGCTAAATAGGCTAAGTTCAGTGAGGAAAACGAGCTTTAATTAGTCTGGGCCGATTATTTATTAGGTCTCTGATAGGGAGATCCAATAAGATTACTATAAATAGCTATTAGGGTCTCTTACTACCTACTTAAGTAAGTTTGTGGACGTTCAGTTTCTTTGACTTGTTAAGAGGAGCACACATTAAAAAAGGCACTTAAAGACATTATGCCATACAACTTCCATAAACGTTGATCGAAAGTTTTAGGAGCTTAATAAAGCAGTTCAGCAACTTGTTCATCATTTAATAGATCTAAAAATATGTATTTTCTACTCTCCTATAATACAAGTTCATGGTTGATTTTAGGTCTATAATTAAAGTTCATATTATGGCTAACATGAAAATGAAAGTGGAGGACCATAATTTGGCAAGTTGGGGTATAATGGTCCACAATTTGTGTTATGCAAAACATCAAGAAGCCATTTTTTTAGATTGATTGATCTTTAATTCTCTTGCATTGCATATGGCCTTCTTTGGAAACTAAGTTTATAATCAATCAAAATCATAATATGATCAAACATATATATAATCATTTAGACTATTTAATAGCACAAAGGGTTGGAAGAGTAAAGCAATCTTAATGCTTACCATATTTCAATATATATATATATAATTTTATTATTAATAAATATTTAAAAAACACATGATAGGTAATTTAAATTTTGAAAGTAAATATTATTTGGATATTAAAAAGAGAAACATACCTAAAATGATAATATTAATAAGATCAAAAT
>JANIJH010000001.1:18154527-18164830 GCA_024520975.1 Erythroxylum areolatum
CACGCCCCATGATCTTTTAAATGCTCCTCCATTTAATTCCTCAAGTGCCGCCTCCACGTGATGCTTATCTCCAACCAGCTAACGTTTTTCTTCTTATTTTTCACCAGCTCCTTTGACCTTAGGTGTCGACAAATGCTTCGATTCTCCTCTTCTTTGCTGCATGATTCACGCCTCCCACTGCATGCTTCAGCTAGCGTTGATTTCATTGTCTCTTGAAGCTGTAGTCTTGCATGCGTGGTGGTCTGTGTCCTTTTCTTCATGGCTGCGTGATTTGTGGCTTGATTGTATCCTCTTCAATTCATGCTTCTCACGCTGCTGTGCGTGGGTCCCTTGATAAAACAATTATTTGCTGCTCTTAATCCCTTATGCGCTGCTCCTCTACTCTTTTAATTTAAATTTGCTCTCGATAGTTGACGCCCACGTTCATGCGTCAATTGATTTCTCTCCCTTGTGCATTTAATTTGCTAACTCTCTCCAGCTGTCTGCAACTTCTAGCGCCTCCAAAACGTTTTCTTCTCTTGTGATTAAATAAGCTCCAGTTGTCCTTCTTTTGATTAGTCCACCTGTTGAAGCTGCCTTGGTCCTCTCCTTTAGTGATGTGCGTCCTTGTAGCTGTTTTCTCAACTGATTTATTCCCTAACTGTAGCTAATTCACGCCCTTCATTCAACGCTAGCTTCCCTTGATTTAATTTTTTCCTTTCACGTCTGTTTTCTAATTTGCTTGCTTCTTGCGTGTCCTCTGGCTCATATTAGACAATTAATTAATTTCCAATTAAAACCATAAAAGCCAGCCCCCTTATTTTTCCGTCTCCTTTGATTTTGACCAGTTGCGTTTTGGACTGGTGTTGAACTGTTCTTTGATTAATTGTTGTTGCAGTCCTTTACAACAAAAATCAAGTACAATTCCTACAAAGTAAACAAGAACAATTATAAATGCAAATTCAGGCGAACCAAGCAATTTAGCAAGAAATATATATATATATAACCCAATAATTAATCCAGAAATTAAGAGAAAATGCCATTAATTCTAATGATAAAAATGCATCCAACACTGGAGACACTCCTCAACCACCGGTGTTTTATCCTCAACAAGCTGGCTATCACAAACCATTTCCGCATGAGAGGAGATTTCAATCGCTAAATGTTTTTCCTATAGGGAGGGTTGAATTTGAATTTGGGGGACAATAGACAGTCCTTATTCCTGAGGATTCCTGGCCTGGGAACTTTTTCCCCGGGTTTTCTGAATTGGGGCTACCAGTGGTCCTCGTGAGCTCTTCCTTGAGTGACGTTTGGGCCCAATTGCTTTAAACACTAGCCCCTGTTGAGGTTGTTTGCCTTTACCAATTACTTTTGCCATAGTAAAACGTTGTCCAAATCCAAAGGGGTTACTGATTTACGGGGCCGCTTGCTATGCCTCAGCCTCATTTTCCATGCCTTTCTGTTTTGTCAGGATGGAGTACCTCGAATCCCCCTTGTGCGTCTCCTTTTTGTCACTTACAGACTGAACTTGATATTGCATGGATGAGCATGGATTCCTCCTTTATACCTGCGTCCAAGGGTCATACCCGTTGGAGTTTCCGCCCGTTGCCTTCCCTCCCATTGCTATTATTGTGTTTGTCGTCCCTAACGGCCCTGCGCCTGCGGTTGGGTTGAGGCTTTCCGGTGTAGTTTGTGGACACTGTGGAAAAGTTGATGCTTCGTGACCAACCATGCCACACGTATAGCATAATTGGGGCAGGTCTTCATAAGCTATCAGGATTGTCTCACCGTTCAACTCTACGCTAGTGTGCAACAAGGAGATTAAATTGATATCAATAGCTAGGCATGCGAAATTTCCCCAGTGTGTCTGCAGAGTAGCTTCGTCTATAAAGGACCTAGTAGGCAAATCTAAGGGAAAACTCAAAATTGAGCCTTTAAATGACCATATCAAAGTCGTAACCATCGCTTAATTAATCTAGGACTTGCATACTACTCTAAAGTAGTCAAGTTACATTAAGAATGAAATGCCTCATTTTCTTAGGACAACACATGTACAATTCCACTCACAAAATGATGAATAAAAAAACCTTAAATTAGGCTTTCACATGTTAAAAACCTTGCATCATTTTTTTATTGTCACTTCGACATGTGAATCCACTAGAAACAACCTCTCTACTATATAAGAGTAAGACTACATACTATCAGACCTCTCTTTATTACGAGACTTTGGACTGAATGTGATGATGATGATGTTAAGCATTCAACATTCTTACTTCCAAAAAGTAGACGCTAGTCATTATGATCACTCCTCTTCATCTCCATAATCTATAGCATCCCACCTTTCTATGTTGATTAGGTTATCTTCTACGTAACCTTTTCTTGTTTTCTTTTCTCGCGCTTTCAATTTTCAAACAAGCTCCCTATATATAACCATGACAACCCTGGAGAATCTTGCATTTGAATTTAGTAGGTCAATATCTATCCTAAGTAAAGTTAGACTAATCTAACTACTTATGAAATTTGCAATTTGGCAATTCTACTAGTCCTCATCTCCAATACCATTTTTTTATTCATCACAAAAGCCATCAAATTAATTTTTTAGTAGGGATAGTAGATCTAATTTGTTGTCCTTTACGAGGGATCAAAACTCGAATAAAAATAAATGATATTCATGAGAATCATGACTACATCTATTACGATATTGATTAACCAGGTAGAAAAAAATAGATTAGATATTGGACCTTAATACTCCATTTATAGATCCTATTTGTACATTAAGTGATACAGGGTCGATATCTTGTACTACCATACCCTGATTCCAAAATCTCATCTCTTTGTACTTGTGATCAATTTATATTTCATTAAATCTACTAATACTAATTAAGGATTCCACAGATTGCGCAAGTAATTTATGGTTCTAACTATATGTCACAACTTGAACGAGCACGTGATTAACACGTGAAATTTAAAAGTCAAAATTCCCAAATCACATGTAAGTTTGACTATTAATAACAAAATAAATATAAATTTAAAAAATAACAATATAAATACAAACACAATAAAATACAATAATATTAACATAGTAAGTGGAAACTCTGAATAACATGCAGGGTCATCAATGGTTGCACCAAGAATATTCAAAAGAGAAATAACTACAGGTTTTGAATTCAAATTGGATTCCACTTAGCTTCATTGACAGGGGGAATATTATCTTAGAAAAAATCCATGTCTTAATCAGTAGGAAAAGCCAAATTCATAGACCGTAGCAATAAATGAATTAAACTAAATAAAATGCAGCTCACTTGTACATATTTAGACAATATAATCACATCATAAAATCTTGCGTATATATTTCCTTCAGCCAAAGAAGATATGTCATTTAGTTGAAACAATCAAATAATTATATGCTATGAGCTCTAGAATGCAGTGCCATAATCTCATCTTATACATGCCTTCCCCACTCAATCGATGTAGATCGTAAGGTTTTTTTTTTTGGCCAATAGATCATAAGGTTGATACATAAGAAATTTTCAGTAATTTGATTAAAAGGACCAGATTGGATACGTAGAGATTATCAACATCAAAGCAGAAGATGTACCATATTCCATGACAACATACCATTCCAAATCATAAGTTGCCCGTAAGAAACAGACCACATGCCTCTCAATGTGTTCTCTTTGTCCACATTACTATTCCCCGATGAGATGTAGTTCACTTTCACCTAATCCTTAATTAAACCAGAAAGTGAAACCTAATTATATCTCTCTTTCTTGTTTCTGTTACGCTCAAAACACATGGTTTATTCAGCTATTTAAAACATATTCTTTCTGAACTATGGAGTTGTCATACCTTTCGATTTGCATGATCAGTGGCCTGCCAAAAAGAAAAAAAAAAAAAAGAAGGAAGAAGGAAGAACAAGAACAGGAAGAACAGGTAGTCGCAATCAAATTTGTCCTGTACAACCATTTACAACTTGCTGACAGAATCAAATCAAGATTTGCATATTTTGCAATATTTATATAATTACTGAAAATGAGGTCTAAAATGTTTAGTCACTTAATTGTTGATGTTTCTGTTTCAATGATTGAGTAATTTCAGGAAGCATTTAAATACATTAATTACTCCTGAATAATACATTTTAAGAGTAAGGATTGGTTGAGACTACAAAAAGGATAAAATTTTGGAAATCAATTATTCGTTGGGCTTTGATGTGAAATAAACTTATGAGAAGTAAAGTTGAAAAGATTCTATAAAAAATAAAAAAAAGGATTCAAACAAAAGAAAGCAGAAGGGAATCTTGTCTTGTGATTCAATACATGGGAAAGAAAGTATTCAACCAACTAAAATTATTCTTCTTTTTCATGGCACTGAAAAGCACACCTTTTATAGACAAATTTAGCTGTTATTCAATACAATTATGTCTTGTCTCTTTCTATAGGCAATACCCTTTTGTCACCAGATCTTTTGGACCAGAACTGCATGCCTAAATTATAATAGTTTGAACATGCAAGAAACCAAAGCCAAATGTTTGATAGAATTGAATTCATCCATGTTATAGCCACTACCACAAATTACATAAGCGCCTTTTCCACCATTATTGCTACTTGTTTACCCTCAGTTTTGGCAACTTTTACCATATACCTTGCTCTTCTACTTTTGTCCAAGAGCAGGTATAAGCGCACTTGGATCAAAAAATTGAGATGGATTGTAAACTTTATGACACTTTCAATTGCTCAATCATGAACTCCATGATCACTATCTTTATGTGCCGAGTTGGACCTTTTTTTTAGTCCCTCTCAGTCACATAATATATAAGTGGCAGTTAAGTTCTTTCTCTCCCACCACGAAGGTTTGATGCCACAGTATAGTTCAGCTGCCTAAAACTAACTAAAGAAATAATAACATCGCTCAGAGCCCGACATACAGTTATACCAACAAGAAGAGTGATTGTTGCAATGACACGTGAGGCGGTGAAAAGAGAAGGTAAGCCAATGAAAGCCACGCCCACCAAGAAGAAAATCAACAAAGGAGCATGGACAACAGAGGAAGATAGAAAATTGGCTGAGGTAATTGCCGTTCAGGGTGCAAAAAGGTGGAGAACTGTTGCAGCAAAAGCAGGTACTTAGTTTAAGATCATACGTATTCTGGTATCGGATGTAAGTAGAAATCAGCTCTTTTTGATTGAATTAAACTTTGAATGTGTTGAGTGGCCTTGCAGGTCTTAACAGATGTGGTAAGAGTTGCAGGCTAAGATGGTTAAATTATTTGAGGCCTAATATCAAGAGGGGCAATATCTCAGACCAAGAAGAGGACTTGATACTAAGGCTTCATAAGCTACTTGGGAACCGGTAATTTGATCATCCAACTGGGTACATTCATACATAAGCTCTTAGTCCTGTTAGTTTTGTTCAGTCACTTGAGTGTTGTGTCCGCTGTCCAACAGTCAGCAAGTTTTGGTTCTTGAATAGTTCTAGTACGAATCCTGTTGGATCTTTTACTTTCATATTATAGGTGGTCGTTGATCGCCGGAAGATTACCAGGAAGAACAGACAACGAGATCAAGAACTACTGGAATTCTCATTTGGGCAAGAAAATAAAACAAGCAAAGGAGCAAAGTGGAGCTTCGAACAGAGAACACTCGGAAGCTGAAAAGACGACAGTAGAGAAGGCCCATGTGGAGAAGAGGGAAGATAACATCAACCCATCTAAGAATGGAACTGAAGACGTCATGAATATCGGCTTTAATATAGATGATCTCTTTGATTTCTCCAATGAAGATCCTTTCTGGGTGAGTGAGTTTGGGTTATGTTAAAGGAGATAGCCATTTAGCCTAGGCAAGCCATAATCTTCCTTTTCCTAGTCTCATGTTTTATGCAGTAACCTGTGTTATATATACATGAACTAGGGAAAAAAGAGGACAAAAATCCTCAATTTAAATATTCTTTTTGTGCCCTTTTATTTATTTGTTTGTTTTGTCCAATACTAGTTGTCGCAAAAGGTTGAATCCCAACTCAAAGGGCCCCCTACATTTCCGCCCGACGAAGTAATTGGGAGGATGTAAATCAGGTACTCAGCGGCTCATTAAGGAGGAGGTGAACAACCCACAAACCTACAAGGAGCCTATCCTTAAAGCCAACTAGGGGCTCAAGAATGTTGCTCCCACGCTGCAAACTGTGAGATTCGAACCTTATACCTTGTCGCAAATCTGTTCCTCCAGAACCAACTGAGCTATGCCCTGCAGGCTTGTCCAATACTACTTATATCCACAGGATGTAGAGTCAATGGAATTGGCAGCCCTTAACTAGACAGACAGTAAATATAGGATTGTCCCCGAAGAACTTTCAGATATAATGGCACATTGGCACATGGAGTTAGAAAGATAAGGAACAAAGCACGTGCCTCTTAAATTTCGTATGTGGATATGATCAGCTAACTGATGGAAAGGGTGCATGTATGCTGGAAGAATATCGTGCCCTTTATATAATCCTTGAGACCCAGACAACATAGTTATGCAGCATTTTCTTTAGATTGTTGATTACATGATGATAATTAAGGAGTTGGCATTTAAGCTGTTATCGAAAAAAAAAAAACAATGGTACATTCTCCTATAGATCATGACAAAGACGATCGTACGCTGTTATATTGAAAGTCAATTGATTAGAAGACTAGTACAATGTACATTTCCTCTTCACCTTGTCAGTGAAATGTGGTACTTCCTACCTCAATTTGTCTTGGCACGTAACGTCTACCACTTCCAATTTGCTAATTTTGCTATCAATACTTTCATTTAGTCTTTTACTCTCTTGTATTGTACAAAGAATAAAAATCACAATCAAACAAAATTTAAAATGGATCTCAACAAATTCACCAACTATCAAACTAGCCAAGATAGACATGTTGGTACACAATCTCTGGCAGTCCCATAAGCTTAATTACACTCCTATTCAAACTATATGGCATTTCATATAGATAAGAATAGCAATATTAAGCTCCAAAAAGCTCCAAAAACATAATTTTCTAATCAATAGATTGCTCATACTGGCAGTGTTTTTGCTTTGCCAAACAAAATGATATTCCAATGGTATCTATTGAGAATCAATTTTGTGTTAATTATAAATAAATGTATTTAAGATACGGAAGGAGGTTTTACACATCTGGAGTTGTTTAGATTGAAAAAATCAATTATTGTAAGTAAATTTTAGTTGATTTAGCATAATCCTATATAATAATCAATGTTAGAAAACATGTAAATGATAATCATTTTACAGTTTATAATGCATTGAACTAAAATTTAGAAGAGAAAGCTTGATAAACTAGAGTCCAAAAGGGAACAAGATGACCATTAAGCATTGTAGTAAAAGTCTTTACGATAGTCTTAGAATCAATTTTGTACCAAAAAGTTGATAATATATTTTTCCGAATATTTTTCAGTAATACATCATTTTCTTGAACATGTTACGGGTACTATTTGTAGAGGGAGACATGGATTCGTGCATTATGGCAGTTTATGGTTGTTGTTCTGTTAGTGGGGACAGAAAACAAAATAAAAAAAATCATGTCCCTTCTTTATGTTTGATTGCTGTCTTTGAATTTTTGTCTTCCATCCCCGAATGACAGAAACAAAAGTTTTTGTTCCTCTGGAAAAGGAAGGACAAAAACTTTTGTCTCTTGTCTCCAATGTTGAGCACGTTGCACCGGAAAAAAATTATTATCCTTCTCATTTTGTGTACACAACCTTTTATTATTAATATTAATATTATTATTATAAAATTTGTATTGATTATTATTATTATTATAAATTTTGCATTTATTATTATTCATTATTATTATTATTTATTATTACAAATTTTGTATTGATTATTTATTTATTTATTTATTATTATTATTATTATAAATTTTGTTTTGATTATTATTATTATTATTATTTTGTATTGATTATTATTATTTTGTATTTATTATTATTATTATAAATTTTGTATTGATTATTATTATTTTAATTTATTATTATTATTATTATAAATTTTTTATTGATTATTTATTTATTTATTTATTTATTATTATTATTATAAATTTTGTTTTGATTATTATTATTATTATTATTTTGTATTGATTATTATTATTATTAATTTATTATTATTATTATTATAAATTTTGTATTGATTATTATTATTTTAATTTATTATTATTATTATTATAAATTTTTATTGATTATTTATTTATTTTTTATTATTATTATTTATTATAAATTTTGTATTGATTATTATTATTATTATTGTTATTATTATTATAAATTTTGTTTTGATTATTATTATTATTTATTATTATTATAAATTTTATACTTATTATTATTATTTTTTATTTTTATCTGTTTTGTCCATCACAACCAAACACTTCACTGTCTCCAATTTTTGTTTCATTCCGTCTCTAAATTTCTGTTCCGTTCCGTCTCTGCATACAGGAGACAGTAACCATACACAACGTAATAGGCATCTTCCTGAAAAAAAAATTTCAAGAATTAGAAGAGTGCATAAAATAATAAATTATTTTGTCTAACACACAACAAACTTATGCTCATGTATGAAAACAATTTAATTCTATTAGCAATTTATTGAACTAATCAAATTATGCTATTAATATCTAATCAATTATAAACTTATTTCTAATCTAATTATATTCAAATATGAATAATTCAAATTGAATTAGAAAATTATTTATAATTTAATTATAATTGAACTAATCAATTTATCTTGGATTAATTAGAAACTAATTTCTAATGGAACTCCTTTCTAATTTCAACTAAACAAATTAGTTTTGATTTTAATTAGAAAACATATGTCTAATTTTAATTCAACGAAAATAATATAATTAGAAAACTTATTTCTTATTTTGTTAGTTTTAGAAACTTATTTTTAAGTTTATTTTAACTAAACAAATTAGTTTACTTGTATTAAAAAACTAATTTCTAATATTTTATATTAATTAGAAACTAATTTAACTAAATTAGTTTGTGTACATTAGAAAACATGTTTCTAATTCTTCATGTTACATTTAATTTAAAGCAGATATCCAAAAAAATCATTTGTTAAGTCTTTTGTCTTATTATACTTATATGTTTAGCTTGAGAGCCATAAGCAGTGGTCCATCTATCACGAATTTTTTATTTATATATGCATAGCTTTTATATGTGTGTGTGTGCGTGCGTTGTTTGTCAGAAAAACCACATATTTATTTGTGAAAGGCCTCTTTACGTTTCGTTTTCGCTTTTTTAAATCTTTTCTCTTTTGGCTTAGGGAGAGAAGAAACAACTCTTCTAGCATAGAGAGAGAAGAAATGAAAAAAAAAAACATTTCTTTTTGAAGACCATCTTTTCTCTTCGGGCCAAGTACACCTAGAAGAAAGAAAAAAATGCAGGGATGGTGTGTATCGATGATGTGCTATGAACAGTGCACTT
Source organism: Erythroxylum areolatum (assembly GCA_024520975.1). Classification (NCBI taxonomy): domain Eukaryota; kingdom Viridiplantae; phylum Streptophyta; class Magnoliopsida; order Malpighiales; family Erythroxylaceae; genus Erythroxylum; species Erythroxylum areolatum. The sequence goes on from JANIJH010000001.1 coordinate 18,163,958, forward strand.
ATATCCGAAAGAGTTCCCTGCTATACTAAATATCTGGGAAGATGGGCAGTTGTGATTCATTTTCTACCATTGAATTCTTTCAATAATCATCTTCCCAAAACTCAAGAAAGAAGATCGACATTTATAGGCTTTTGGATTATTGGAAACAAAGTGAGTAAAAACAGAAGCATAAAACAAATATATGATATAGCAAGAAATAGTATATCAACAGTCATGATATTCATAGATATTCATATCATTATTTACAAATCATCAATAGTCAAATTGCAGCACAGATTTATGACATCTTGATTTTAGCATGCATATAACATAATAAAAAAAACTACCCGCTCTTTAGAAGTAATCAAGATAGAACATAATCACATAGATCATGTTAAACAGGATCTTTGTACATGCATACAAAAACAAAAATCGGATACTTGGATTATTGTTTTAGTTTCACGGGTTAAAGAATGTTTACTACATTTCTCCTTTTACAAAAGTTTTTGTTCAAAAGATTACTCTTTTCTTTTTGTTCTTTTGTTTTTAAATTTTAAACCTTAACTACCTTTGGTAGTTATTTAAAATATAATGACCATAATACCCCTCATAGGTGTATGTGATTCATTATTGTGGCCTTATTTATACTCTTCTTTATGAGATTTTTGTCGCAATATATTCAAGTAAATCTATTTCTAATTTATGTGAAAAGATAAACTATTCTTACTATTGTGAATTACATTAAAGTATGATATTATATATGTATGTAATGAAAGGAAGTCAAGCAAGCTTTCCGCCTTTTATCCCGGCTCGAGGCTCGGTATTGATAGTAGTATCAATCTTTCCATATCCTGTGCATGAGAGTAATGGTTGAGAGTCTCAGGAAAAACCTGG
>JANIJH010000001.1:18182801-18193204 GCA_024520975.1 Erythroxylum areolatum
TATATAAATATATAAGTATCGATCGATATATATATATAGATAGATACACATGCATATGAATGTGGTTATGCATTGCTACATGTTGTCATCTATACCAGTATTGAACAATATTCATACGTTGGTACAACTAAGGTAACAGTAATTCGATATAAACTTACCTAGTAACCGAACTTGCCGGTTAGAACCTTCAAATGGGGTCCCGCTCCTACTATACCTAGTAAAAGGTCCTGCTCCTACTATACCTCGTAAATTGAAAGAAAAATACCTCAATCAGTGCTAATTAGGAGTTATTAGGCTCAAATAACAATTTAGGTATCATTCGAATTGCCTAAGCAGTCCATTCATGAAATTTGAAATTTTTTCTTATTCTCGCATAAACGTTACGTGATTTTTAATTTGCAAGCCATTGAAAATCTCATTATGATTCTTTAGAGAAAAATTATCAATAAAATTTTTATATTTTTATATTTTCACTAAAGTGACCAAAATGGTCGCCGGAATATTCTTCCAGTCATCAGAATATTCCCTCCAGTCGTAGAAAAACCTTTAGTCTCAAAATTTAATGATTTTTATACCAAATGAAAGCTCTTAATGAGTAGAACAACTTTCTCCAAAGCAACATACTCAGATTCTGAACTGATTTGAACAAATTGAAGAAAAACAAGCTAAGACCCTAACCTCTTTTTCCATCAATCGACAGTGATCCAGGCAGCGGTTGGCGACGACACTATGGGACTTTTGTTCCTAATGTTGGGACGAGTCGAATGGTGGTAGTGGTGGCCAGCAACAACGACCGAAAGTGATGGATTGACGATTGACATTTTTGTTAGTTTTTCTCCTCAATTTTTAGACGATTCCAGCAACAATGCTAGCTGAAATGAGTATGATTATGACGGGCTCGTTGAGAGGGAGAGATTGATATATATCACTATAGCATACAGGATGTTACAATGGTTATCATCACCATATTAATAAATATCAAACTTTTTGCATCTATTTTGACACAAAGAACAAACGAAGATCACACCTTGAACTTATTTTGCTCGAGTATAGGAATATCATTAGTAACCTTAAGTTAAAAAACCACTGCATCAAATAAAACTAAAATTAATATATTAGAGAAAATCTATAATTACCCAAATATAATATCATCTTAATTTACTAAATAAATGCAAAGTTGTCATCTTCACTAACAAAACTCGACAACTTAGGAATCATTGTTAACTCAATTAAAACAAGACCAAACAAGAGAACCCAATTGAAGGTCCTAAATGATAAATAGTTGATTGCTAAGATCAGATGTTGGTTTTAAGGTGCTAATGAGTGGTGGCTCACGTCGCGAAATAGGGCGTGGAGGATTTTACATATGAGTCTATTAGTTAGAAATGGAATGACTTTTAAGTTTATTAGATTTCAACGATTAAGATTAAAACAAAAAAAAATTATGAATAAAACCACTCTTTCTTGTCAAATTTATATGTGAATAAGGACTCTCCAATCTTTCACCCAAAAAGATAAAAGGGATTGGAACCCACTCTTTAAGTTATTACAAACTCAATTCCTTGCTTATGATCATGTAGAGATCATCACTTTTGACAAATACAAACTAGTGATTGAGATTATTTAAGAAAAGAAAGGTTCCAGAAGATAGACTAAGATGACACACTTTAATACTATGATCTTTGGTTAGTTAAACTAAGAGCTCAAAAGCACAAGTGAGTTGAATAGTCAATTAAATTTTTTTAATGCCTCAACTATGTTAATAATAACCCAAAATGAAACATAAACCATGAATTTCATTTTGCCAAAAGTTCCATATGTCACGTGTACACTTTTGAATGTATAACTTTCTTGGTTTTATTTATCTAATCAACCCTACCTCTATAGCATTAGCTCTGGAATGAATGAGTGACAATTTATATATTAACATAAAAGTTGATCTTTAAAGCTTTTCATTTTAAAAGCTCAAGTTGCGATTTATTAAACATCACACATTTTCTTCACCTAATCCACTAAGCATAGCTCCTCTAACCATATGTGATGAAATACAAATTTCATTTCTTTAACAATATTCTACTTTTAGTTTCAATGATTATAGTGATTTTTGTTAGTTACGTTAAAAGAAACTAAAGAAAAAACAATATTAATTTAAAAGAGAAACAATGAAATTCTAGAGAGTGATTTGAAAATGGCTGTTTATTAGTCAATGTTATTATTATATTTTCATTAAATAATTAATTAATTAATCAATTACTAATGTCTTCTCTACGTAGACTTAGTATTGCGTATGGCCCTTTCCCTTTCTAAGTTTACCTTGAAAGTTAACGAAAATATAAGGTACTAATATGAATGCCAATTAACAAATTAAAGAGGTCAACATGTGCTTGCTTGCACGTTAGAATATCTATTACCTTCTTAAATCGTTATTCATCCATACACTTAAATTAAAAATTCTTCTGAAGTGAAGATATATTTTAATTGACCAATGGCATGAAATCAACCTGATGCATTGATATAATGAATGATGGCTCTGTGGTTTGGAATATATATATATAGGAAAGCCGTCCTACAAATTAATAATCCAATGATTCTGACAATCCACTACAGAATTGAAGGACGTATAATAGACAAGAATGTCTTCTTTTAATAAGGAATCAAAGGAGGCTTATGAAAACTAAATCATGATCGTAACCTTTCATTGATCGGAACGAAAGAGACAAACTAGGCTACTCTCTTTTGTGAGGTTAAAAAATTTGTGTTCTGCTTAAATATATATTGTTTTCAGCAACACTATTGGAAGCCAAGATTAGCTGTATATGGTTGTATTTCTTAGATCACTTTATTTCCAAACGTGTTACACTTTTTGGTTGGCAAATGAAATGCTTTATTTCTTATGTTATTGTCAAGTAGGATTTGCTTTTTATCAATCTCGATACCGTTGGTGTAAGCAGAAGCAAAAAACATAAAATAAAAAATCTGGCTGCCCTGTTTAACAGGCTAGCTATAAACAGATGTTTTCTGGAGAAAATGATTTCCAATACCCTGAAACCTAGACATATCTTATGTACAGGAAATGAGTAGATAAGAATGTAACGTGACATCTATAATGTTTATTTACAATATTGTTTTTTGCAATATGACATCGTTGTTTGATGGTTCAGGGGCATTATTTGTAGGTTAAGACCTCTACGTCTCCTGAAACTTAATTGGATGCAACACAAGTCACATATAACAGATTATATTTATTGCTTCTCCACTTGATTGTTTTATAATTTGGCATCTGTGATTGATGGTCCAGGGGCATTATTTGTAGGTCCAAGGAAAGACTTCAAACAACCATAAAAGGCACGCCCGTCTTGAACGCTGCGCTAGCTCATGGTAGTAATATGAAGTCATGACACTCATTCTCAAGGGCAAGAAAGCGAAGTGCGAACCAAAGTACTTGATCGGGAAATCGAAAAACAAAGTGACGAGTCACAATAAAGTTTAATTTACGACTTCACTTCCAGCAAACGGGTCTTTCAAATTCGCTATAAATCTTGGGCATGGAACTCCAGCCAGAAGTTATTAAATGAAACTTGAATTTAATAGAGATACACCAACTTTTCACCCACTTTTCTCTTCTATATCATGGACCATCTTAATTTCAGACCACAACCCCCTATTAGCATATGGGACTCTGTGGGTTGGTCTGTCTGTCTTCGTGTGCATGGCAATTCTCGTTGTTTCGCTTATGTTTGAGAGCGAGCGTCTGTGATTGCTTGTATTTTCCCCTGCTGCAAGAGAGAACGTTATAATTTCAATGCAATTTTTCTAGAATTTCCAGAGTTTTAGGAAGATGGAATCTGTCAGTAAAGTACATGGTTTCCATCAACGTGAACCTATATACTGCACATTATGGCCCATCAACGGAAAATACACTGCTTTGCAAGTTGCAACCAAATTACAAAAGTTCTACCCACGGTATTCCCTATTGGCTACACCTTAAATATCATGTACTCAGCATTCCATTCTTTTTAAGCGTAAAATAATTCAGTAACAGGACGGTAACATCATTATCTGATATCATATCATGTCTTTTCCACACTTCAAAACAGTATCAACACATACGTCATACATAGTGAGATGCAGCCAGCAGACACGATCAGAAGTTGAGCGACTGTTATGAGCACTGGGCTTTCGACCAACATTATTTTCATAAAATTTTAAATTAAATTTCAGTCTTTAATCCAGTTCAATTCGGGTTCGTTTATAGAAGCCATTGACATAAATCTGAGTCATGAACTGCGTCGTCTGCGAGCATGTCAGTTCGGCTAGAATTTGAAGATAACAGGCCATTGTCGTCGCATGTGTTATTGTCGTCGCTCACCACTCCATTATCAAAGCAATTTGGCTGCAAAAAGTCCATGTTCAGTAAATCCGAAAGAAGCTGTTCATCCATCTGAAAATCCAACATGAAATCTGTCGAATTATCCTTATCCGGAATCGGCTGAGAAAGTGATGAAAATTCATGCAACAGAGACGTAGATGTCCCCATTGTTGACATAGTCTGCCATTGTCCATCATTGTACTGTAGTTCAGGTGGCATCACAACTCTCCTGCATCTTGACGCTTTTGTCCTGATAGGACTGACATTACCTTTCACTTTCATTGGTCGGCCAGATGATTTTAGGGCATGGAGGTTCGTTTTGCCATGTGCTTGATTAAAATGAGTAGAATTTTTTTGACATTGTTGAGTTTTCAATTTCTTGCCGATTTTGGTGTTCCAGTAGTTCTTGATTTCATTGTCTGTTCGCCCTGGAAGCCTCCCTGCTATTAAGGACCACCTGCACCAATCCAAGAATTAATAGGGGTTGATGATCAATGGCTGCATCTCAGTTTCTTTTGATCTCAGTGAAATGGTTTATTTCGGAATCTCCAGACCCAAAGCCAATCACATCACTTAAAATGGTTGCTGAAATTTTTGGGAACATGGAAAGTGTAAAAGCACCACTAATCATGAGAATGATCTGCCAAAGTCTTGGACTTGAAAATTCATATATATACGCTGTATGTGGATATAAACATAAAATGTTGGTTAAATTAAGATCAGGGAAGGAGAAAATCTTGCACCTGTTTCCAAGGAGCTTGTGAAGCCTGATAATAAGCTCCTCTTCATCATTTGTTATATTTCCTCTCTTTATATCAGGTTTTAAGTAATTTAACCATCTGAGTCTGCAACTCTTGCCGCACCTCTTGAGACCTGAAAATTTGTCATCAGACAGTAACTTATGGTGAGACATTTTTAAAATTTGTATTGTTGAGCGATAATCCACAAACCTGCGTTCCTGGGTAGATTTCTCCATTTCCCTTCACCATGGATCTTAATGTAATCTATGAGTACCTTGTCTTCACTAGCTGTCCATGCCCCTCTGTTCAAACCTTCCTTTGCACAACAGGGACTCCTACCCATGACACTCTTCTCCTATATCGCTGATGCTCTATGCTTGACCTCACTGTGACTGGACAAGAGTGGAGAGATGGAAAGAGGAGCAAGGAAAACCCCCTAATTCTCTGCTGGTTGTCACACATAAATGGGGTACGCCTTTGTTCATATTTATATACTCAAGCGTACATATTTTCCACCCTGTATCAAAGCATCAACTATTTGCATTCAACAAACTATCTGAAATTGGGATTGATTTCATGTGCAATGCGGGACCATCTTTTGCCTAACGGACTCTAGGAACATTAAATTCCACTGAGAGGAGAAAATAATAGGAAAAAGTTTTTAACAAATTATACCTGTACTGCCTTTGAGAAGATCTGTATAGGTGCACGAGTATTTTCTTATTTATATAAAAAAAAGAAAGTAAATGCACTCACCTGCCCTTCTACTAACCAAATCTATCTCTCCAATTAACCTAATCTATCTCTCCGCAATCTAACTTTCTTGCATGCTCTGGAAAGTTTGTTGACAAAATGATTCACTCCTGACATCGATCTCTTCATGTGACACGGGTGCATAATTCGTGTCCTATGATGCATATGCATGGAGTTACCATTGACACGTATGGCACATGCAATGTATATGAGGTTCACTTTTCACTAGCTCCTTATAGTCCCATGATAATCTTCTCTTGGATCCATCCCCGCGTACAAACTTGAGATGCAAATAGTAAATCTTTCTCAGCTCTTCTGTATAGAGTGGTAGCTTTCTTGATTTGTAATAGAAATTTAATGTCATTTTGGTTGTCTAACAAGTCTTCACTATGAAAGATACGACTTGGATTACCAATTATCCACTTTTAATGAACTGCCAAAACCCGTCTTGCGAAATGAATTAAATAAACAACAGACCAATTTCCGTTTTTGGGATTTAGTAACATTGTCCACAACATTATTTTGTTGCCCGTGAATGACCATTTATTCCTATCGTACGTCTACCTACATGCCATTCAGCTAGTAAGGACAAAGGAGGCACTTCTTTTTATCATGTGGTTAAGTCTAAGTTTTAATATATTAATTGATGGTTGCAAATCATAAAGAAATTCCTAGTTGGTCATATACATTCATTCATACCAAGAAATTATTGGTGCAATTATTTCTATTATTAGTGCTACCCATCTTCAATACAACTTTATGAATTTTGTTGAGGCTGAGAGTATACATACACTTAATTCAGGCATGGGGTAGCTGGTGAGGTTTCATAGATATCCGGTTCACGACATAAGAGGTATGGTAACAAAATTTAAAATAATGAAATAGAATACAAATTTTTTAATTTTTTGTTTAGCTTCTAATTTTGTATTAACCATTAAATGATAACTAACTTATGTTTAATTCAACTAATCTATATTTTGGAAAATATAAAATTCACATCGAGTCTAAAAATAATTCAAAGGAATTATCTCTCTCTTCCTAATCATGATTCACCTCTGTTCCTATTAATCTGCATAATCTGTAAAAAATTATTAAATAACAGGACTGATATGATCAGTTATGTCGGTTAATTGTAAAAGCAGGCATCAGTATTAACAAAGTCTACATGCACTATTGAAAGTCTATAACCACCGCCATTATTGTTTATAAAGAAGATTAATTAGGTAAAAAATCAAGAAATAATTCACTTCGTGACTTGTGTGAGGATGATATACTGCAGACCTATTTTTACAAGTTAAGGTTGAATTGTAGGTGGCATGGTCATCTTTTTAAACCCCCTCCTTGTAGCTCTCTTTGTTAGTAATTTTTCTAAGGTTGGACAATAATTAATTACGGTTTTATAATTTTAATAAATTTACAGTTAAGTGAATCGAATTTGATCTGGTTAAAAGATAATAAAGTAGCTCGACAAAGGATCTAATTCAATGGGTTGAAGTCCAATGAAGAAAATGGACCCTGGTTAGTGTGAGTTGTATATGCATTAGGTCTGTGATAGGGATGTTCGATATAGTTGTTATGTATATAGGTCTATGATGAGGAGGTTCGATATGGTTGTTATGTATGTAGGTCAGGGTCTCTTGCTTTTGCTTTAAATTTGGATTCTCTGACTCGTTAAGAGATTCACATATTAAGAAAGTTTCGGAAAGATGTTAATGACATTCGATGGATCGACTTTCGTAAAGATCGACAAGAAAGTTGGGAAGTTTCGAATTCGAAAAGCTCATTTGAATTTATGAAAAGCAAAACAAGTATTTTTTGTATTTTCTTCATTTATTCACTTTCATGTTAGATTATGGGCACGTAACTAAGGCTCATATTACATATTACACCTGGTATCATAATCGTAAAGTGATTGTGTGAATGAAAAGAAAGTTTTTTTGGATTTTCTCCATAAACAACTCGGAGAAACCAATCTATTTTTATGTTTTAAACTATGTATGGTTGCCTGAATTCATGATGAATGCATTTGGCATTGAAAAATGGGTTGAAAATGAGCTTCAGAAGGAGAAAAACTCGCTTGAAAGTTGCCAAAAATTGCCATTTTTCGATAAAAGAGGAGATAGAAAACAGTCGACCAAGCACGCCTCAACAACTTCAGCCTTTCAGTGGCAGTGGGCACGTGTGCTGGATTTATGCACGTCAGTGCACATATGGCACGTGCGACACAAACGCATGACGAATCCAGAGAGTAGGTCAAGTGTGGCATGTAGGTTGTATGAACCCCCCAGCCACGTGTTTGTACTAATGTCATAATTACAGTAACAGTAAAAAAAATAAAAAAACATTTAGAATTCACTAAATGATCCCTCGGGTCATTTTGGGTCAGTTTGGGATTCCATGAATTCATAAAGTGAGTTTATATTTTTTTCTAGATTTATGACATTGGTAATAAACAAGGTTTAACTTAAAAAAAAAACAAATAAAGGTTATTAAAGCAAAATTTGAGTGAAATTTCATGCTTTAGACTTGAAATTAAAGAGGTACATGTGGTTTTGGTATCTTATGTGGTGTGTTTATTGTTCAGTGTTGCATGATTGTCACTCCGATTGAGATTTTTCTTGTAATGAATTCTCAAATAAAATTAATTGATAATGTTTTCAATACTGATATGATAATGAGAATGACATAAGGATTTGCATTTATTAAAGTTACATTATCATGTATTATATGCCCATACAGAATGTGAGGATGATATAAAGATGTATCCCTTATGTTTGTAGATCCATTTAGGTACTAATGAGAATATAGTCACCACAGTGGTCTTTTAAGTTAATATTTAAATTGTTTTGCTTACATATTTGGAGATATGTCTGGTCTTGTGCTTAGCTATGTTGCCTATAGATGTTGGCCTTAAATGAGATTTTGAGATGTGTATAAAGACATTAAATGGAGGAAGCCATTGCTTAAGTGATCTATTTACATGTATTACATATTCAGTCCACAACTGTTTCATGATATGTATGATAAGATTTTCGATACAAATACTATTTGTGGCAGTGAGTATCATTATTATCCAAAATTTATATTGATCATTATATTGTCAATTTTATAGTATCCTTTTTTGTAAATAATAATGGTGTCACTATTGAAACCCTAATTGGTTTCAATTTTAGGAAATGGAAGCAAGATGTAGAGTTTCCATTAGAGATGACAGATATTAACATGGCTAAGGTTAGAGATAGGCCATTTACACTTACATCTTACAGTTCAGATAATGATAAAGTAACATTTGTAGCCTAGAAAAGGTTAAATAGGATATGTTATTTGACCATCAAGAGACCAATCCCAGACCATCTGCTAATTGGACTTCTGAGAATAAACATATCAAAGGACTTCTTAAACAATGTCTCCTAGAGGTACAAGATATCTTCTAATGCTAAGATAAGTGCCTTAATGAAGGACTTGTTCTCCATGAAGTATACAGGAGAAGGGGGAGTGAGAGAGTACATTATCAGGATGGTCCACCTCTAGATTAAGTTGAAGGTGTTAAATATCTATATTCTTGAGGCTTGTATAGTTCACCAAACTTTGAATACAATTCTTTAAAGTATGGTATTTTGGATACAATATAAAATTCTCAGGATAAGACTTGGGACATCAATGCTTTAATTGCCTGATGTGTTGCTGAAGAGGAGAAGCTAAAGAACACTTCTCATATAGCCCTACTGGCAACTAAGGGAAAGGAAAAGGTAAAGCCTCAAAGATTCAAAGGTAAGAAATTTAAATTCTCTCCTTATATGAATATTAGTCAATTTAGTATTGTTAAAGGTCCTATAGATGTTAATAGTATGAGGTGCTTCTTTTGTAAGAAAAAGGGACGCAAAAAGTTGTATTACTAGAAATATAAAACCTGTAAAGAAAAATAGGAATTTTTAGGTAACTCTTTAGCTTGTATGGTCCATGAATCTAATCTTGTTATAGCTACACCAAGTTCTTTGTGGCTAGATAGTAGACCTTCCAATCATGTTTTCTCCACAATGTAGGGGTTCATACATAGGAGAAAGTTAAATAAAGAAGAGGAAAAACTAATGGTTGGAAATAAAAAAAAAGTTAATTTAATGTTTAAACCTTGATATAGAGTTTGTACTTGTTTTACATGACATTTTATATGCCATATTTTAGGCGGAACTTGATCTATATATCAGTTTTGAACAAAGAAGATTATAGTTGTGTCATTGGTGCTTTTGTTGTATAGTTATCTTTCAATGCAAAACATATTGGTTATGCCTTCTTATCACATGGATTGTATAGAATGTTTCTTACCCCTCATGAGATGTATTGTAACATCCCGTCCTCATATTAAGGGTTAGGACCCAAACTTTCTGTATTTATGAGCTCAAAGAGAAGTTAAGACAATGCATTTTGTTGCTCATGCATCATGTTAGCATATATACACATAAATATGGAATGTTTTCACATAAAAAGTGGTACATGCATTCATTGACAACTTCTGGGTATAAATGGTATTAAATGTGATTTTA
>JANIJH010000001.1:18193304-18205568 GCA_024520975.1 Erythroxylum areolatum
TATTTGAAAATGGTGTTAACTGAAAATGTTTATGAATGAATGTGGGCCCAATTTGAGTAATGATTTTCGCAAAATGTCTCACGAATTTAAAAAAAAGTACTGACTTTTGAATGATTGAGTGCTCTAACACGCTACCCTCACGGGGCACGAACTCGGATATCACCATCGATGTTGGGTTCGGGTCATTGTGGGAGTGAGGTGCTACATGTATGCTTCTTCATATATTACCGAACAAGTTACTAAAAAGAGACTCCTGATAAAGGATAAGTCATATATGTTATGGTATAAAAGGTTGGGCCACATTTCTAAAGATAGCATTGAGAGAATGATTAAGGAAACCGTTCTCCCAACTTTATATTTTGACGATCTAGAAATATGTGTTGACTATTGCAGGGGTAAGTTGACTAAAATAAAGAAAAATTTGTCAACTCATGCTTCTAGCTTATTATATCTCATACATACAGATATTTGTGGATCTTATACAGTTAAATTATATAATTCTAGATATTTTTTAACTTTTATTAATGAGTATTCCCATTATAGTTATGTATTCTTACTTAAATAAAAGTTTGAAGTTCTTGAGAAATTCAAGATCATTAAGGGTGAAATTAAGAACCAATTGGGAAGGCCTATCAACATTGTTAGATTTGACCATTGAGGAGAATATTATGACAAACATGGAGTTTTAGGATAAGAAAAGGGTTCATTTTTCATATATCTGAAATTGTGGAATAGTGGCCTAGTTCACTATTCTAAGTAGTCCTAAGCAAAATGATGTGGCCGAAAGATGTAATATCACCCTAAAGGACATAATGAGGTCAATGCAAAGCATGACTAATTTACCTGACTATGATTGGGGTGAAATCGTAAAGATTGCCTTGTATATACATAACAGAGTCCCAAGCAAATCAGTTTTGTAGATGCTATTTGAACTCTAAAAAGGGTGGAGACCCAACTTTGCCCACATTCGTATTTGGGGATGCCCTACTAAGGTATGTTTATATAATCCTTATGAAAATAAGTTGCATTATTGTTCTACTTATTGCTATTTTATTGGATATCTCGACCACTCTAAGGGATATAGATTTTACTGTAGAGAAGGAGGATCTAGAATTGCGGAATTACAAATAACTAAGTTTTGAGAACATGATGTCTATGATGAGGGTGGTCTTTCTAGCCCTTTAGATGATAGTAGGATGGATACTACAGTTATTTCATATCCATCACTTATACAGTTAGAATCAGTGGATAAAGGTCTTGATACCATACCAGCACAGAAATGAGAACCTATACTTGTACAAACTGAGGTTCATAAGGTGCAAGAACTAGTTTAGTTAAGAAGATCTACTAAGAAGACCTGTTATTTCATCTTATTATATAGTCTATTTTAGTGAACAAGACTATAATATGGGATATGTTGTTAATCTAGTTACTTTTTCAGAAGTTGTTTCTGAACCCTATGCAGATTTGTGGTAGGATGTAATGAAAGATAAGATACAATCCATAAAGCATAATAAGGTATAAGAGCTTGTTGAGTTACCTCATAATTGCAAACCTATCAGTTATAAATGGCTTTTCAAGTCCAAAAAGTACTCTCAAGGTAAAGTTGAGTGATTTAAAGCTTGGTTGGTTACCAGAGGACTCCCTCAGAGAGAAGGAATTGACTTTAATGTTACCTTTTCTCCTGTATCTTCTAAGGATGCATTTAGAGTGTTTATGGAAATAGTAGCTCATTATAATATAGAACTACATCAGATGGATGTTAAAACTGCTTTCTTGAATGAAGACCTTTGTGAAGATGTTCATATGGAACAACCTAAATGATTTTAGGATCAAGAAAATGTTGTTAAGTTTATAAAGTGAGAAAAGCAATATATGGTTTGAAACAAGCTTCCAGACAGTGGTACCTCAAGTTTAATGAGGTTGTTACCTCTATTGGCTTTATAAAATTGAAAGATGTTTATATTACAAGGTAAAGGGAAGTAAAGTTATCTTTCTACTTTTGTATGAGGATGATATCTTGTTTGCATCAAATGACTTGACCATATTGCATGAGATTAAGTAAGTTTTGGCCAAGCATTTTGACATGAAGGACCTCGAAGAAGCTTCTTTTGTCCTAGGTATTCAAATTCATTAGGATAAGTCTTGACACTCATTAGTCTTCTCATATAAAGCATACATTAAGTAAGTGTTGTAAAGGTTTAATATGACTTATTGTAAACCTGTTGTAACACCTATCACTCTTAGAGAGAGATTAGCTTTGGCATAATGTCTAAAGAATGATACAGAGAGAGAGGTTATGAAGACTATGCCTTATTCTAGTATGGTTGGCAACCTAATGTATGCCCAGGTGTACACTAGACTTGACATTGAATTTGTTGTTGGACTGCTAAGTAGATATCTGGTTAAACCAGGAATAGACTAATAAAATGCAGTTAAACGAGTGTTGAGATATTTAAAGGGAACTATGTTGACATACAGAAGGGTCAACAATCTAAACCTTATAGGGTATACAGATTCAGATTTGTTATATGTCTAGATGACGAAAAGTTCACTTCAGGATATATCTTTATGTTAGCAAATGTTGTAGTATTGTGGAAGAGTGTCAAGTAGACACTGGTGACTTCTTCGACTATGTATGCAGAGTTTGTGGCATACTATAGGGCTGTTACATAAGTAGTTTGGCTCTAGAACTGGATTTATAAGTTATTTGCGGTTGATTCAGTGGCTGGACCCATTTAGTTATATTGTAATAATCTTTTTGTTGTGTTGTTCAATAACATCAATAAGAACATCAAAGGGTCTAAGCATTTGAAGGTGAAGTATTTAATAGTCAAGGAATTGATACAGAAAGGTGACATTGAGATGGAGCATTTGAGAACTGAGAATATGCTTGCTAATTCTTTAACTAAAGGACTCCATCCACACATTTTTGAGAGACATGTATACAGTGTGAGTGTATTGATGTCCTTAGATACAATTAGTTAAGGATCACTTTGTTACCTCCTTGTACATTTGTATGCTTTTCATATATTATGACAGTACATTTTATGAATAAACATGATCATCATTTTGCTCTCAGTCATACATGTTGTTATATAATGTTATAATACAAGTGAAAGTCTTAAGATCTGTGTTGATTTTAAGCATTTTGAAGGCTATTGGGCATATATATATAGATTGACGATGAGCCTATGTCATTAGGACACATACAAATATAGGTATAAATCCATAAATTTGATATGACATAGGAGAATATAAGTGTTTAATCTCATATGGGTTTTATCTAATGCATTTTAGCATTTAGTAAAAAAAACAAATTTCTATAATGTTGTTTAGTATAAAGTTTAGAGCAATTGAGACCTACAAACGAAAAGATAATACATTTCAGATTATACAATTATAATCCTAGTTTACCACACTCTATTATCTCATTTATGTTAGTGAGTTATTAGATATGTGTGATTGTATTAGATCTATGTCACACATGACACATGCATTTGATATTTTTTGATATCTAAAGCCTTACAGGACGAAATAATGGACTTTCATTAACTTTAGATCAAATGGTTTTTCTAAACTTGGTGGACCTATAGAGTCGTTTGGGTTAACCGTTTTTAATGGTTTTATTAATGTTACAACTACTATAATTAATTATTATCCAAGGGAGAGAATTTTAGTAATTTTTTAAGATTGGACAACAATTAATTACGATTTTATGGTTTTACTAAATTTATAATTAAGTGATTCGAATTTGATATGGTTAAAAGATAATAAGTGCTACTTTGTTTTCAACTTTTGTAGAACCATAAAGACGAATGATTTCATCCACCTTCGAGACTTTTTATCTAGGCTGTTGTACTAGGAAACATGATGTGGACTCCTCTTTGCTTTCATGACTAAAAGACACTTGTGTCGGAAAGATGCATGAGAATCTTGCGCTTATTCCTGGCAGCTCGTTCCTTATACAAAATCACATTTTGTTTCAGTTCTCATACTCGTATCTGTTAGAAATTTTCGCGTGAAAAGGCTTTTCACCGCCACTATTTTGGAGACCAAGGATAACGTTTGATTATGCTTGCAGCTACTAACGCTTGGTCTCAAAGCATGACGTTTGATCTTCAAGGAAATTGGCCACCGATAATTTTTGGTTATCAAAATTCATTTGAAATTACTGATTTTTTTAAACCATCTTATAAAATGTTGATGCAATTCTTTCCAAAAATTATATAGGTCAATAATACATAATATTTATTTTTCATGTGTCAGAAGATAAATTAAACACATTGATGATACACAATATTTGTGTATTTTATGAGTTATGGTTGAAATATCGTACATATTCCAAATTAAATCATAAATTCCTGCAACAAAATAAATGTAATATTAGAAAGTAGGAGTCAATTCCACAAGTAATTATAATTAGTCAATTGTTATGAAAGAAAATATTTAACAAATAGGGCTTTGTGATAATAAGAAATTTTTGTGATAAAAAAATAAATTGAATTATGTAAACAATAAAATCAGAGTTATCAACAAAACGAATGAATTATGAGTTCAATACACCATATTTAGCATAAAGATAGATATTCTTTGCTCATTATCAGACAATCACTTATTCAGAAATCTTATGTGGGACAAATTATTTTCATTTCCTATCTCATCATAGAAAACCCTTTTCACTCCGCTTAGCCCTATCTCCCTCTAGGGGTATTTTGGTGATAGGTTCTATAGAATGGGATGATCCTATTTGGTCAAATACCTAGCAACAAACTCTTATGTTCCTTTCATTACAATATTTTTGAACAAGTTCTTGGATAACAAGCATAAGGACTTAGTTTCTAGTCATTTCCATCTTGGAATTATGGTTGATCATTGATACAAAAATAATTAGTTCATCAATCATATATTCGATGTGATATTAAATATTTTCTTTCTTTAAGATTAGCTAATCGAAAACACATATTTCAATTAATCCTTATTGTTTAACAACCTTATGTACAATCTAAAATTTAATTAAACAATAGCTTCAAGCACACTGGTGATTTCCTTGACTATGTATGCAGAGTTTGTGGCACGCTATGGGGCTTTTACATAAGTAGTTTGGCTTTAGAACTTGATTTATGAGTTGTTTGTGCTTGATTTAGTGGCTAGACCCATTTAATTATATTGTGATATTCTTTCTACTTTGTTGCTCAGTAACATCAATAAGAACATCAAAACATCTAAGCATTTAAAGGTCAAGTATTTGACTAAGAAGGAATTGATACAGAAAGGTAACAATGAGGTGGGGCATTTGAGAACTGAGAATATGCTCGCTGATCCTTTGACTAAAGGACTTCACCCACACATTTTTGAGAGACTTGTATATAGTATGAGTGTACTGATGTCCTTAGACACTATTAGTTAAGGATTACTATGTTTCCTCCTTGTACATTTGTATGTTTTTCATGTATTATGACAGTACGTTTTATGAATAAACATGATCATCATTTTGCTCACATGTCATACATGTTGTTATATAATGTCATAATACAAGTCAAAGTCTTAAGATCTGCGCTGATTTTAAGCATTTTAAAGAGCATTTTGAAGGCTATTTGGCATATATATATAGATTGACCATGAGCCTATATCATTAAGACACATACAAATATAGGTAAAAATCTATAGATTTGATATGACATAGGAAGATATAAGTATTTAATCCCATATGGGTTTTCTCTAATGCATTTTAGCATTTAGTGAGAGAAAACAAATTTCTCTAATATTGTTTAGTATAAGGTTCAAAGCAATTGGGACTACAAATGAAGAGATAATACATTTCAAATTATACTAGTCCTAGTTTACCACACTCTATTATCTCATTCATGTTAGTGAGTTATTAGATATGTGTGATTGTATTAGATCTATGTCACACATGACATATACATTTGATATTTTTTAGTATCGAAAGCCTTACAGGACGAAATGATGGACTTTCATTAACTTTGGATCAAATAGTTTTTTTAAACTTGGTGGACCTATATAATGATTTGACTTAATTCGTTTTTAATGGTTTTATTACTGTTACAACTACTATAATTAATTATTAACCG
This sequence comes from Erythroxylum areolatum, assembly GCA_024520975.1. Taxonomy (NCBI): domain Eukaryota; kingdom Viridiplantae; phylum Streptophyta; class Magnoliopsida; order Malpighiales; family Erythroxylaceae; genus Erythroxylum; species Erythroxylum areolatum. Next base: position 18,199,400 of record JANIJH010000001.1, read on the forward strand.
ATGAGGAGAATGTTAGAAATTTTTCTAAGGTTGGGCAACAATTAATTACAATTTTATGGTTTTATTAAATTTACAGTTAAGTGATTCGAATTTGATCTAGTTAAAAGATAATAAAATAGCTCGATAAAAAATTTGATTTAATGAGCTGAAGTATAGTGAAGAAAATGGACCTTAGTTAGTGTGAGCTGGACATAAATTGAACCTATGATGGAGAGGGCCGATATGATTACTATATATATAAGTTAAGGTCTCATGCTTCTGTTTAAGTAAGCTATGAACATTGAAATTCTCTATGAATATTGAAATTCTCTGATCTGTTAAGAGGTTCGCGCATTAAGAAAGTTGCAGAAAGACATTAATGACATCTAATTTAATAAAAGACGTCGAGAAAGTTCGGAAGTTTCAGAGTTAAAAGAACTCGTTTGAAGTTATAAAAAGCAAAACAAGTATTTCTCATGTTTTCTTTGTTTATTCACTTTTATGTTAGATCATGAGTGCGAAACTAAGGCTCATGTTACGCATTACACTCTTATCATTATCAGACATTTGTAAAAACATGTAATTGTATGCTTTTAAAGTCTCAGATTAATCGAAACTTTGGATATTGTCACGTAAGAAGGCAAGCCATTAAAAGGCCGATTATCTTTACTCCTTTTCCTCAATTTCTATCATTTCCAGTGCCGAAAAGAAAATGCGAACTCATTAATTAATACATATACCTCCAACATCCCATTTCTCTCCTTTTCAAATGGTAATAAACAATCACAACCTAACGTTCCAAAAGCAATTACGTCATGGTGGAGTGTAGCCAATTGCTCATGTATTTATTCCTTGATATGACATGTTTGTTGAAAGTAACAGAAAAATCCTAGGATGTACCGACCCTGCACACGAAATGCTATGTCATTGGACATAACATCAAAATGTAACTTAAGCCCTTCTTTTTTTTTTTGGAAACAAAGTGATAATTGGCATAAAGACAATATGAAATTAATTAGTTTTAGCCAAAAAAAATTTCAATGGCGGCATCTGCCTTCGTTAGACATAACTTGATCTTTTACGAGGAAAAGTATAGGTGAGAGTACCTTTCATCTCGGTTATTTTGCCTTTTTTTTTTTTTGAAATGGAAAGAGTTAATTTCCACCTTAAATATTATCTTCACTTAGAAGGGGAAGATTATATCCCGGTCATTTAATTTAGAACAGGTCTTTGATCTCTGATGTCTGTTAAGTAAATATTTAAGTGTGAAGGTAAAAATACATATAATACAACTCAAGGTCTAGAGTTGGAGTTCCGGAAAAATTGCTAAAGAGTATACGCATTGGATATCAGTCGTGAGTCAGAATTTCTTAACATTGATTAACATTTAGTTGCTTCAATGGTAAAGAGTTGATTGAGTCTTTTACCACCAAAGACCCCAGTCTGTTTTCTGAAATGACCCATAAATATGTGTGATTATTAATTTCGTGTTAGGTGTGTCCATGACTGCCTGAGTCCCAGCCCCAGGTCCTCCTTGAAGAAAAGGGAAATTTAGCATTGACTTTTTATAATTAAGGGTCCAATCCAAAGTAAGGAAGAAAACCCTTCTCACCGAGACAAGCAATCATGCCTTAATCAACAATTAACAAGATTAGATATCTATCATATTCGTGTTTTTGAAAATGACTAGAACCCCATTTTGCCTAATTGGTTGGCTGCGAGGTCGGTACTAAGAAAACTAAATGATTGGTAGGCCAAAATGTGTGCTATATATTGATACACGCTCATAATCTATTTGTGGTTACTACTTATCAGGCCCCTTGCAATTTAAAAAGTAATTTCTGTTTTAACTAAGAAAAGAAATAACTTGCGTAACAATTTACCTTCTGACGCAAGCAAAAGTTTCAAGACTTCTAGTGAGCTCTAGTGTAGATGTTATGTTTCCCCTCTACTGAAACCCATTGACTTCCTGTAATATGTACAAGTTTAATGACTCTGAGTAGGAAAGTAATTCACTAGATTTGATGATTTATTTAGTTAACTTGGATAAAAGGAATTGTAATGTTATCTCAACTTTATAAATACCTGAAGCACATGAATCCTGATTCGGGAATAAAATGGACTGAATTTCCACAAATTACTGAAATAACAAAAGTTTTAATATAATTAACCTTGTGAAATCAGACCGTGACTCTTGTCCACAATCGTGTATGGCACTTAAAGTTTGCTCAAGACTTATCTTCCTTCTCACCGAGTTACGTTCTTCAAAAACCGGTCCCTCCCATGTGTTGTGGACTTGCGTCCTCGAGTGAGTGCTACTTAGTTTTCAACTTTTGTAGGACCATAAAAACGAACGATTTCATCCACCTTCGAGACTTTTTATCCTGGCTGTTGTACTAGGAAACATGATGTGGACTCCTCTTGCTTTCATGACTAAAAGACACTTGTGTCCGAAAGATGCATGAGAATCTTGCGGATACTTCCTGGCAGCTCCTTCCTTGTACGAAATCACATTTTGCTTCAATTGTCATACTCGTACATCTGTCAGAAATTTTCCCGTGACGAGGCCTTTGACCGCCGCTATTTGGAGACCAATGATAACGTTTGATTGTGCTTGCAGCTACTAACGCTTGGTCTCAACGCATGATGTTTGATCTTCAAGCACATTGGCCGCCGATAATTTTTGGTCATCAAAATTCATCTGAAATTACTGATTTGTTTTTACCATGTTATAAAATGTTTATGCAACTCATTCCGAAAATTAAACAGATCAATAATACATAATATTTATTTTGCATGTGTAAGAAGATAAATTAAACACATTGATGATACACAATATTTGTGCATTTTTTGAGTTATGGTGGAAATGTTGTACGTATTCTAAATTAAATCATAATTTCCTGCTGTAAAATAAATGTAATATTAGAAAGTAGGAGCCAATTTCACAAGTAATTATAATTTGTCAATTGTTATGAAAGAAAATATTTAACAAATAGGGCTTTGTGATAATAAGAAATTTTTGTGATAAAAAAAGAATTATGTAAATAAGAAAATGAAAGTTATCAACACAACGAATGAATTATGAGTTCAATACACCCTATTTAGCATAAAGATAGATATTCTTAGCTCATTATCAGACAATCACTTATTTAAAAATATTGTATGGGACAAATTATTTTCATTTCCTATCTCATCACAGAAAACCCTTTTCATTCTGCTTAGCCCTATCTCCCTCTAGGTGTATTTTAGTGATAGGTTCTATACGAATTGGATGATCCTATTTGGTCAAATACCCATCGACAAATTCTTATGCTCCTTTCATTACAGTATTTTTGAACAAGTTCTTAGGTAACAAGCCTAAGGGTTTGGCTTCTAGTCATTTCCATCTTGGAATTATGGTTGATCATTGATACAAAAGTAATCAGTTCATCAATCATATATTTGATGTGATATTAAATATTTTCTTTCTTTAAGATTAGCTAATCGAAAACACATATTTCAATTAATCCTTATTGTTTAACAACTTTATTTATGATCTAAATTTTAATTAAACAATCGCTTTAAGAAAAAAATGATCACTGAAGCAAGATAATGCAACATTCCTAGTTGCATTTAACCTAACTAAATACTTTTCCGAAAAGTTAACAATTTATGATATAACAAATTAAACAAATAATTAAAGAATTGAATTTTTACGTATTCAATATTTAATCTAGCAAATGATCATTTTAATCAATAAATTAATTGCACATATTATAAATCAATCGAAAATAATCATTAAGCAAAATTACAAAATAGCAATCCAACACATTAATAGATGAAACACTTCATATTAAGACCCAATTTGCTCTCAATATTTTGAGTTCCAAAAGGCTTTCACTTCCTTTAGCCAAGATAAAGAAAATTAGTCAAAAATGGCCATAACTATTACTAACTTCTAATAAAGAAAACCCTAAAGAGAAGAAAAGGAGACTTTATGGAAAGGTGGAAAATGCAGTGATTTGGATCTTTTACTCCTCCACCTTGACTCTATTTATAGCCACTTTAATCCCATATGGAGATCTTTTTTGTTGTAATTCTTTGGGATCCCATAAATTATAACTTAATTGATTTTTACCCATATTTGGCCAAGGTAAGGTACAAACAACTTTGGACATGTTTTTCTCTTATAGATTCGAAATCTAGAAGTTGAAATTTTCACTAAACATGCCTATGCCTAAGATCACACTAGATTGTTTCATCACATTTTCAACTTAATGTTAATAATCTGATCTAAATATGATAATTAAAATGTTTTTATCCCAAATCTTCTTGATTTTCCATTGATTATTGATGATATTGCCCATTCATTTCAAAATTTTGAATTTGAATTAAGGGTTAATCCTTTTTCTAATCAAATAGCACCTTCTAGTCCCTTTCTTGACTAAATGAAAATAATAAGTTTGAACACATTAAGATTATGGATGATTTAAATGCTAAAAATTAGGAGAAATTTGTGATATATCAAATTCTTCGACACCTAATCTTTGCTTATCATAAGAAAATGAAAAAACTATCAAAACAAGATAAACCAATAATTTTTTACCTGACCACTCTTATGAGATTAAACTATGCGTACTCCGTAAGACTTAGACCAAAAAAGAATTAAGCATCAACAAGCATCAAAGTCAATTTGTACCATGAAATATGAACATAGATAATTAAGACAATCTCAATCAAAAGTATGCACAAAGTCCTGTTAAATTCTTTACAGTGTTTCTTCTTTCACGTAAGTGTTTAGGCTCAAGTGTTTACTCTCAAACTCTTTTCACAACAAATACAATACTATAAAATTGCATACACATCAAATATCTCTCATCATAAACACATGACGGCATGAATCAAAAGGAATTTCATTAATTAGTTGTAATATGGCTTGGGTTAAGGGTTAGAAAGGGAGAATTATAGGCTAAAACCACTAATATTTAATACGACATTCAAAATTTAGGGCATAAGAATAGAAGGTGATGTTAACCAATTACTGCACCGCTAATGTAAATGTACTATGACTACAACTATTTGTACTAAAGGAAGTAAATCATTAATTGTGAAAATAGGTATCCATGATACGAAGTTAAACTAAATACATAATGAGTAACTTACATAACTTAAAGCAAAATCACTCTAATCCCTAAATAGCTTAAGAAAACATCTTTAAAAAAGTGTAGTTAGGTGATAGGATATATTATACGCTAGGTTTATATTATAGATTTATAACATAAAAGAAGGGAATTTAAAAATGGCTCAAAGGGGCTGAACTAGAGATAATTAAGTAAGGTGGCCTTTTAAGTAAAATAGCTAAAACAAGGAAGGCCTTTGTCATATTCAAGCTCTCATGCTTTTATAGCAATTCAAGTCAGTTCAATGTAAGTTAATGTATCTAAATGACAGATAATTACATAAAAAAGAGAGGATAAATACAAAAAGTTTATATCCCTTAAAGGCCAATTGCTCACAAGTTTTAAATAGTTTTACTTAATCCTTGTACAATACTTCATCAGTCAATTCTCTTGCTTTATCTAAGTGTATACCCTATCTAACGTATCAATGTGTTTAATTTTCATCTTAATCAAATTTAGTCCAAATTCTCATACATATACTCAATTCCGTTTAAAACATTTTAGCAAAAATTTCTCTGGCACATCTTACTTCATCAACTTACAAAGCATTTGGTATAAACAAAAAGAAAGTGTTCAAACACCCCAAAAATACTCAAAATAACACAAAATTAGAACAAGGAAAGACATTTCCACCCCCACACTTATTTAAAACGTTGTCCCCAGTGTTTGATATTAAAGCATAAAAATTACAAGAAGTCTTTCTATGATCAAGTTATGTACTATAAAAGATTAAGCTTCTTGTACCAACGTTGAATGAATTATGATGCAAAGGAGACTAAAGGCAAAAATCTTATGACAAAAATTCAAAAGTTAAAAAACAATTTTGATTCCTTAGAAAGTGAGTTTGTTAAGCATAAGGAATCTATCAAACTAATTAGAAAGAATCAAGAAACTATCAAACAGGATGGAGAACGACTCAATTAGGAGTTTCATAAACTCAATAAAACAACTATAGTGTTGGACCCCGTTTCCAGAGCCCAACTGATGTCGGATCCCGTTGCCGGAATCCACTACTTAATCCTAAACCATCA
>JANIJH010000001.1:18205668-18217942 GCA_024520975.1 Erythroxylum areolatum
CAACAACATGTCTAGTTATCAAGCCCTTTTTTTTATAAAAGGGGAAATGATGAATTCATCTGTATAAGTGAAAATAACACCAAAAAAAGGAAAATAAAGAGAGTGAGAGTCAACTTAGAGGTCTTTCTCATTATGTATTTGGTAGTTTTAGTTACAAGTTGTCTTTTGAGTGTTTGTTTTAGGGATATGTTAAAAGTGTTGTTGACTCAAGGGATCAACCTATACCTTGTACTAAAACTTACAATATAGTTATGAGCAAAGGTCAATATCTTAGAAACTTTAAACTAATGTAAGTTCCTATTTAAAATTAGTGGATTTAGTTGTTAGTTTGGCCTGTGTTTTTTTCTCTCTATACTGGAAAGTTTTTCATCTATATTTGGTGTTCAATTTATTTTCTTGTCATATATATTATTTGGTTATTTTTTATTGAGATTGGGTCTCTTGATATTAGTTGATTATTCTTAATTGACATTATGGGAGTTGTAAGTAAAGCCTAACAAAGTAATATCAAAGCCAATAGTTATAGAAAGTATAAACAACTTTATGGTCAAATTTTATCTACAAATTACTCTATTTTGAGACCTATGATGGAGACATTCTATATTGTAAAGATCTCTTTGATCCTATTGATATGGACAAAGGTGTAAAGAATGATGTTCCATCGAAACTAGAAAAGATGAAAAATAAAGAATAGAAAAAGATGAAGCAGAAAACTTCCAATTTGACAATGGATTGACATCAATATCTTTAACCATATGTCTCAAGAAATTGATCCTTTTGAATTGTGGAAGAAGATGGAAGGTCTCTACGAAAGGAAGATTGCCCACAATAAGGCCTCTCTGATTAAGAAGCTTGTAAACTTGACATTGAAAGTTGGAAAATCTGTGTCAGAGATCTTAGTAATTTCTAGGATATCATTAACAAGTTGACTACAATGAAGATCATCTTGATCAAAAGCTTCAATCCCTGTTTTTATTGAGTTCACTATCGATAACTCGGAGACATTGGTAGTGATGATTAGTAATTTAGCTCCAGAAGGTGTGCTCTTTTTAGATGTAATCAACGAGAGTATGTTCAATAAAGAGATTAGAAGAAAAGGGATGAGAATTGATAATATGAATGTTTTGTGGTAAAAATCAAGGGGGAAGTAAGAGTGAGGTCCAAAAGGGTGTGGTAGGACTAACAACTAATTAAAATCTAAAGGTGATAAAGAGGTGAAGTCATGCAACCACTACACCAAGCTAAAACATATTAAAAGATTACGCTACAAGTGGACGAGGGATTAGAAAAAAAAACAAGATCATTAGAATGAAAGGGATGATAAAATACAGCTACAACAGCTTTAAGAATAGATGATAAAGTATCACTACTCTGTGCAACTAGTAGATGCTTCGATGTTAGTAATTCAAGTTTTAAGTTGCTAGTTGATACAAGAGCCTCTTATCATTATGTTCCAAAACGTGAGTATTTCTGAAACTGTAAGAGCAGAGACAAAAAGACTGTAAAGATGAGAAATTAAAGTTCCTCCAAGATTATTAGCTTAGTAAATATGTTATAATAAGAAGGATTTTAGCATAATTCTATGAACAAGAAGTGGGAATTATTTATGGGAGTAATGACAATTGCCTGTGGCGAGTTGTGATGCACATTGTTACATTTATTAATGATGCCTCACGAAGAACTTGGGTTTAAATGTTAAAGAGCAAAAAGATAAGTTTTTGAAAATTTTCAAAGGTTTCTTGTCAAGGTAGAAAGGGAAGCTGGGAGAAAACTAAAGTGCTTGCCAACAAACAACAGAGGAGAGTATACCTCTAAGGATTTTGAAGATTATTGTGCAATGCATGAAATTAGACACGAGAAGATAGAACCTGGTACTCCATAACATAATGGTCTTGATGACATAATGAAAATAACAATTATGGAGAAGGTTCATTAAATATTTTGAATGTCTAAGCTACTAAAGATGTTTTGAGGTGAAATAGTTAGATTATTTAATTAATAGAGCTCCATCATTTCTTTTAAAATTTGAGATTCTTAAAAGAGTATGGATGGGGAAAGACCCCTCATACTAATAATTGGGTGTATTTAGATTCAAGGTGTTTAAAAACGTGCCCAAAAATCAAAGATATAAATTTAACTCAAAAGCACTTCTTTGTGGATTTGTTAGTTATGGTGATGAAGAGGTGGGATTTAGACTATATAACCATAAAAGTAAAAGCTTGATAGAATCAGAGACATAGTATTTCATTAGCATGAGATAGGTGTATAACTAATTACAGGAGGTAAGATTATGCTTAGTTGTTCATCTTACGGTGCCATTAATATTTCCCTTATCTTAACTTTAGTTAATCAGCCCATAGGTGAAGGGGATGAAGAATATGAGTAGGCATACATTGTTAGTGATCATGTACAACTTAAAAGTGAAGAAATACATAAGCCACATTCAAATGATGGTGTAGATGAGGTTGATGAGAATAATGAATAGGGGAGAAATGTAGTTCAATGGTAAAAGATATTTAACTCGGAAGGTTTATTAGTGAGAAAAGGCCTTCTATAAGGTATTCGAGTATAGAATACCTTATAGTTACTACTGAGGGGGAGCCTAAATTATGCAAGAGGTAGAGTCACATGAAGACAAACATTTTTGGCTCACAGCTATGTAAAAGGAGATGAATTTGTTGAAGAAGAATGAAACCTATCAGCTAATGAAACATCCAAAAGATAAGAAGGTATTTAAAAATAAATGGGTATTCAAGATAAAGGGTGGTGGTGACAAGCTGGTGAAGCATAAAGTAAGACTAATTTTTTGGCCAAAAAAGGGGATTGACTTTGATAAAATCTTCTCACTAGTGTGTAAGTTGAAGAAGCGCTTGTATAGGATAAAATAGGCATTAACATAATGGTATCAGAAGTTTTAATCTTTTATGACAGGAAATGGTTATAAATGAACTTTTGTTGATCCTTGTGTGAATTTCAAGAAGTTTATATATGAAAACTTCATTATTCTTCTTTTATATATTGATGACATGTTGATTGTAGGAAAAGATGTTAGGACAATCTGTAAACTGAAGGAGGACTTGTCGAAATCTTTTCACGTAAAAGATTTGGGCTTTGGAAAGTAGATTTTGGCCATATAAATAACTAGAGAAAAAAAATGTGGTTACCATAGGAAAGGCTTAATGAATAAGTGTTAGAAAGTTTCAATATAAAGCATGTCAAGTCATTTAGTATGCCACTAGCACCTTAATTTTAGTTGAGTAAGTATGCCTACCCTTTAATGGAAAAGGAGAAAGATAGTATTTCTTCTATTCTATATTCATCTATTATTGGTGCCTTAATGTATATAGTGGTATGTATGAGATTGGATATAGCACAAGTTATTAGGTTAGTGAGTAAGTCTTTGTCCAATCTAGGGAAGGATCATTGTGAAGTTATTAAATGGAACTTAAGATATTTATTGGGCACTTCTAAATGGAGCTTATGTTTCGACAATGGGGAGCTAATTCTTATGGGCTATACAGATGTAGATATGACTGGAGATCTTGATACCAAGAACTCCACTTCATGCTACTTGTTTAGATTTGTAAGGAAAGCCATTTCTTAGAAATCCAAGCTACAAAAGTGTGTAAATTCATTCATAACTAAATCAGAGTATGTAATTGTTGCAGAAGTAGGTAAGGATATGCTCTAGTTGAAATAGTTCTTCAAAAGTTAGATGAGAAGGAAAATGATTATGTCGAATTTTGTGACAGTCTAAGTGCAACGAATTTAAGAAAACCATATGACTGTGTAAGTGCAACACACGCCTATGTCCTAAATATACATGAATGTGTAAGTAAACCATATGATTGACTGAAATCATGTATATTTGCAATATCTTAAAATATAGTAGGGACACAGTCACCCACAAGGCCTTATAAGTGACCATCTCCAATTATAAAAACCATTTTTGTATAAAAGGGGAAATGATGAGATCATCGGTATAAGTGTAAAGAACATAAAAAAGGAAAAGAAAGAAAGTGAGAGTTAGCTAAAAGATCTTTCTCATTATATAATTGATAGTTTTAGTTACAAGTTGTCTTTTGAATGTTTATTTTAGGATTAGATTGAAAGTGTTGTTAATTTAAGATATTAACCTATACCAAATACTGAAACTTGTTGTGATAACTTATAATCGTTTTGTGATATAGTTCGAAGCAAGGAGTTTAGAAACTTTAAACTCATATAGGTCTTATTTGAAATTGGTGGATTTACTTGTTGATTTGGCCCATGGTTTTTCCCTCTATACTAAAGGATTTTTCATGTATATCTAATGTTCCATTTAATTTCTTATCATATATAGTATTTGTTTCTTTGTTCTTACGATTAGGTCTCTTGAGACTAGTTTATTGTTCTTGATTAACATTATGGGAGTTATGATTGGAACCCGATAATTGTCAATAATTATCTAGGAATAGTTTGTCCTTATAAAAACCAAAGTCCATCACACAATTTTGAGAATACATACATGGACGTTGCTGTTAGCGCATATCATGCAATTGAGTTTTCTACACCTGGATTATTTTATGCCAAGTCCCTATTGACGAATGAAGATGTTGAATGTATGAAAATATAATGCTATAATCATCTTTCGACCAATCATCCACTAGACTTGCCTAAAGGATTCAAAAGTCTTGTGCATCAAATATCCATAGAAACTTTAAATTAGTTATACATAAAAATCAAATATTGAGTGAGAACTTCCTTATAAATGAAGAGAAAGAACTAGAGAACATGTAGGTTGGGAAAAAAAGATATATTCCAAAAAATATTAAATTTATAAATAAGTACTATGCATTCTTCTTTAATTACTTCATCTCTTTTGAGTATTTATCTATTCGTTGCCATACCACAATAAGCTTTAGAGACTTTTCTTTACTGATTTCTCCAAATTAGTAGCAAATTTTAGTTACAGTGATGTTTGTTCTCTGTAACCTAACTTAACTAATTTTACTTATAAGTTAACAATTACTGAGATAAATCAAAATATAAATTTATAATTTTTGAAAAATTAGACTTAATAATATAATTAAATTTTCAATTGAAATTAAAATGAATAAATTGTAGTTAAAATAACCAAAATTGCAAAGTTAAATGTGGTAAACTAAACTTTAACCAATAGATGGAATTGTCTTCCACAAATGATGTTAAATAAGAATTTTTTGTACTTTTTGCGTAAATCATAAATTAAAAAATAAAAGAAAATTAGGACATATTGTATTTGAACATACTTTGACACTTATCTCAAATCTCAAACATGAAATTTATTTTTAAGATTGTATAGATATTTCCATATTTTTGGAAAATGAAAGAAGTTGATCAAATCCCAACTAAGAATTCAAGTACATATAAGCAAGCATTAAAGCAGAATATGAGAAATAAATGTGCTACAAAGTTAACAGTAAAAGAACAACTAAGAAAAACTAAAGATAGTTTAGGGAACCCTTATAGAGCAAGTCCCATGGCATCAGATTTTGCTAAGAAATCAACCAAACTAGCTTAAAAGAAAATTTTGAACTCTTCTTCAAGATAGGTTGAAGGCAAGTTCTAGCCAAATTTGAACTGATCATTGTAATTTAAATGAGCATCTTTAACAGTAATAATCTCCCTAGTACAATTGACGATGGATGTGAGAAAAGTTGGAGTATCATTTTCCATTTGTTGAAAGATTTTGTTGTTTCTTTATTGCCATATGCATGGACAAAAGCTCAATCCAAGTTTAAATATAACCATGTTTATTCTAGAGATTAACCATTGAGACTAGCTTATCACTTATGACCATGTCTCTTCTTGAAGATGTAATTTGTAATGGCTTAGATTTTGATACCAAATGAACCTTGTATGAGTAAACTAAAAGAATAAATGGTATAAGTTTTCAGGTATAGCTTTTCAAAATTTTACATAAACCATTATCATTGGTCTCCCCATCAAACTTACCCAAGGTTTTGGGCAATAAAGAAGTTTTTGGTAAATCCATTTTAAACTGCACCAATTTCCTATAAGGGATAGTATGCTTAAGTACTCCAAATAGGGATAGAAAAGAGTTATTTATAAATTTTATTTTATACCTTAACAAAATAGTTGAGTCTTCTTTGCTTAAGTTAGGATTATAGCCAGGGATTGAATCCATAATTATTAAGAAGACTTTATGATCATAATGCCACATGCATTCCCTTATTATCTTTTTACCGTTCATCTTAGCTAAAGTAGAAAGCTAGAGTGTGTTGAATTTAGGGATCAAATAAAGATGACCCAAATTATTCCAATTCTTAAACCAAAGGCTAATTGTCTAACCATTCCTACTATGGAATTTAATTTCCTTAGCCATAACATCTCTTAGCTTTAGTAATTGATTAATGGTCCAAGAGTTATTAGTCTTGTTCTTTATATTTCCTAAGCTTTTCCCTTTAAGATATTCCTCATTCATTTATTTAACCCATAATGATTCATGGTTAATGTAAATTCCCTATATTCTTTTAGAAAGAAATTTATTGGTGATTCTTATGGGTTTGAGGCCAAGTTTTCCCTATTCCTTAGGCAAACATAATTTATTCTAACATACCTTGGTTTTTCCATTATTACTTGTTCCACAAACTATAGAAAATTATTGATTATCCTTTGAAATGCTTTTATGATGCTCTTAGTCAAGTAAAGATGTGATCTCTAATAGATATGGAAGTTGATGGGCATAAAATTTATAGGTTATAAACAACATACTTAGGATAGAGCTTTATTTTTCTAGCTCCTAATTCTTTAAAAAATGGAATCAAAGAGAGGTACAAATCTCTATAAAATGAGCCTAAAGATAATAATAATAATAGGGTTACTCTAAGTAGAAGTAAATATTTGACTCATTAAACTATTGACTATAAGCCTTAAAATATTTAAGAAATGGTTGAATGATTTCATGAGGGTACTCATAGCAAATTAGTTAGCTTCATAAAGTAAGATAAGATCATTACTAAAAGTCAAGTTAAAAGGTTAAGATCTTTGCATTTGTGACAAAGTTAAAAGGTATACCTTAGCTAATATTGTGAAATATAAGTTAAGTTAATACCTAAGTATAGATAGTGAAGTTGTAAGGTGATAAAGGATTGCCTCGTCTGATCCCTTTAACTCCCTTAAACATTTAAGTAGGTTTACCATTAATAAAGACATTATAAGTAAGAGTATATATACATTAGTTAATCAATGAATGAAAATTTTTAGGAATTTAAAAACCTCGAAATAATTCAAAATAAATTTCCAGTTGATGGAGTCCAAAACATTCTAAAAATCAATCCTTATGAAGCAACTTTTAATTGATTTCTTATTATGATAAGATTTGAAAAGCTCATACGCAATTAGGATATTATTTCCAATACTTCCCCCATGTATGAATGCACTTTATGAGGAATTGATTATGCTTTTCACATAATCTTTAGGCTATGTTTGGCTGGGTGATTATTAATAGAATATAATGGAATAGAATAGAATATCATCATTTAGGACGAGGCTTTATAATGAAATAGAATGGAATATGATGGTAGGGGAGGGTTTCACATTACATCCTATTCCATCCTAAATAGTAAAAATAAGTTACCTCTGATTTGGGAGGTTTAGGATATAATATAAAATGATTTAAAACTTTTCACTGTATTATATTATGAACATTTCTTATAAACAATATTGCAATATATTACATTATAAATTCTTCCATCCCTCTCAAATAACAATTTTCTAATATTACATCCATTTATATTCCATTCCAATATAAATCATTCCATTCTATCATATTTCATTAAAAACCTTAAGTCTAACCAAATATAGCTTTAATCTGGTCACCAGGATATTTGAAAGAATAGTATAGTTGACATTGTAGTAAACAATAAATATGTAGGTTCTTCAGGTACTTATTTTTCATAAATGTCATCAAATATTTTTGGAGACCTTGAAATTTGAAAGAACAACTTAACTGCAATGGTCCTTACAACTAGTTCAAGAGGAAATCTAGTTAGAGATAAACACTTGAACAAATAAGTGCATTAACTACAACCTTCTTGCTGAAACACATAGAACATTGGTTTAATGGTCTTCTTGTCCATTGTTGTTCATTTTTCTTAGCAAAACTGTCAACTCTTGGAATGACATTTTCTCATTTTGGAAAATAAGATGAGTTAGTAGGTAAACTTTGCAATAAATGAACCCTCTGGAGTAAATGATGAAAGATGAAGGATCATCTAAACTTTATAGGTGTCAGCGAACCATATTTTCAACCTTATCATTCTTTTAAGAAACTTGAGAAGTTATTGTCATGTTCTTCATTACTTTTTTTCCATGAATAACTCATCAAGTATGGGATTTGAACAATCATTCGTTATAAAGGTTTCAATGAATGTGCTAGGAAAGGAACATGAAAATTACCAGCATCGGAGTCAGCAATGCTGTTATCATTAAGGGATGTCTTGGATTTACCCCGAAATGCATTTTAAACTTCAAAATTATGACTCCTCGAAGTCCATACTCGATATGCAACTGTTCCCTTATTGTTTCTACTTGTAAATGTCTGCAAACCTTGAGATTATACTCTAAAGTCGAGGATGACTACTGTTCCACTTAAATATGGCCAATTGAATTATTACTTGTTTAATTTATATCATGTTGAGTTTCTATGATGAGCTAGATTTTAGCTTTTCAATCAATACTCTCAATTGAATTGTGGCAACTTTGGATTTAAGTGCTGATAGTTAAACTAAAAGAAGATGAGAATGTCATACATATGATGTGATATAGCAAAATAATAAAATAGATGGGATATATAAAGTAAGAATGCATGGTTGACTTAAATGACTAACTAGAATTCATTAAGAGTTTGGTGGCTCCAATACAAAATGCTAACAAGTTTAATGGACAGTAAGGCAAGCAAGTCCTGCAATTTGAAAACCATGTTCAATAATAGGATACAAAAGAAGTTAAAATGGACAATGGAAAATAAATGAGAATGGAATTTGGTTTATATGGATATAGATAGCGAGTCGCACAGAAAAGAAGGAGACACTAAGATGATATATTTTCTTCTTCTTTCTTGCCTTTATTCGGTCATCTTATTCTGTAGTGTCGTAAAAAGTTCAAAACAAAACTTTCCACTTTTTTCTCTTTTCTTCAAACTACCTTTTTCTTTATGGAAAAAAGGAGTGTTTCCTTACTTCTGCTATATCCTAGTCATGATGCTCAATTCCTAGTATGTTATAATGTAAGAATTTTGGGAATTTGTGAAAATTTTAAAGCTATCTCTTCACCATGTTGCATTTTCAGTCTTTCTTAAGCTATTTTGATGCATTAGTGTGTGTTGTAGCTATTGTTTCCTATCTCTAATGTTAAGGGGGAGAGTTTTATGTCTTCTTTGGTTTCATTATCGGTCAAAGGTTACTCTTTTAAGCTTTATGGGTTATAGTATTCCTTATTATTTCTATCATGGAACCTTAGGACTTTATGCTTTAAACAGCATTGGAGGTCTCCTGTTAGACCCCTCAGTTATAATAGTAGAATCGTGCAGGCATTGGTGAGTCTTAACCAATGTTTGACACGCAGAACAATGGAACAAGACAAAGACTTGTGAGAAGGTAAAGACGAAAAAGAGGCAATGTCAAGCATTGGCATGCATTGGTGCACATTGACTGAAATCTTTAACGAGATGTAAGATTCGAATGTGAGACCAAAATAATGCTTGAGATGGACATCGAGTGAAAGGTTAGCTAGATCACACGCATGACAGGAATATGTGGGAGTTCTAAGGTGACTTAGCAAGTAGATCAAGCATGGTGCAAGTTTAGGGAGAGTTGGATCTTGTACAAGCTGATTTGGCTAAGGCTGGGTTCTTAAAGGACTAAGGACTTAGGGTGTATTGAAATAGACAAACCATAGCTAATAGAGTTGGCATGGGTAAGCATTAGATCAGATCAGTGTGTTATTAACTTGGATGACTCACTATCAATGGATAGAGATGAGGAGATCTTAGATGATGTAGCAGATAAGATCACAGTAGATGAACATCAACTCTAAGAGATAAAGATCATGTGGAAGGATCATATGAAGATAGAGGAGATCGTCGTGGATATGGATAGATCATTCCTAGATATGATGTAATCTTTCATCTTGTTATTGTGATGTAGCGTAGTCCTATTAGATAGAGTCCTAATTAAATGGAGATGTCATTCTATTGGTTAGTATGATATAATCTAATAAGGATAAGATTGTGAACTTAGCTAGTAAAGTTCTGTTAGGATTCTAACTTAGTCATTTAGAGATATCTATAAATAGCTCATTTGAGCCTTGCTTTTCTCAAAGAGTGAGAGACACTCAAAGGGAAGTAAATATGGGAGACACTTAGAGATGTGAGAGAGCATCCCTTTGCATACTTTGAAGGAAGAAATAAAGGTTTGCATTTGTCGTATCTCTTTCTCGTATTCTTTTATTGTCATGAATATTTAGTTTTTTCATAATTTTCTTGCAAAGGTGTGAAAGTGAAACATTGCAAGGGTCCTGAGGCATTCGAGAACAAGTAGGATGTTCAACGATCATAGAACAAGGCTGAATCTCGCTTTAATATAGCTAAGTGATATTATCGTGCAAAGGAGTTGACGCATCTTATGGGACAAGTTCATACTTGAAGGAAAACCTTTGTAATAACTGGTATTAGAGCCATAATTTGAGATAAGGGGAGGTAGCAATTTGATGGAACGTGTCAACCGAGTGGAGGTACTCATCGGGCCGATTCCTCAAGAAGAAGGGGAGGTCACTTCTCACAACACTTGATTCAAGATATTGGAGGTGTGAATCCAACAGCTGCAACATCAAATAGCGAAGTTAATGAAGGCACAAGAGGAGTCTAGGCTCAAGGTGGTGATTCTAAGGCATGTCATTGCAACATAAGTTGTTAGACAAGCAGAAAGCACTTTGGTTAAGGTGTGAGAGCTAAAAGTTTTGATGGCAAGAGGAGTGTTAAGGAGCTTGAAAATTTCTTATGGGACATAGACTAGTGCTTTACAACGGTAAAGGTGTCTGACTCACAGAAAGTGTTGATCACGACAACATATTTAATGGAGGATGCAAGGCTATGGTGGAGAATGAGAATCTCCAATGACATCAGCGTAGGTAGACCTCTCATCAACATTTAAAAGAAGATGAAGAAGGAGCTAACAGATCAGTTCCTCCCCAAAAACACTTCATGGCTCATAAGAGAAGCTTCAAAGAGGTTAAAGCAAGATAACTTAGTGTGAGAGTATGTGAAGAAATTCATATATTTGATGTTGGACGTGCAAAACACGTCGGAGGAAGACAAATGTGTTCAATTTCTTAAGTAGATTGTAAGGTTGGGCACAAATGGAGCTTTGAAGGTAGAACATGAAAGGCCTTCCAAGTGAGATAGCAACTGCGGATGGCTTGGCGGATCTCCAAATGCCACCATGAATTCAAACTAGCTACGAAGGTAAGAAGAATGGTGGGATGTGGAATGGCTTGGACAAAGGCAAGGAGAAGGCAGGTTCACTTTCTAAAAGTTAGAAACAATCAAAACGAGATATTACTTGTTTCATTTTTCAAGAGTCGCACTTTGCTCAAGAATGCCTAAGAAGGAAGACGAGTAAGGAGCAAGTAAGTACCATGGTCGCGAAGGATCAAGGAAAGGGAGAGGAGGACTCGACAAAAGAAGTCTATCTCAGTAGTTTTTCTATATTAGGCGCAATAAACCTTGTGAAGGAGCGTTCGAACAAAAGTAAGCAGAAACCAGATGGAGAGGGAATATGGTACGTGGGAGATATGCCAGTGTCTAAGGATTCTTTGAGGAAACCATATACAAAGGAGTGTCTACATATTATTTTGACAAGGTCATCGATTTCTTCTGGTGGGGGTAGTTTATTAAACTCCTAATTCATAATATCAGAATCATGAGACGATGGCAAGCCTTGACTAATGTTTAACACATAAAACAATGAAACAAGGCAAAGATTGCGAGGAGACAAGGACGAAAAGGGCCCAATGTCAAACGTTGTCTTGCATTGGTGCACATTGGTGAAAGTCTTCGACGAGATGCAAGATTTGGATGTGAGACTAAAAGAAGGCTTGAGATGGACATCAAGTGGAAGGTTAGTTGGATCACATGCATGACGAGTGTTAGACCTTGAACTTTTCGTGAAAATTAGAAATTATAAAATGAAATAAAATGAGAAGATATGGTTTGATTTCTTGTAATTGAATA
>JANIJH010000001.1:18238312-18249353 GCA_024520975.1 Erythroxylum areolatum
AAAGAAATTGGAGTACTTACTCTTTTATTCACTCCCTTAAAAGAAACAAGATCAAACCTAAGCGTGCTGAGAATTTAGTATACATTCATACTAATTTGCGACTCCTTTCAAGAAAATCTTCATAATATAAACAAGGAGAAGCAATGATGTGGGATATTGCAGGAGATGAGTTTTTATCTATTAATAATGATCATGGAATCCTTGAAGTTGCCAATCTTTCACTTGATGAACCGGAATTGGAGAGTATGATCTTTATTGATGACAATGCCAATATTTGAGAGTAAAGTGATTAGAGGGTGGATATTTTAGTTAGATTTTTTGTTATAAATACCTATGTGAATGACTAATTACTTTTGGATAGAAGATTGTAGACAAATTGCTTAATGAAATATATGTTCTATGTTTTTTTAGATTCTGAAATTTTGGAAGTTTTGAAATATGAATTCTAAATTTTTTTTTTTAATTCTTAATTTTATAATTTATATATATACCATGTCTGTGTCCACTAAATTTTAGAAGTTGATATGTGTCCGTGTCTGTATCCGTGTCCATGTCGTGTCGCGTGTCCGTGTCTGTGCTTCTTAGCTTTTTTCAAAGCTGCAGTTGTTCTTCATTCAAACATAAATATTTGCTTGGGATTGTTACTGGGGAACGAAGGTTTCCTTTTCGTGAAAAAGGAGTTTCCTTTTTTTCTTTATATCCTGAAACTGTGCATATCGTTCTTCTGTTCTCTGCGTCTTTGCGTAATCATGCTTTGGCTTTAAGTAAAAAGGAAAAGCATCAAGTGCTAGGGCGTAATCAGAACAACTGTGACCAATTATTGGTTCGGTCTTTTTAAGTGTATGGTTTTTGATAGTATGGTCCTAGATTCTTGGAAAGTTACCTGTTTTTTTTTTTTTTTTTTGTCCTTTTCTTGCTATACGAGCATGTACATTTGTTCGGTGACTCGAGTTCTCTTCTCGCATGTATTGATTGATTGATTGACACGGAAGGAGGTTTGCTTCCTGGCATAGGCGATGGAACTCAAGTGGATGGCAGGGTTTTGCAGACCTTTGAAAGAAATTAGTACAAGTTCAAGGCATTCTTGATCAAAACAGGCTGCTGATTAATGAAATAAATCAGAGCCATGAATCCAAGTTCCCTGATAACCTGTAGCGGAACGTGGGGATGATTAGAGAGCTTATCGATAACATGAGAAGGGTGGTTGATCTTCATGCTGATCTTTCAAACAATTTCTCCAGGTCAGTAGAAGGCTCGTCAGAAGGAGACTGGTGTGGGGTTTTGAAGTGTTAAGGTAAAGAGCAGTCAGAAGAAAATTAGATCCGGAACTGAGCGTTCGTTTAGATTTTCTACTTGTTTTTTGCATAGAGTAATGTGGGGTTTTGAAGTGTTAAGGTAAAGAGCAGTCAGAAGAGAATTAGATCCGGAACTGAGCTTTCGTTTAGATTTGCTACTTGTTTTTTTGCATAGAGTAAGATGGATATTTAGAAATTAAAGCAAAGATTACAATTCTTCCTGATGATGGATGCGGATGTGTGGCTCAAGCTTCAGTGTAGTTTTCAGTTTTGACATTTATCTTTGGAGTAAAAGGTTGACAAATTTACTTGCGAAGTCCGGGAAAGAAATGGTAAATCAATGTTTGTTCTTTTAAGAATTAGAACTCCTTAATTGGTAATTACGATCTCAACAACCCACTTTATTCTTTCCCATGTTTGTCAAAAGGTTCCTCATGATGTCTGCTTCTGAAGATGAACTGATGACTGTAGTGAAAGTTTGATGTATACCTCTTTTCTAAGGCCCTTTCACAGACACTTCGGTTTTGTTTTTGGGAAAATAAGTTGGAGGCTTGAGAATATCAATGCTTTGGAGCAATTCAACTAGCTTCTACTTTTTGGTTTTATTCTACGTTTAAAAAAACCAAGCCTATAAAATTACCTTCTATGGATTATTCTATTGACGGCTATTTTTGTCCATTTTATCACCTAAATGGATATAGAGATTAAAAAGATGCTATTTTTGGTAGAGGGAGCCATCGGTATGGACAATGGCATTTTCTTTTTCTCATTAGTGCATTCCTCTCGAGTGTTAAGGTTGCAATTGTGCAAGTATAGGTTTCCTCCACGAATTAACAAGCACAGAAAGATATGATTGCTTTGCTTGTCCTCTGGACCCAACATCTTGGCAGGTGCTAAAATATTTTTCGCATTATCTCTTGCAGTAATGGTGTCAGATTCCTTGAACAAAATGTCTATAATTTCTGAGCTTACACCCATTTTGATACATTGTATCAGGTCTAGACTTGCTTACTTTCCCATGTTTAGCCTTAAGCTTTTTCTCAGGACCAAACACGCAACAAGAAGAAGCTTCTGATGACAAGGAAAATGGAACCAATACCATCCTCTAGGTCAAAATCCACGGAGAAATCAGCAAGTAATCAATAGAATAGGGACAGTTATGTTAGACATTTTTGTCTTTCTAGTGGACAACTATTAATTGTAATTTTAGTTTTCAATAAATTATCGGTTAAGTTATGTAATTTAATCCAGATAAAAGTAATAAAGTGACCCAATAAATGATCTAGATTAAAAGGTCGAAGTTCAGTAGAAAATAGATACTTTTCAATGTGGACTTGATCTATATCGGCGTTGTGACGGAGAAGCCCGATATGAAAACTATATAAAGGTTAAGGTCTCCTACAGTTACTCATATCAATCGCAAGCATACGGTTCTCTAATATATTAAGAGAGATTGCATATTGAAAAAATTGTAGAAAGGCCTAAACCGAGCATCAGTGAACAACTTCCTAAACTATCCCGGGAGGATTGGAGCTCATTTCGGCATAAAAATTGCTTCAAAACTCGTAATGGAATCAAAATCCGGCATTCCGCATGTCCTTCATTTTTTCCCTTTCATGTATGATCTTGGGTACGTAATAGGGTCTGTACTACGTATTAGCGCGTGGGTAGTACGTGTGCTGCACGTGCCAGACACAGCTGGGGTGTGTCGGCACGCACGACATCCATGTTAGTTCACTCACGTTAACTTTGCTACAGTGTTTTCAAAAAGAACAAAATTTCAAAAATTCCCATAAAGCTATCCCAGGATGTTTTGGGTCAGTTTTAGGGTCAGGGAATTTTTTAAGTGGTTTTTAAACTTTTTGGATTTATTACATTGGTAATTGGATTTCAGAAAAGTTTTTAAAGCCTTTTTAAGCTACTTTTGAGTGCATTTTTGTACTCTGAACAACACATAAGGGAGATACTTAAAGTTTTATGTCTCATGCAATAAGTTCGACATTCAGGAAAGTACAATAGATACTCTCATTAAGACGTTTTTTTAATTCTCAAAGAAAGTTTAAAGAAAATATTTTCAGTATTAGTATGTGATTATTTAATTGTGAATATAGTTTTTTCATTTATGACCAATTTTCACATACATTATCCTATATAGAATGTGAGGATGACATAAAGATGTATCCCTTATATTTGTGGTCTTTTCGGGTACTTGTAAGATTGCAGTTGCCATAGTGGCCTTTCGAGCCAGTATTTGGATTATACCGCGTAAATGTTGGGAGATGTCTTTGATCTCATATTCGGTTATTCTACCCACAGGTGTTTATCTTATATGAGATTTGAGATGTACATAAAGGAATTAGATGGAGGAAAGTCGTTGCTTAAATGATCTATTCACCCACAGATGGTATTGTCATAAGAATTGATAGTTTGTACTCTGATTGTTTTTATGTAGAGGTCTAATTACATATATTATGTATTCAGCATACAGGTGTTTCATAATATGTGTGATTGGATTCTCTGTGTAGATATTGTTATCGATGTTGTCTTGCGTTTATACTGATTTTTACATTGTCTTTTCTATTTTTTAGTCACCTTATCAGTCACCATTGAAACGTTAAATGGTTTCAACTTCAAGAAGTTGAAGAAGGGCGTAGAGTTTGTGTTGGAGATGGTAGATGTCAACATGGCCACATATAGAGAGGCCTCCCCCAATTACAGATGTCAGCACGGAAGCTAACAGAGCAGCGATGGCAACCTGGGAAAGGTCAAATAGGATGTATTATTTGACCATTAAGAGGTCGATGCCTGATTATCTGTTAAGTTGATTGGTGGACATGACCATAGTGCCGAAGTTCAAGGACAGCATATCCCAAAGATACAAGGTCTCTTCTCATGCTGAGTAGAGCGCTTTGTTCAAGGAACTTTTCTCCATGAGATACACTAGAGAGGGAGACGTTTGGGAGTATATCATCCGAATGGTGCATCTGTAAAGCAGGCTGAAGGCAATGGATATACCGATCACTGACTCACTTATAGTGCATCAAGCACTAAACACTCTTCCTCGAGAGTTTGAGATGTTGTCCACCTCCTACATCTCACCGGATGAGACTTAGGACATCAATGCTTTGATTTTCCGATGTGTTGCAGTAGAGGAGTAGATCCAAAGCTCTCCTAATATAGCTATGTATGTAGCTCCAAAGCGTAAGGGGAAGGCTAAACCTCTGTAGCCTAAGGGTAAGGGTAAGAAACACAATACCTTTCCTAAGATTTAGAGTGGGCAGTCTGACATTGTGAAGGGCCCACATGACCTTAAGAGTATGAGATGCTTCTTCTATAAGAAGAAGGGAGACAGGAAGTCCAATTGCCAAAAATAAAAGTTACGAAAGGTCAAACAGGAACCATCAGGTAACTCTTCGGCCTTAATGATTCATGAATCCAATGTTGCTATAACCACACCAAGTTCTTGGTGGTTAGATAATGGAGCTTCTAACCATGTTGCTTCCACAATGTAGGGGTTTAGATCCTGGAGAAGGCTGACTAAGGGAGAGGAGAAGTTGATGGTCGGCAATAATGAAGAGATGGATGTTTTGTATATAGGAGATGTGGGATTAAACCTCAATACGAGGTTTGTACTAGTTTTGCAGGATATATTTTATATACCATCTTTTAGATGAAATTTGATCTCTGTATCAATTTTGGATAAAGAAGGTTTTCGTTTTATATTTAATAATGTAGTTGTAAATATTTCTATCAATACAAGACATATCGGTACTGCTTTCTTATCCTACAGATTGTATAGAATGTGTCTTACTCCTAATGAAATGTATTTCTCTTCTTATGTTACTGAAACTGTTAATCGAAAGAGAACCTTTATAAAGGAAACATCATACATTTTGTGGAATAAACATTTTGGCCACATTTCTAGGGAGAGCATTGAGATATTGATAAAGATAATATTCTCCCAACTCTGGACTTCAATGATTTGACATGTATCGACTATTGTAGGGGTAAGTTAACTAAGATTAAAAAAAGGGTCAACTCGTACTTCTGATTTATTGGACCTCATACATACAGATGTTAGTGGTCCTTATATAGTCACGTTGTGCAATGCCAAATACTACCTGACATTTATAGATGATTATTCCCGTTATGGTTATGTATTCTTGCTTAAAGGGAAGTCTAAAGTTTACGATAGGTTCAAGATCTTTAAGACTGAAATTGAGAACTAGTTGGAAAAATCAATAAATATTGTCATATCTGATAGAGGAGGGGAAAATTATGGCAAAAATGGGGTTATAGGATAAGAAAAAGATCTGTTTACCAAGTTTTTCAAATCGGTTGGAATAGTGGCTCAGTCACTATGCCAGATAGTCCTTACCAAAATAGTGTGGTCGAAAGGCGTAATCACACATTAAAAGACATGATGAGGTCAATGCAGAGTAGGATTAACTTACCCTAATACCTTTATGGTGAAGACATTAAGAAAAAATTATATATTTTGAACAGAGTCCCGAGCAAGTCAGTATCAAAAATGCCTTTTAAACTCTGGAAGGGTTGGAAGCCAAGCATTGCACATATTCGTGTATAGGGCTGCCCTGCTGAGGTGAGATTGTATAATCCTCATGAGAGTAAATTACAATCTCATTCAACTCGTTGTTATTTAGTAGATTATCTCGACCACTCTAAGGGTTACAAATTTTACTGTAGAGAGGGAGGAGCCATAATAATGGAATCATAAATGGCGAAGTTTCTAGAATACAATGTCTATGATGAGGGAGGATCCTCACCTCCTCTAGAAGATAGTAGGACAGATACTACAATTATTGTGTATCTGCCTCTCATACAGTCAGTTCTGGTGGATGAAGGCCCAAGTACTATACCTATGTAGGTACAGGAACCTATTCCTATTTAGGAAGTGGTTTCTAAAGTACAAGATCCAATGCAGTTGCACAGATTCACCAGAGAGAAGCGACCTACAATGTCATCGGATTATATAGTCTATTTAGGTGAACAAGACTATAATATAGTACATGTTATGGATCTAGTGACTTTTACAGAAGTCATTTCTGGACCTCATGCAGATATTTAGTGGGAAGCAATGAAGGGTGAGATACAATCTATGAGGTATAATAAGGTATGGGAGCTAGTTGGTTTGCATCAGCATTACAGGCTTGTCAGTTGCAAGTGGCTATTTAAGACCAAGAAAGACACACAAGGTCAAGTTGAGCAGTTTAAGGTGCGTCTAGTTGCCAGGAGATTCACTTAGAGAGAAGAAGTTGACTTCATTATTACCTTTTCTCCTGTATCCTCGAAGGATACATTTAGAGTGATTATGGCAATAGTATCTCATTATGATATGGAGCCACATCAGATAGATTTTAAGACTGCTTTCTTGAATGATGACCTTTATAAGGAGATTTATATGGAGCAATCTAAAGGTTTTTAGAATCAAGATGCAACTGACAAAGTCTATAAGTTGAATAAATCAATATACGGCCTGAAGCAAGCTTCCAGACAATGTTACCTAAAATTTGATGAGGTTTTGACCTCATTTGACTTTATGGAGAACAAAGTCGAAAGATGCTTATATTATAAGGTCACGGGGAGCAAAGTCATCTTCATACTACTGTATGTCAATGATATCTTGCTCGCTTCAAATGATTTGAACATGTTACATAAAGTAAAGCAACTTTTGTCCAAACATTTTGACTTGAAGGATTTAGGTGAAGCACCTTTCGTCCTCGGTATGTAGATTCACTAGGATAGATCTCAACACTCCCTGAGCCTCTCACAAAGAGCATATATTAAGTGAGTACTACATAGGTTTAATATGGTTGATTGTAGACCTATCTCTTATGGTTAGAGATTATCTTTGGCATAGTGTCCAAAGAATGAAGTTGAGAGAGAGGCTATGAGGAATGTCCCATACTCTAGTGCAGTTGGTAGCCTGATGTATACCCAGGTGTGCACTAGACTAAACATTGCATTTGTTGTCAGACTGCTGGGTCGATATCTGGAAAGTCCAAGTATGAGCCATTGGAATGTAGTCAAATGGGTGTTGAGATATCTAAAGGGTACCAAGGATTATACGTTGACATAAAAGAAGGTCGACAATTTAAACCTCACAGGGTATATAGACTCCGATTTTGCTATGTGTTCGGACGATCGCAAATCTACATCAGGGTATATTTTTATTATGGCAAATGGTGCAGTATTGTGGAAGAGTGTCAAGTAGACATTGGTAACTTCCTCGACCATGCATGCAGAGTTTGTTGCATGTTATGGAGGTGCTACATAGGTAGTTTTGCTTAGAAACTTGATTTCTGAGTTATCTATGGTGGACTCGATAGCTAGACTCATTCGGTTGTATTATGATAATCTTGCTGCAGTGTTGTTCAGTAACAACAATAAGAATATCACAGGGTCTAAGCATTTGAAGGTCAAGTATTTGACTATAAAGGACTTGATTCAGAAGGGTGACATTGAAGTAGAGCACATCAGGACTGAGGAGATATTAGCTAATCCTTTGACTAAAGGACTTCGCCCAATAGTGTTTGTTAGATATGTATCCAGTATTGGCGTGTTAAAGTCCTTAGACCGCAGTAGTTAGCGATCATTGTATTTTCTCCTTAATATTTTGTTGTATTATGACATTATGGTTATTTATTAATAAAGATGATCATTTTCTTTTATCCTCAATAATAACTGCTTTTGTATATAATCATAATACATACGAAATCCTTAAGATTTGTGTTGATCTTAAGCATTTTAAAGGTCATTGGGCATTTATAAAGATTGGCCTTTAGTCTATATCATTAAACATATAAAGTTTATATGGATATCCTTAAAGTTTCATATGACATAGAGGGATATAAGGTTTTAATCCCATAAAGGTTCTCTAATGCAGTTTAGCATTCAATTGGAGAATATGAAGGTTTTCTCTAATGTTGTTTAGTATTCCGTGAGAGAAAACAAGTTTTCTCTAATGTTGTTTAGCATTCCGTGAGAGAAAATATGATTTCTCTACTACAGTTTAGCACATGTAGTTTAGCATAAAGTTAGAGAAATTGAGACCTACACACGAAGATGATACATTTTAAATCATACAGGTATCATCTTAGTTTGCCACACTTCATTTTTCCATTCATGTTAGTAAGGTATTTGATATTCGTGATTATATTGAACCTGCGTAACATATGACACATGTGTTTGATATTTTTCGGTATCGAAAGCCTTACAGGACGGAATGTAGGACTTTCATTACCTTTGGATCAAATGTTTTTAAATTTGGTACCAATACAGTAATGTAACTTAACCAATTTTTTAAATTTTTTTAAACTTGATAAAAACTGCAATTAATAATTGTCCAAAAAGGAGAATTTTAAACATTTTTGTTCTTAGGGACATTTTTGTCTTTCTCCTATTAAGTGGACAACTATTAGCTGTAATTTTGGTTTTCAATAAATTATCAGTTAAGTTACGTAATTTGATCAAGATAAGGGTAATAAAGTGGTTCAATAAATAATCTAGATTAAAAGGTCAAAGTCCATGTAAAAAATGGATCTCTTTCAGTATAGACCTAGTCCATATCGACCTTGTAATGGGGAAGTTCGATATGGAAGCTATATAAAGACTAAGGTCTCATACAGTTACTCATATCAATCGTACGCATATGGTTATCTGACTCGTTAAGAGAGCTTGCATATTGAGGAAACTGTAGAAAGGCCTAAACCGAGTGTCGGTGAACAACTTCCTCAACTGTCCTGGGAGGATCGGAGCTCGTTTCAGCATCAAAAACTACTTCGAAACTCGGAATGGAACTAAAATCAGGTATTTTGCATTTTCTTCATTTGTACCCTTTAATGTATGATCTTGGGTATGTAATAGGGTCTGTACTACGTATTACAAGTTTAACATTTCCTATTTATAAAAGCATTACCAATCGACAACAACCTTAATCATGTTACGGGCTTGATTTAGATTTCAACTAACAATTGGCAGAGACTAATATAATGTTGAACCGTCCAGAGAAAAAAAAAGTCTCAATGATATATGCTCTAGTGCCTATTTGAATAGACTTATATCAGTAGAGCTTTTGTCAGTAAAGCTTTTTTTAGAAGAACTTTTCTAAGAAGTCGGTTGACTGTTTGACTATTATTTAAAAAAGAGCTTTTTTGAAAGAGCTTCATATAATAGATTGTTTGTTAACATAAAAATAAAAAAACACTTTGAATTTTAACTATATTTTATTCTGTAATAAAAATTATTTATGCATATAAATATTATTTAAAATATATTAAACAATATGCAAAGCACATTAATTATTATATAATTTAAACAATATGAAACATAAATGAAAATATATCTAACCAAATCTTTTGTATGGATTATAACTTAAGTAAAAATAATATAAAAAATAAATGTTAAAACATTTAAAAAGTCAAATAATATTATATAAATCTCAAAATAAACGTGAAGATGTGTTTGTGGGTATTGTGGAAATTATGTGTAAAACATAAGGGCAAAAGAAACTAACAAATAGGCTCATTAATTGATCTGAAAATTTTACCTAAAAAATTGCTTTTTTGATAAGCTTCAAATTTGAGCTTCTTAAAAAGTTATATTTTAGTTGTCAAAAAAGCTATATCTACTAAAAAGATGATTTTTCATTTTATAGCCAAACACTCATTTTTTTAAAAAAAATTACGGTGAAAAACGTGCTCATTTACCCTCCAAAAGCTCAACTAAATAGACACCTAGTGCCTAACAAAGTTGTCGTTCCCGGAAAGAACTAGTCAAACTCTATCAAATTGAATTGAATATGAAATTTTGTCCCAACTCAAATGAGTCCAATGTCGTTTTCACACAATTAATGCTCCCATAACGAGCAGTAAGTTGAGACTTGACAATAGGACTTGTTTATGAAGTGTAGTAGCATTTTTGAAGGATCGCAATACGCAGCGGAAATTAAAAATTGCAATCATATGCTATCTATTGCATTTAACAACATACTAATAATAAGAATAGGCAGAATAAATATCTGGAAAGTGACGATACTCGATACGGAATTTCGAAAATACGAAGCCTCTATGTATTCCACACCAAAAAATATGTCCCGCTTTCAACACTTGATATA
Organism: Erythroxylum areolatum; assembly: GCA_024520975.1. Classification (NCBI taxonomy): domain Eukaryota; kingdom Viridiplantae; phylum Streptophyta; class Magnoliopsida; order Malpighiales; family Erythroxylaceae; genus Erythroxylum; species Erythroxylum areolatum. The sequence goes on from JANIJH010000001.1 coordinate 18,248,744, forward strand.
ACTATAATTAATTTGAAGAACCTTTCTTCAAATATCTATTTTCTCTTGTTTTGATTTTATTCACGTAAACAATTACGAAAACAAAATCAATGTTTTCTCTTCACTGTTTCTAAAAACACACACTCTTCTTTACTTTGTTTTCTTATCCTCTCGTACTCTTTACAAAAGAAACTGAAAGCATATATATAAGAGTTACTCTTTGTATCTCACTGCACAAAAAACGAAAAAACCAGTTTCTGTGATTTTACTCTTCTCCTTTTCATACACGTTAGTCATAAATGAAACCTCACAATGCTTCATTCATAAACGACGCCTCCTTTTATAACCTTTACAACGTTTATTGTTTTGGTTAATGATAAAACTAAAACAATAAATCACCTGGCGTCATTTTTTTAATAAATAATTATTTTATTTTATTATTATTTTTGAAACAAAATAAAACTATTTTATTTTATTCATTTATTTTGTACAAGAGAATTACTAATATTAATTATATTTTCTGTGTTAGCAAAAAATATAATAATATGCCATACAGATTATTTAATAAATTATCTCATAATAAATTAAATAATCATAAACGGAAAATATTACACTCGTAAGTGTGTGACCA
>JANIJH010000001.1:18279047-18299175 GCA_024520975.1 Erythroxylum areolatum
TCTATAACACAATTCATATCTGAAAACGCTCATTGAATTCATTTTAATATTTCAAATTTTCACCGAAAGTTCGGGGTCCAACAGAGGCTCTTCAAACCGAAGATATTAGGTATTTATATTTATAACTAATTAATTATTCAAGGTGTTAAACTCACCTATAAATTTGAGGTTAATGATTTAAGTGTACTTCTCTCTTAGTTCCAAATCATATCTTAAAAAGAAAATAAGATGTTTTGAATTAAAGAAGCAAACAAATAGGGACTATTAATCTGATTAGCCAAAGTGGGAATGGCTAGTTGGAAAGGAAGAATTACTATTAGTAATTTGTGATGCATTGTTAGTGATGACTATAGTTTAAATATCCTAAATTTTGCAAATTTGATTACAAATAGTTTTTGAACTCAATTTTCTATGGCGTCAAGCTTAGAAAGATAAAGAATAGAAACAAATTTCTTTCATAAATATAGGATACTAGTCCTTATTTTCTATTATAATAAAAAAAAGAAGAGAGTCTTGTATTCCAATTTTTGATATTTGGATTCCCCATCTAGTGCTACCTTCATGCACTCATCACCAAAAATGTTGAAACAGAGTCCCAATTCATAATTTTATGACAATGGTTTCTAATTAAACAATATAGGTAGCCTTCGATAAACACAAATCTCCAAGTTTGTGTTTCTCACAAAATCCAATAGCCTTAAATTCCCAATACCAATTGTATTAGGTTAATTTATGACGAGTAAATGGTATGTAGGTTCTAATTATATCTTAGATAAATACATGAAAAGAATACATATGTGCCACATTCTGCTAGATGATGAATAAAACAAAGTTGATCATTAATAATAAAAAGAAGAGAAAGTCTTGTATGCCCATTTTTGATATATGGATTCTCCTTCTAGTTCTACTTTTCATGCACTCATCACCAAAATTGATGAAATAGAGTCGTAATTCATAATTTTAAGACAATGGTTTCTAATTAGACAATATAGGTAGCCTTCAATGTACCCAAATGCTTATTGTCATGACAAACATAAAAGTTGACCAAAAAAAGATGTGTTGTATTACATTAGCTCTATTTGACACCCTTCATTAATACCTCCAAGTTTGTGTACCTCACATCCAATGGCCTTAAATTCCCAATACCAATTGTATTAGGTTAATTTATGACAAGTAAATGGTATGTAAGTTATAATTATATCCAAGACAAGTACATGAAAAGAATACATGTGTGCCATGTTCTGCTAGATGATGAAAAAGAAGTTGATCAATACTTCTACTATATGACTCCAGTTCAAATGTCATCATTTCATCAGCTTCACTTTCTTGTCCCTTTCTTTCCTAAAGAAATAAGTAAAAGTTACAATTTTGGCACACAATCAGAAACAAAATTTCTCTTCACTTCCCTCCATCAACCAATCTTCCATTTTCCTTTTCAATAAAGTTGTCATATCCTCCTCTTACATTCCCACTTTTGTTAAATGATCATGTCAATAAATTAAATACATTTAACATTTCACGGGCATTTTAGTTTTCATCCTTTAACCAAGGCAATATGGCTACACTTGGGATGGAAGTGAAGAAGTCATATGATGAGTAGTATTGTTTTGTTCTAGGAAATAAGGGAGCAAGTCTAAATTATGATAGATGTATATATAGGAATTCATAAATTTGATAAAATAAAACTAAAAAGATAAGTTTGAGAAATTGTTGATGTTTAATAGAATAAATTTCCCACCAAATTTATGTGCTACATATAACTTGAAAATTTTAAATTGAATCAACTCACATTTATCCTTTCGATTATGTATAGCAATTATAACTGCTTACTCTCGTTGTTGGGCACATACATACATAACATGAGCCCATTTTTATCTTCCATAGACCCACATCATGTAAGAAAATATATATTTTTATAATTTTATGAAGTGCATCAGTAGGCTTGGCAATCAAGTTCGGACTTAACCTCTTACTACTTGTACTCAAATAATATTTTATAAAAATTATATAATTTCAATTATATCATAAATTAATAATTTATGAGTATGTACAAACAATTATGATATTTTTAACATATGAGTTGTTACATGATATTTAGAATCAAATTGAATCATATTTCAAAATTTTCTTATTACATCCAAAATTTAGTAGTTGAATAAATATAATAAATACTTAAATTCTATGGTATCCATTTAATTGATTAGATTAGTATGGTTAGATGAATTTACAATTAATTAAATATTTTATCAAATTTTGAATACATTTCATAAATTAATAAAATAATAATTTATCTTTTAATTAATAGCTTTTACATAATTATGAAATTACTGGTTTATAAAAGTTTTACTATATTTATATTGATTACAATCCTATATTGTTAACAATAGTTTGTTTCACTATAGGGTTTACAAATTACCTAGATTGTGAGGATTTAAGTTATATAATAGAACAAATAGGAGCAGGTAGATGGAATTCGCAGGAAACCTAGAGGAGGAGGCAACAAAATTCAAATGCAAAATACACTGACACTAACTAGAGAGAAGTGGATCCTCGAAAGTGAATGAAAAACTTGAGATCAAAACTAAAGATGATGAAAAGAACCAAGAAAAGCGATATTAGAAGCAGAAAAGAAAGAACAACCTCCTTATAACACTTATGACCGGATACATAGTAGAATTTCTTATCTATAATAGGGTAAGAAAAGCCCCTTGTGAATTTGGTTACATAAGGTCCATGTATAAAGAAATAAACAGTCAAAATGCAACCTATTTCATCTAAATATGGTGGACTTTGGAAGAAACCATCTAAAGTATGTAGAGGACCTATTAAGGATAGGTGTAAGGTTAGATTAATGCCCTGTGATTTTGGTTTTTTTTTTTCACTTGTAAACACTCGGAGAGCCATAACTTATTGGATAGCACATGTAAGGCTTTCCCCAATTCTTCTTATTCTAAAAAATAAGGTTTTAAATTCTTAAAAATATCAATGAAAATAATTTTCATTATAACTAGTGGCTAAAAAGAATATTTGAAGCTATTAAATAAATAATAAGCAAGTTTCCAGTATAAACTCTCTTATACCTTCATTTCTCTTATCACAAGACTGAAATAACAAATTAAATCAAATAAATCCATTGATTGAAGGGAGCTTGCATATCTAATTACTTAATTATATAAAATGGTTACCACAAATAATTGGAAGCAAATTTGAGACAATAAGTGAAGTTGGCATATCAAATTTGAGGCTCAAGATCTCTGATGTCACTTGAGACAAGCAAATTTCTTGCAAGGAAGTGAAGAGATAATTGATTTTACATGACCCCATCATGTACCCTTCTATATAGATACATAATAAATTAGGTTGTGCAAATGATCCAAACTTTTTATGGTATAAAATAAATTTTCAAATCCAAGATGGTCCAAAGAATGCAATGAAAGAGCCAAAATACAATTCTAATTGCTTAAACATCTAATAATCTTATGTGTGCAATAAGCATTGTATGGTCAGTCAATGACATACCTTGTGCATGTCTTCCCCACTTAACCATTGATTATAACGTTTATAACAGCAACATTTGTTTCTATCGTTGGTAAATTATATGGATAGAGTTTGAGAGAAACTATCCTTATCAATCTCTTCCATATTATCTTTATTATGAGAAGATTAAATACTATTTTGTTATAATAACCAGATGTATTGATGAATTAAGCATAACTAAATATGAATTACTGGTTGAAGAGTTGATGCACTCTTATACCCACCATCCCACTTCACCATCCATATGAAAATATATAATTATTTTTTTGTGCGAACAATTGCATTTTTCTCCTCATGCACATATAAAGAATCACATTTTCATTATTCTAATAAAGCTTTTGATAATTATTAAAAAGAAAAAGGAGATTTTATAACCATCAAATATGTAGCTTCAATCTAGTTTCTTCGATAATTAATTCTATTAGCTATTTATTACCTCTTTTCCCTTAAAGTTATATTAAGAATATATTAACTAATTCATAAGTTACGAATCCCTCGTACCAACAATTTAATATATTTATAGCCATTTGGAGCCTATACCATCTTTTGACTATAAGATAGCTTTTGTTTTTTGCCCTGTAGTCTAAACTAACTTTTGAAATGTGCATGCTCTATATAATATGCCAGTTATAATTGATGTATATATTATGATAACCAACATATAACTAATCAACATGCAAATTGTTTTTTGATAAGAATTCATGTGCTAGGAAAGCTCATTTAAGGGCATACTTCACGATTAGCTTCTAATTTGAGATGTGTTAATAATAATTCTTCTTCCCTGCAAATTTTGTTAATAAAAAATTGATTAAATTTTAAAAATAATATCTAAAGATTTTAACGTATTTGAATTTAAAAGTAAAACTTGATCTAAATTAAATTTATCATTATCTACTATAATTTAATATTATGGTTACATATATAAAAAATACTATGATAAGATAAGTTAAGATAGATATTCTTATTCATAAAGGATAATTATTTAATCTTAATAAAAAATTCATATGTATCATCAATATAACAAATAAAGTATCTCAATAATAGAAGTACTTTGGTCTTACACAAGTAAATATACTCTTTGCTGTTTCTTCTAATTCATAATTTAATTAATAATCTTTCAATTAGGAAAAGCTTTCCCTCTCTCGCGTATTCAAATAAAGTGGTGAAGTAATTTTACCTCTTAAATATTTGTTGCACCTACTAGCATCTTGAAGTCATAATTGTGCTAAATTGTTTTCTTTTAACATATGACCAATTTTTATCCTAACCGCTTGTTACTTTCAACCTCGAGCCTCCAAGAAACAAGTCTTCCAAGATGGGGTGTGGACAGTGGAAGAATCGGAGGAAGATGGAGACTAAGAGGATTCATCACAATCATAAATATGTAATTCCTTTCTTCAATTTGAATTAATGGTTCTAATAATATCTGGTATGCTAAAGATGATATCTAGATTGTTTAAGTGGATAATCAGTAGATATATCGCTATAAGTTTTACTTTTTGTTATTTCTAATTAACAAAAATTAGAATATAAGTGGGATTAAAATTAAACAACCGACCTTTTTATTAAGCATATGATAATTCCATACCTATTTATAAGCTTCATTTTTAGTATTTCAATACTCAATATAAAAATAGTTATATTCAATTTATAGTTCATTGGAGATTTTTTCTTAGCAAAATTGTTAAAGTGATATGTTGAATGTATTCTACTGTGTTAAACTAGAGCTATTATTGTATCTATAAAACCTTGTAATTGTGATGCATAGATGTCATGAAAGAAAAATTAAAAACCAAATCCTTACAAATTCACACTAGTGTATCTTACTATTAAGAGCTAATTCAGTTACATCCTTATTAATCACCTCATGCACATGAGACAAAAACATTGGTTGTTGTTGATAAGGAGTATACTTACATAAAAGAACTAGTTTGAAAATGATGAGATTTTGTAGCCAATAAAAAAAATGGAGCAAGCATATCAAAAACTTTGAAGCCATGCTTATACCTTAGAAGCCAACCAAATTTGACATCAAAGTGTCAAAAGGATCAAAGATTGATCCTCTTGTCCGCAGCTTTGGAGACCATGCACCTATCTTCTTTCTTTTCTTTCCACTAACTTCATTAATTCACCTTCTTTAATTAATTGATCTTTTTACAGTCATTTTAATGACAACCGACGATGACTTTTAACTATGAATATTAATTTGCAAAATATAACCAAAGGCTTAACTATAAATAGTGGAAAAGGAAAATAAATATTCAATCATTTACAATCTAAATTTAGCTTTTTTGACTAGTAGAGACTCCATTTTGTAGATATCCATGGTAAGGTATTCATAGTGCTGTGGTGAAGCCAATAAGGACCCCACTTAGTGATTATCAAGAAAAGAAAAAGCTCTTCCTTTTCTCTTGCCATGGATGATAAGTGTTGAAAATCTGCCTTCTCTTTAACTTCATCTTTAATCCATTTTCCCTTTTCTTTTCTTTTAGTATTTGGTTTGCGAACGACGCTGCAAGAATCTCAAATCTCTTGTTCTTCACTTTTGTTGATCATCTTTATGTGCTTATGATCACAGTTTCTCATGCATGTGTATCGCTCAACATATCCCTTCTCTTCTTCCTTTTAAAGATCTGTCTATGTTTGATCATTCTTTCCTTTTTTTTTTAATGTTTGATCGTTCTTTAACCCAAAATAATAATAATAATACACCCCAAGGAATAAAGACGCTTGAGTATAAAATATAAAGCGGGTAAAGAAGTTAACAAATAAACAAAGAAGAGAAATCTTATTCTTTTATGTAACTAAAACCCCCCACAACATTCATTAATTAAAGCCAAGTAAAATATATGTCTCCGTTTTTCTTTTCCTTCTCTTTTCATTGGATTACAGAATTAGGCCATTTACAATGGCTCGGTTAGTATCAAGATGAGTTGTTTCATACACTGGCAATTCTTCACGATACCTTTCAATCCCAACAGCAGAAAGATTATCTAACTCGAAAAGATCAGAACTTGAATAGCTTGCTGCATCATTTTCATCTCCTTCATCTGTTATAGACCCCTCAATGCCACTGCAAAAATCTCTCATGTCAAGACCCTTCTTTTCGTTTTGATAATTCTTGAGAAAGTCTCTTGCAATCTCCTCAACTCTGCGATTCTCATTCATGACATGAATCTTAAGCTCTTCATTTGATGAACTTCTTGGGGCGGTCACTGTGATTAGACTCTCTTCAGATTCATACAAGCTTTTGTGCCCACAGGGTCTGCTATCTTCGTCAACAATTACGCTAACAGGATAAAACCTCACAGACCTTTTTGTTCCATTGCTCAATTTGCTTCTGGATGAAGGAGTCTTGCTCAAGCAAGACCTTGAAAATGAAGAAGCTGAAGAACAAGTAGATGCTTGCTCAGACTTTAACTTACTCTCCTCGTAGCCAGAAGGCGAAATCTTGGCCTTTTTGGCTTGGCCGGTAGTAAAAAGGGAGTTTAAAAAACTTGCTAGCCGACCCCCAGGTGAAATAGGTTGTTTGACCTTCTTAAGATCGCGGTAAATCTTTAAAGCTCTGGACCTTGTTTTGATGAAACCGCCTTCATGTTTTGGCTCCTGTCTCCCTGCAAGATGGTGTCCTTCATGATGATGGTACATATCCATTTCACATAGAGGTCTTTGGTGTCTCCCAGGCCTAGTTGATATGCTAGTTCTGATTGGTTTAGGCCTTTGCATGAAGCGAGTTGGTGATGATCTTGAGTTGAGAGCATAAATTGGTTCAGATTCTGAAGAAGAAAACACACCGCCCGAGCTTGAATCAGAGGAACTTGAGCTCGAGTTCAATAACACAGAATCCAAATTTTTGAAAGGTTTCTTGTTAAAATCTGCCGTCAGTTTTCTTCGAACAGCAACATTTTCATAGGTTACTTTCTTCTCCATCCACTTCTCTATCATGTAGGCCCTTTGAAGACTTTCCATTTCCTCCCTTCTACGATCTTCTTTCAAAGCATTACCAAGCTTTTTTCTCATGTTCTCTCTGCACAAAATCACCTCTTCCTCTCCTTTATCGTTGGACTCGTCTATGGAACGGTAGATTGAATCAAGAAGAGTTGAAGAGAAGGAAGGGTTTTCCCTTTGATGACGATATCGATCTTCTCTTGGTGGCCTCTCCCGTCTATCCATCCTTTTGTAGAAGAAAATTCAGGGACACACAAGAGTACAGAACAGTGAATTGTGAATGATATTGTTCTATATTTTCAAACAGAGAGTGGTGAGTTAATGGACGCAAGAATGATTACGAAAAAGAGAGAACATCACTAAAACACATACAGACTGGAACTCTGGTCTTTTTGCTCTCACAGTGAGCAACAACTGAGCATATAAAAGAGAATTAAGCAAAGGAGACATGTTCATTGATGGGTGTTTTATGGCGTGGAGAGAGACAGATAGACAGAGAGCAGTCATGAAAGCCAAAAGCCACGCCTATGAAGAAGGAGAACAAGAGAAGATGATTGATGGACTGGACTGAGAGAGAGAGAGAAAGAGAGGGTTTTTGTGCTTGTTTCTTTCACATGTTCTTATAAGGGCACACACACTCGTGCAAGTAGGGTCCAACGTGGGATCAGTGCCAGGGTGGCAATAATGACGTGGCGTATCAATGAGTAATTATCACATTATTAAGTTTTACTTACTTTTTGTGTATCTGTCCGCGTGAAGTGACATAAGATCTTATGATTTGCTTTTTTCTCCTTTTTCCTATCTTCTTATTGCATCGAAGAAGGTGAAATGAAATGGGCCTCCTACTTTTTAATTATGCATTTAAGACACATACACAGTTAAGCTACATATATATGGCGCGTTTGCTCTTTTAACATTCCTTCGAGTCAATTATGGTTTAAAATGTCAGATCTTGTTTGCACTCTATAAATGAGTAACATTGATTATTGACCTATCTTCTTATATAAAGATTGAAAGTTTGATTCTACTTTTTTTTTCTTTTAAATAAAAAAATTTATATTAGGTTGTTAATGTCAGATATCTCGCTAATGATAATTACATATTAAATAAAACTTAAAAATAAATAATTTTAATTATATAAATTTATTTTAATCTCTTATATAACATTTATTAACAAATTAGTAATAAAAGTATTTTATTTTATTAAATAAATATTTTAAATTTTTATTAAAAATAATATTTATATTAAATATATTTTAATTATTAAATAAAATTTTATTTGAAATTTATATATTTTGAAGATATTTTAAATATGGATATATGTATTAATAATTATTAAATTTAATTTATTTAATTGATTACAAAAATTATATCAAATTATTAAGTAAAATTAAATTAATCATACTTCTTATTATAATTAATTTTAGTTAATTAATATATAATATTAAATTATTCATAATTCTTATTACTAATTAATATATTAAATAATAAATATTTAAAAATTACTTTTTATAGTTTTCATGATTTTTGAAAATTGAAAGAATCCAATACCAAAAATAAAAACAAAACACAAACCGAAAATTCAAACAAACAATTTTTTTTACTAAATTTAAAAATATTAACAAAAAATAGAAATAGAAACTAACAGCCCTAAGTTTTACATTTTCCAATAATAAGAAGCTGCGGAGTTTTATTACAAACTTGGTTACTAAAGCAATTAATGCATTTAATGGAGGCAAAGAAGTTCCAATATTCTCGGGAGCTGAAGAGCATGTAGACCATTTGGGTGTGCCCTTCAATTGTACTTGAAAAATATAATTTACTATCTCAAAGACAAAAAATTAATATAATTTATTGTCTGAAAGACAAAAATTGCCTACAAGGTATTCTAAAAGGGTACCAATTATGATAAGACACTTTTAAGTCATCTACTCCTAGAATAATTTCCGCTCAAGCCAGATAGGTCCCTTACAAGAGACAAAACTCTGATTCTAAGTTTTAAACGGCTGCATACATAATGACAATTCAAACCCGCGATCTCATTTAAGCCAAAAGAGCCCTTTATCAACTGTTAGAGTTTTGTCTTCTTTCTAAGATAACTAATGTGGCTCCTTGGATGCTTTGACTTTTTCACACCATCAAGCTACCTTTTTACTAATTTCCCAATATTTCTTTTTGCTTTTCCTTTTAAGGATATTTAAAAGAACTTTAAAAATGAAATTGGTTGACTATATGACTAATGAGTTTATGATATTAAATGACAAAGTAGCAATTTGAGATGTGAAAAAAGAAAAGAATCAATTTCTTAATTATCATGATAATCAAATTTACCCAAGTTGATTTGGGAATTCATTTATAGATCACAAACTTGCTTTGCTGCCTATTTTGATAGCAAATCAAGGAATATGATTATACTATACACTTAATATGGTGAACAAATAATGAATGTAAGGCAAGCATATTATATTGTAACTTACACTGATGATTAACAACTTATGATTACTACTACCCATGTTAAACATTGCGCTCAAATAAACCAATTAACCCACAAGAATATATCACTTCCCTTCTATTGTTTTCATTTGATAAGTTTAGCTACACTTACGATTACTCACCACATTTGTTGTTTAGCCTTTAAGAGGGAATACTCTTCTTGTTAACAACCATTCTAAGTCTTTCTACCTACTCACTGTACGCAAGTCCATTTGAGACACAAAGAAGGAAACTGTAAGGTTGTTTTTGTAATGATTATTTGTTAAAGAGTTTGAATTGAACTCAAATAGTTAAAATCGTGCAGTTTTTGATCCCACGTAATTACCCATATATCCAAAAGATTGTTGCTATACTTATGCATTCATCAAACTATATGTTATGGTGGATATTAAGTTCTATGTATGTATGGAATCAAATTTAGGCCATTTGATCATAATATCCAAATTTAATAAGCTTTCAAAAGCATGAATAAATATTACCTTTCAAACTACAATACATGAGTTATCTTGTTATAACTATGGGAAGATCAAAGTTGCAAGACTTTAACCCCAAACTAATGTTCGAAAATCAGGACACGGGGCCTTTTTCTTTTGGTAAGTGAAAACTTTGTCACTCTAGCTATCAATGACCGAGATTTACAAGCATCTTTACGCCGTTGTTATTATAACACCAAATCCCACATACTACGGTGGAGGTCCATTTAAAGTAAAGATGACATCAATAATAACTTACTGGAAACATAATTCATAGCTATCATGGATTGTAGAATAGCTATTCCCATGACAGCAACTGTCATGGGAATATCTCATGTTACCAGGAAATTTTTTTGGAAAATTTTAGTTTAGAAACTTGAACCGAGATCATGAGCAACAATTTATATGTTTAACTTAATCGAGTTTGCCAGTTGATGTTGGCCTTTTAGGTACATCTAAATGAGCTTCCATTGAACTATTTTTATGTCTTATATATGTACAATATAAGACTCTGACTGGCATAAAGAGTAAATGTCATGATTTGTTTTTATATTTCTTGGCTAAATAGTTGTCCTCTTTAATTAATGACTGTATGTTTGTATCTAGTCAGGAGGGCAGATTAACAAGTGAACAAGTGTTGGAATTGTTAAATGGCTGTGAGGTTCATAGAGGTCATGATGGGTGATGTAAGTGAAATGGAAGGGTAGATTCCATTCAAATCATAGAATGACAACCAGGAATTGACACGCCCTAACAAAGAAAAAGTTCCTCATCCATTTCCCCACTAAATATCATCCAACACATAGAAGGAACCAAGACATATTCTTGATAGTTGTAGACTCATGCCTCAACCATCGCAGATGGATTGGATATATCACAAGCTAATGTTTCCCAGCATTTATAGTTTCATAAAATACCACTAGAAGATGACTGGGAGCACTACCAAGCAAACAATAGCATTCTTCGTTTAGATCCTGTCAACAATTACGATTTTCTCCCAATTGATTACTACTAAACAAAAAAGGATGTCCGAGCTAGAAAGGCTGCTCCTAGAACAGGAAAAGAGACGAGCACAAAAAATATATAATGAAGTCACAAAAGTGCTTTTCTCTTGAAAGATCATTAAGTTGATCCATAACTTGTAGGCTATCACAATAGAGTAAGTTCTAACAATATGGGAGCAAATACTATAGCCATCATTAGTAGAAAGAGCAACTAGTGTTGAAGAAAAGGTGAATGTCTAAAAGAACTAGACTACGAAAATTGTTGGCATGGTGTCTTCCACAATGGCTATAACTATCATTCAAATTAAATCTAAAGGTGCCTAGGCCTCTTCCCCGTGCCAAGAACTCCAAATTATGTTCTTTAAAATCCTGAATTCAAAGGACAATGCTCCCATCATTTTTCTTGTATCTTGATTAAACTGTAGGTCATTCAGTCTGAGCTTCAATTAAGAGTCTAGATTACTATAGCCTAACCTTTTTCTCTATTTTTTTAATATAATTTTTGGTGAAGAGATTGGATTTCATCGTTAACAACTAACAACCAGCAACATAAACGGTTGTTCAATATTATAGAGAAGAACAAAATTGTGACCGGTTTCAATACGTAAAAGTGGTGTACATAAGGTTAGTTATGAAACATAGGTCAAAAATGGGTCAAAAAGAGTACATGCCTCACACGATGCGCTCTCCCACGAGTGTGTAATAGCTGGGGCGGGCGTAGCATATAGCCGCATCAGGCTCCACACATAGATAGCAAGGATCCAGACACGTGGTGGCCCGTGCAACTCACGCGCTCATCTATACTCCTGCGTGAGTTGCATGCACTCGTCTATACTCTCACGTGAGTTGCACGCGCGCGCCTGTACTCTCGCGTAAGTTGCACGGGCACCCCTTACTTATACGCAAGCTAACGCCTACTAACGTTAGTAGTACTAAAACAAAAAAAGAAATTATTAGAATTCCCATAAAGGTGCCCTGGGTCCTTTTGGTTCAGTTTTCGGGTTGGGAAATTTTTAAAGTGGTTTTTTCAATTTTTATGGATTATTACATTGGTAATTGGATTTCGGAAAAGGTTTTAAAGCCTTTTAGGCTAATTTTGAGTATATTTTTGTGCTCCACACTATACATAAGAAAGACACTTAAGGTTTCATATCTCGTGTGGTAGGTTCGGTATTTAGGAAAGTACAATAGTCACTCTCATTGAGATTTTTTTATAAAAGTCTTAAATAAAGTTTAAAGACGATGTTTTCAATATCAGTATGTGATTATTTAATTGTGAATCTAGTTTTTACAATTATAATCAATTTTTACATACATTATGCCCATATAGAATGTGAGGATGCCATAAAGATGTATCTCTTATGTTTGTGGTCTTTTTGAGTACTGGTAAAATTATAGTCACCACAGTGGCCTGTCAAGTCAGTATTTAGATGGTGTCGCGTGCATGTTGGGTGATGTCTCTGGTCTCATGTTTGATTATTCTTCCCACAGGTGTTGACCTTATATGAGATTTTGAGATGTACATAAAGACATTAAATGGAAGAAAGTCATTGCTTAACTAATCTATTCACCCATAGGTGGTAGTATCATAAGAGTTGACGATTTGTACTCTAATAACTTTTATTGAAGGTCTAATTGCATATATTATATATTCAGCCCATAGGTGTTTTATAATATGTGCGATCGGATTCTTTCTATAGATAATGTTATCATTGTTATCCTGCATTTAAACTGATTTTTACATTGCCTCTTCTATCTTGCAGTCACCTTTTTTGTAAATAACAATGCTATCATAATTGAGACCTTGAATGGTTTCAATTTCAAGAAGTGGAAGAAGGATATGGAGTTTGCACTGGAGAGGGCTGACGTTAGTATGATAATGCACATGAAGAGACCTTCTCCACTTATAGATATCAGCTCATAAGTTGATAAAGTAGCTAGGGTGATTTGGGAGCGGTCAAATAGGATGTGCTATTTGACTATCAAGAGGTCGATCCTAGATCATCTGCTAAGTGGATTACGGGATACGACCATAGCGAAGAAGTTTATGGATAGCATTTCTCAGAGAGACAAGGTGTACATTATCAGGATGGTACACCTTTAGACTAGGCTGAAGGTGCGTGATGTATCAATTCCTGATAATCTCATAGTGTATCAGACACTAAATACTCTTCCTCAAGAGTTTGAGATGTTGTCTACCTCCTACATCTCTCAGGATGAGGCTTGGGAGATCAATTCCTTGATTTCTCAATGTGCTACAGTCGAGAAGAAGATTAAGAGTTCTCCTCATACAACTATGCTTGTAGCTGCCAAAGGTAAAAGGAAGGCTAAGTCTCAACAACTTAAGGGTAGGGGTAAGAAACCTAAGTCCTCTCCAAAGATTCAGACTGGGTAGTCCAGCATTACTAAGGGGCCACATAACCTAAAGGGTATGAGGTACTTTTTCTGTAAGAAGAAGGGGTATAGGAAGGTTGATTGTGAGAAGTACAAGATGTGGAAGGTTAAGCAGGAACTGTCAAGTAACTACTCAGCCTAAATGATTTATGAATCCAATGAAGCTATATCTGTATCACGTTCTTAGTGGTTAGATAGTGGAGCTTCTAACCATGTTTCTTCCATAATGCAGGGGTTCAATTCCAGGAGAAGGCCGACTAAAACAGAGGAGAAGCTGATGGTTAGCAATAATGAAGAGGTGGATGTTTTGTATGTAGGAGATATAGGATTGAACCTCAATACGAGGTTTGTATTAGTTTATGAGACACATTTTATATACCATCTTTTAAATAGAACTTGATCTCTATATCAGTTTTGGATAATGAAGTTTATTGTTTTGTATTTGATACTTCAGTTGTAAATATTTCTATTAATACAAGACATATCGGAACTACCTTCTTATCTTATGAATTATATAGAATGTGTCTTACTCCTAACGAAATGTGTGCCTCTTCTTATATTGCTAAACCTGTTACTCGAAAGAGAGCCTTCATAAAGGAGATATCGTACATGTTGTGGCATAAACGTCTTGGCCATATTTCTAGAGACAGGGTTGAGAGATTGATAAAGGATAACATTCTCCTAACTCTAGACTTCAGTGATCTGGAAATATATATAGATTGTTGTAGGGGTAAGTTGACCAAGATTAAAAAAAGGGTCAACTCGTACTTTTGGTTTATTAGACCTCATACATATAGACATTAGTAGTCCCTATACAATCATGTTATGCACTGCTAGATATTTTCTGACGTTTATAGATGATTATTCCTTATGCAATGCTAGATATTTTCTGATGTTTATAGATGATTATTCCCGCTATGACTATATGTTTTTGCTTAAGGAAAAGTCTGAAGTTCTTAAAAAGTTCAAGATCTTTAAGACTGAGGTTGAGAACCAATTGGAAAAATTAATAAAGATAGTCAAATCTAATAGGGGAGGGGAATACTATGGCAGACATAGGATTGCAAGACAAGAAAAGAGTCTGTTTGCCAGGTATTTTGAATCAGTTAGTAGAATAGTGGCTCAGTTCACTATGCTAGGTAGTCCTGAGTAAAATGGTGTGGCCAAAAGGTGACATCGCATCCTAAAGGACATGATGAGGTTAATGCAGAGTAGGACTAACCTACCTGAATACCATTGGGGCTAAGCTATCAAGACAACATTGTATATCTTGAATAGAATCCCAAGTAAGTCAGTACCAAAAATGCCCTTTGAACCTTGGAAAGGATAGAAGTCAAATCTTGCGCACATTCGTGTATGGGGCTACCCTACTGAGGTAAGGTTATATAATTCTTATGAGAGTAAATTGCAATCTTGTTCCACTCGTTGCTATTTGGTAAGTTATCCCGACCACTCTAAGGGCTACAAATTTTACTATAGAGAAGGAGGGGTCAGAATAGTGGAATCACAAACGGCTAAGTTTCTAGAATACGATATCCATGATGAGGGAGGATCTTCACATCCTTTAAGAGATAGCATGATGGATACTGCGATTATTTCATATCCGCTTCTCATACAATCAGGTTCGGTAGATGTAGGTCTAAGTACCATGCCTATGCAGGCATAGGAACCTATACCTGTTTAGGAAGAGGTTTCTCAAATACAAGAACCTATGCAGTTGTACATATCCACCAGAGAGAGGCGACCTACTATCTCACCAGATTACATAGTCTATTTGGGTGAGCAGGACTGTGACATAGGATATGTTGTGGATTCAATTACTTTTACAGAAGCCATATCTGGACCCTATGCGGATATGCGGTGAGAAGCAATGAAGGATGAGATGCAGTCTATGAGATATAATAAGGTATGGGAGCTTGTTGATTTACCTTAACATTGCATGCCTGTCAATTATAAATGGCTATTTGAGAATAAGAAGGACACAGAGGGTCAAGTTGAGCAGTTTAAGGCACGTTTAGTTGCCAGGGGATTTACTTAGAGAGAAGGAGTTGACTTCAATATTACCTTCTCTCCTGTATCCTCGAAGGATGCATTTGACATATACAGTTTAATATGGATATCCATAAATTTAGCATGGTATATGGAGATATAATTTTTTAATCCCATAGAGGTTTTCTAATATAGTTTAGCATTCAGTTGGAGAACATAAAGGTTTTCTTTAATGTTGTTTAGCATTCAGTGAGAAAAAACAAGTTTTCTCTAATGCTGTTTAGCATTCCATGAGAGAAAACATAATTTCTCTGCTGTAGTTTAGCACATGCAGTTTAGCATAAAATTGAAGAAATCAAGACCTATAAACAAAGATGATATATTTTAGATCATACAAGTATCATCCTAGTTTGCCAAACTCCATTTTCCCATTCATGTTAGTGAGGTATTAAATATTCATGATTATATTGAACATGCGTTACATATGACACATATGTTTGATATTTTTCAGTATCGAAAGCCTTGCAGGACAGAATGTTGAACTTTTATTTCCTTTGGATTGAATGTTTTAACTTTTAAAATTTGGTACCAATATAATAGCATGATTAAACTATTTTTAAACTTGAGTTATAACTGCAACTAATGCTTGTCCAAGGGGGAGAATGTTAGACAGTTTTGTCCTTCTCCATAATATTAGATAACTATTAATTGTATTTTTGATTTTTTAATAACTTATTGGTTAAGTTATGTAATTTGATCCAAATAAAAGTAATAAAATGGCCCAATAAATGATCTAAATTAATGGGTCAAAGTTCGGGAGAAAAATGGATCCAGATTAGTGTTGACCGAACCTATATCGAGCTTGAAACCCGATATAGAAGCTATATATAAAGGTTAAGATCCCCTTCAGTTGCTTATGTTATTCGTAAGCATACGGATCCTCTAATCCATTAAAAGCACTTAAATCTTAAGAAAACTAAAGAAAGACATTAATCTAGTGTCGGTGATCACTTTCTATGAAGGTCCTGAGAGCTTGAAGCTCATTTTGGCCTCAAAAACTGCTTCGAAATATCGGATGAAACCAAAATTAGGTATTCTATATTTCCTTCTTTTTTAACCCTTTCATGAATGATTTGGGACACGTAATAAGGTCTATCATACGTGTTACATAAACATCTTGCCCTGCCAACGAATTAGCATACGATTCACGATATAAGTTAAAATTTGAGTAGAGCCTTTTCAAGATTTTACATTTTCCATTTTCTGTTCATGTTTGATCACTAACTAGATAATTGTGTGCATAACTCTTAAAGAATTCTAATAAGGAACAACCTAGAGCAACCTTAAATCAAGTTCTTCTAATAGATATTTGGATGACTATAGGAAAGTTATGTTATATGGGTAGATCCTAGGTTAACTGAAGGGAATATTTCTCAAGAAGGGCTTAACAAGCTACAATAGAAATCTTGCACGAGTGCTTGCAATCATCTACATTTCAATTATAAATCATTTTAATTGAAAACGCACCTATAGGCGATAGAATGAAGACCTCATCATATCTTTTTTGGTACAACAAAAATATCAAACAAGCGTTAATGTCTAAACGCGATCCCTTGCGCATTAGTGCGCAAATGATGACTTATACGAGGAGGAGCATTGTGCTATACGCACTCCCCTTAGATGCAGCCCGAACCCAAGCAAGCTAAGAAATCGGCACATCGATTGCCTTCGTAAAAAACAGGGGCTAATTTATACTGTAGTGTCCCTCCAAGATAATAGTGGATATCATATACCAAGCTAGCCAGGGGATGAAATAGTAGATCATCCAGAGAAAGGTCTAGACAATGCAATGCTTCCATGGAATCAGATTCAATCATAAGGCCATCACATTAAAAAGTTCTCACAAAGACGATCCTATACTGGAGGGCCCAGAGTTCCGCTACCATGATGGTGGTGATCCCAACACCGCAGGAAAAGCCCGCTATCCAGTTACCTTGGCCATCCCGAATCAGGCCACCAATCCCTGCAGGTCCAGAATTCCCCCTAACGTTCCTATCTACATTGAGTTTCAGCCACCTAACAGGAGGGGGAACCCAAGTGATAAGGAGCGAGGGTTGAGGGTGAGGCTGCCTGCTATAGTCAACAGCAAAGGCATCAATATAATCTTTAAGCATCACATTAACCTGGTTGATCTGCACAGGCTCGGTAGCTTGCTCGCCTTCAATCACATACTTGTTCCTGGTTCGCCAAATTCCCAACATGTGATAATAAATCACATAGCTCGATGGACGTCCCAATCAGTCTGTATACAGTTGTTTTTAATCCAAAGGAAGATAAGATGCTCTCTGTAGAAATTATCAGGCCATTGGACCTGCATGGAATCCTACAGATGTTTAGCTTGTGGGCAGTCACGCAATAAGTGGAGGACACTTTCTATATGGGCACCACACCACCCACACAGAGGAGAGACACAAATGATGCTCTCATATTGAACTTCATTGGTAAGAAGGCGATTCCATGCCGCTAGCCACAAGAACATCTTGTATTTTTATGCCGCTCAAAGTGACCAAAGCCATCTCCAACCCCTCGGGCCATCGAGAGATGGTATCCTCGTGATAAAATCATAACATATGTAGTGTCAACCCTAAAAATGGTCCTTCTCTGACATCATAGTCCTATGGTCCTATATATATGAAGGTAGCAAGCCAATAGAGACCATAGGTATCTTATTACATCTTATAATTTTTCCTGTTAAATTGCATTGCATGATGTTTCTGTTTATGTCAAAGGCTTGAGTTAGATGAAGATAATCAATTTCCAATGCATAATTCTCCTCTCCTCCAGAAGATATGAACCATTTAGTTGTATGGCATGAGAGTGAGGCCACTCAAACGATGCATTATAAACTATAAGAATTAAATTCCATATTTTGCACTAGTTTTATTTGAATATTTATATTTTATTAAAGCGAATATAATTAATTACTTTATGTTTATTTATTATTTTATTGATAAATGTAAATGTAGACAATATTTTTATTAAAATATGTTCATTATCAAATATTATAAATAATATATTAGAACAATAAGAATTATACTTTTATAAATAAAATTTAATTTTATAATACTTTAAATTTTATAATTTTATCATGAAATTGAAAATATATTAGTTTGAAAATTAAAATATTTAAAATATGTTCAATAGAAAGGTAAAGTGATAAAAGAATCCAAATGAACAAAGTAGAGCATCAAATATTTAAAAAAATTATAAATAGTAATTCAAGTCAAGTGGACTAAATAAGAAAGACCGAAGTCATTTTATGTATTACAAATTATTACAATCTTTTATTTTAGTCAATTCAACCAATTAGGAGTTAATTACATAATCTTTTATATGAAATGAAAGGAATTTTATTTTTAACTTTAAATAAAATTTCGTGATCTTAAAAAATATTATAAAATAATTTTAAATACATATTTTTTGAATCATAATACAATATTTATTGCTTCTATAAAGCTTCATATATTGAAAATTAGTGACTTAAAGTATTTTTAAAAATTAGTTTATGCAAGAGGTCGACTACAAGACTGATTTGGCTAGCCTAAATTAGGAACAAAACGTTATATAATAAGTGCATTCCATTAGATTAGGAGATAGGCTAGTTGAACTTTTAGTAGAACAAACACAGCCTAATCAAGAGTATATAGTCAACGGTTAAATATACCTTGAAAGAAGTTGTTACAATAATTAGTTTGTGTGTTTAACGATCATCTAAAGTTAGTTTGGATATGAATAGATTAGCACTACAAGAAAACAGCACAATTTGCAATATTCAAAAAACGTCACAAAATCTCAAAAAATGTCACAGAATACAATTTGCGACGTTTTAAAAAGTATCACAAAAAGTATCGTGGAATGTAATGTAAACAAAAGGTTTCTAAAACATCACAGAAAATACGGACATTCCGCTACGTTTTAAAAAGCGTAACGAAAAGTCACATTCTGTGATATTTTTGGAAATGTCACGGAATACTTTATTTTTTAATTATTATTATTTTCATTTTCTGAAAATCATTTTAATTTAATAATTTTTAATTTTAATAATTATTTTTAAAATACAAAATTTTAAATCTTATTTATTTAATAACTATTTAATATTATTTATGAATTTTATTTATTTAATAATTCTTCAATTTTTAAATATATCAAAATCTTATACCAAAATTAAATTCCAACTTCATAAAGTACGGTGAGCCTTTGCTTTTTTATAACTAAACTACTACTTAAATT
>JANIJH010000001.1:18357256-18368554 GCA_024520975.1 Erythroxylum areolatum
GTTTCTGGAAGTTTCCGTCCGTTTTCACTTTTGTCTTTTCCGTTTTCCGGTTACCCGATTTCGGAACCGGACCCCAACCGGAAAACGAAAATCGGGTTTCAACAACAAGAATTATAGGCTATAGTGATAAGTTTTTTTATAAGAAAATATCTACCCCATAAATAGGGCATCTAGTGTTGCACCACCTTAGCTAAACCAATTAGTTCACATTTATAAATATGAAGTTTAGAGTACTAATCCACTAATTTCCTACTAGAAAAGGTAATGGAATGGCCTTCTTGTTGCAAGGCAGCCCCTATCATAGATTTAGAGGGATCGCATTCCATCATAAACTCCAAATGAAATTTGAATAGTTGTAAGACAAGTGTATCTACAATTGCTATCTTTAGAGCCTATAAAGCATGAATTGATTTTTGAAAACGTTAGCAAAAGGTGCTGCGATCTTGCCATAATTTTTTATAAACTACCTATAATATTTAGATAAGCCAAGGAAACCACATAGGGCCTTTATTGTTTGGGGTTTAGGTCACTTTGTCATTACTTAAGTTTTAGTGCGATTCATCGACACATCTAGACTATTGATAATGTGTCCCAAATATAATATCTTGGTTTCATTGAAGGAGCATTTTGACTTCTTAAAAATAGTTGGTGAAAGCATAAGAGATTAAAAAATTCAAGTATGATGAGGAGTTCTACCCATGTCTTCTTATAAACAAAAAATCCTAAAAAATAATAGAACAAATAAGGTATGCTTAGAATACGATGTTCATAAAAGCTTGAAAGGTAAGAGTATTACTTAATCCAAAGGGCATCACTATAACTTCAAAGTAGCCATAATAGGTGCAAAAAGCAATCTTCTCAATATTTATGGGATTCATACATATTTAATGGTACCCTGAATAGAGATTGAGTTTGGTGAAGTACTTGGAGTCATACATCTCATCTAATAACTCGTCCACTACAAGAATTTGAAACTTATCCTTCTTTTTTTTTTTGCATAAGCTCATTCTATATAAAAACACCATGATCCTTCTTTTTTTTTTTGCATAAGCTCATTCTATATAAAAACACCATGATTAATCTTACTTCTTTACTAGTGAAACTAGCGAGGAATAGTGGGATCGACTAGAACAAATAATGCCTTTACTAACGACGTCTTTACATTGTTTCTCTATTTCTTTTTTTTTTCCGAATGGATAACATTATGAGCTTACCACTATAAGACTCATTCTTAGCATTAAGGGAATATAGTGGTCTTTTATACGAGGTGGTGATAATTATTCTAGTTCTTGAACAAAATTTGTGAGCGTAACATTGCACTAGTAACCTGAGCTGCTAAGGCAAGACTTGACACTAACAACATGATCTCCTCATCCTTTCTAATAATGCATTAATAGCTTTATTAGGTATGTCTATCTTTTTCTCGACATGAAAATCAAAGCTTAATTACTTATTGATTCAATGTTGTTAGAGGTGGTTAAATTTATTTTGGTAATAATTATAGGTTATAGTGATAAGTTTTAATAAGAAAATGCCTTCCTCATAAATAGGGCGGCCAATATTGCACCACCTTAGCCAAACCAATTAGTTCACATTCATAAGTAGGAAGTTTAGAGTACCAATCCATCAATGTCTTACTAAGAAAAGTGATGGGATGGCCTTCTTGTTGCAAGAGAACCCTTTTCCTACACTCAAAGTCATTACAATCCACCACAAACTCCTAAGGAAAGTTGGATAATTATAAGATAGATGTGTATATAAGTGCTATATTCAGATCTTGTAAAGCAACAAGGGTTTCAACTAAATTTATGCTTTTTGAAAAGGTTGATGATGGTTGTTGCAATCTCGTCACAATTTTTAATAAACCTCTCATAATAGCTAGACAAGTCAAAGAAACCATATAACGCCTTTGCTATTTGAGTTTTAGGCCACTCCATCACTATTTGAATTTTGGTGGGATTCATTAACACAACTACACCATTGATAATGTGTCCCGAATATAATACCTTGGTTTTATCGAAAGAGCATTCAAACTTCTTTTAAAATAGTTAGTGAAAGCGTAAAAGTTCAAAAATAATTAGAATGTGATGAAACAGTTTTACTAACATCTTACTATAAACAAGAAGTTCATCAAAAAAAAAAACTAAGACAAACTTACAGAGCTATGCTTAACAATAGAGCTTGAAAAGTGGAAGACGTATTACCTAGGCCAAAGGGCATCACTATAAAATCAAAATGGCCATGGTGGGTGCGAAAAGAAATCTTCTCAATATCCATAGGATTCATACATATTTGATGGTACTTGAAATAAAGGCTAAGTTTGGTGAAGTATTTGAAGCTATACAATTCATCTAATAACTCATCTGTTACAATAATTTGAAACTTGTCCTTCATTGTTTTTGTGTTAAGCTCAATCTATATAAAAACACCATAATTCATCACACTATAAGAAAAATAGGGTTTAACGACAAAAGTTACCAATGGAATGTGAAGGTTTTTCATCAGCAAGTGAATTCGGCGATGGTCTCTAACTAGAAATGTCAAAACTTGAGCTTATGAAGCTTCTGGTCCAGTGGGCCAGTCAAACTCATTAGGATAAGCAGTATTATTGAACCAAACAAAGCAACAAGTAATGAAACTAAAAACAGACAAAGCACCTAAACTATAAGATAAATAAGCCTCTCCAGACTATACAAGTGCACGGTGAGCCCATACAAAGGGTTCAGTTAAGATATGCCAGATTCCACCAAGTATACGAATGGAACCTAACTATGCATGCCCACCAATAATATCTTCCAAATAGTCAACACTAACAAGCCATCCTTCCCTCCAAAAGGGGGTTTTAGTAAATAACTAAAAATAACACTTAGGCTAAGGGTTAAGTTAGTAATTTTTCAACCATCCCTCCCCCTTAAAGCCCAGGTATCATATACACCCCAAAAATCAAGATCCTTGAATACTAGAAGAAAAGCGCCTATACCTAGCAAGATTAAATGAATACCTAAAATGATGAATATGAAGTGAAGTCCGTGGGGCTATAGGTACTATAGATCTTTTGACTCCCAATCGGGTTACCTTCCCAGGTCTCACTGGTGTTGCCTATAGTTTATGATGTGCCTCGAGACGGCCTTTTACCTGCTTGTGAGCTCCCAAGTTTGGAAATTACCGACGGAATAAGTCATCAAAGAAACAGTCATAGGTAATCTTTAGCAACAGAATAGAAAATGTTTGTCGCTAATTTAGCAATAGAAATTTTCTAATTAATTCTGTTGCTAAACTTGGCGACAGATTTAGGATGCCCGTTGCTACATTTAGCGACATATAAGGTTTAGAAAATCTATCAAAAAATTTAGCGACAGTAAGTTATGTTCTGTCGATAAATTTACCAATAAATTTACCGACTATATAATTTTTTTATTCCATCGGTAAATTTACTAAATTTATCGACATATATTGTTATTTTGTTGGTAAATGCATCAATATTGTTTTTTAATTTTTCCTCCATTTAATTTTGATTGATAATCCTATTATTGATAATTAATTTCTACAGTTATCTATTGATATTTTGAATTTTTCTACATTTAATTTGTCTAAACAGTAAGTTGATTGATAATATAAAGTAAAAAATTATCTTAATTGATAACAAAAGTTATTATCTACAATAATAAGTATCTAATTCATACAAAATGACTTGAGAGTAGCTATACTTAAGCTATACAGTTAGTGAACGTGAATGATCTGATTGTTGCGATGAGATGCTGCCCCTCCTCTTCAACTCATCCATCCATTACGGAGTTAGGCTATATACTCTATCGACCGTTGTAATTGAGTTGACAGCCTCTCTACTGTGCTCTCAAGCTTAACGACTCTCTCATTGGATGTGGACCGCCTACTAGATATAGTTGTACTAGATGTGGAAGATTGCGAATAGCATATGTTTGAATGAACCTAAGCTGAAGATCCTTCCACGGTAGCCCTTACCACCTATTGCATCAAGATATGTCAGACTATCATCAACGATTTCAAAGTGCTGAGACTATAATTGAATGTTTTCTTGTATTTGATCCTATCAAGAGGTAATATTTATGTTAATAAGTGATAATTATTAAAAATTAATATTAAAGCATAAATTTCACATACATTAAGTTCTCTACTATTGACAAAGGTCACACTATCATGTTTCTTAGTGTGGGTGTGCAGAAAGAGTTGACGTAGTGTAGACTTCCTGTTCATAGATTTTTCCTACATTAGAATAAAGTTTTATAAGTGAATTACAATTTACAAAAAATTTAGTATATTTTTCCTATTTTTATGATATTTACCCCCTATCAAACAAAGAAAGTAACTCAACAACACAGTCATATATGGAACAAACATTTATAACATTATCATTTTCCACAATACACATATATTTTCATTTCAAAATTCACACATCAAATTAAATTGAATCAAATTTCATATATCAAAGTAAAAAATATTAGAATATAAGTGTAGATACTTACAAGTTTCTCTGCTTGCTCCTAGTAGGTAATTGATCCTCCAGTGTGTACGGGAAAACTCTCTCCTTCCAATCCTGCACATCTATTTGTAGAATTGCGCTCTAAAATTGACATTGCCCTAGGTAATGTCCAATACTACTGTCAACAACTTTATATTTCTTCAGACACATATAAGGAAGTCGTATACTAGTTTTGTGTATCGCACTAAGAAAGTCTTTATAACGTGTACAAGCTCGTTTCTCCTATACTTTATAAATTACAGCATCAAATTTGAAATCTCAAAAAAAAATTCTTTCTACAAAAAAAGAAAAAACATACTATAAGTACTTATAACCTACAATATTAATGTATAAAATTAATTACATAAAAAATTAACATTCTTCTTGTTGACTGTCTATATGTTCATCTAGGATATGTGAAAATGGATAAATTACCATCAACATAACTTTTTCCTCCCGTATTGTCATTACAAGGAACGTTTCTTTCTCTTGTGTGCATATACGGCTCAAAATAATGTTAATGAAATGTACTTGCTTTCTTAACTAAATAAGCATTACATATCAAACCTTTAACTCTAGCTCTTTCTGACATCTTTCTTCAAGTGATGCAAATACCTATATTAGCAAGTAGGGTTATTACAATATCATGATTAAAACATGCTATAACTCCAATTTAAATATTTACTATAATTACCTCTCAAAAAGATACATCCATCAATATTAAACTGGACCAGCAAGTTTAGCCTCTATGCTAAATGCACGGGTAGATGCTCCATACAGTCAAAAAAGCTTGGAGGGAAAATTCCTTTTAATTTGCACAAAATTACTGAAATTTATCTTTCTAGTTTTTCCATTTCAACAAACTTTATTTTAAATAATGTTAAGCTTTTGAAAAATAAACTTAATTATATTATAGCTTTCCAAACTTTATTCAGTATCAACTCCCAAAATGCAATTGGAATTATTGTTTGCATAAACACTTGACAATCATGACTTTTCATCCCAAATAATTTGTACTTCCTTATGTTCACACACCTTGCCAAGTTTGAAACAAAACCATCAGAAAACTTTAGACTTTTCAACCATTTACACAAATTTTCCTTTTGTTTTTTTGTCCAAAGTGTAACATACTTTTAGATATTTACCGATGCTAAGATCTTTATCTAACTCATTCCTTCTACAAAAAAAGTTTCAAATCAGCTCATGATTTTGCATTGTCTTTTATCTTCCCTTCAAAGTTCATTATGGTATTGAACAAATTGTCAAAAATATTTTTTTTAGTATGCATCACATCTAGATTATGACATATCAAATTAGCTTTTCAATATGGCAAATCCCAAAAAATATTGTATTTTCTACAACTAAAGTTTTTACTAATGCTTATATTAACTTCATCAACTTCAAATTCTGTAACTTTCAGTAACCCTAATTCATCAATCTCCTACAATATCTCTTCAACAGCTTTGTGAGAGGAGAAGATGTATATAGCATCTTATTCTTAATGAACTTTTGTTTATTGCATCTAAATGGATGACCTGGAGGAAGAAATTTCATGTGGTTGTTAAACCAAGATGTTTTGGCCCATTTGGAAGATAATATGCATCAGAATCACTGCCACAATAAAGACAAGCCAATTTCCCTTCTATGCTTCATTCAGACAACATAGCATACACAAAGAAATCACTAATAGTCTACACCAAATTTGCTCTCAATAAAAAATTTTGTTTAAGAGATACATCATATGTCTTCACACCATATTCTTAAAGATGATGCAATTTAGATACCCATTATAAGAATACATCAATTTTATGCTTTGGATTTGTAAGCCTTAGCATAATCACTCTCAAGAATATATATGTCTTATTCATATACATCTATGGAGGCAAATTATAAGGAATAATTATGATTGGTTATGATGAATATTATTGGTCGGATTGACTAAAAGATTAGAATCCATCCGTCGACAATCCCAACCTAACATTTCAACTTTTAGCTACAAATAAAATTTATGAGAAAAAGGGGGGATTAAGTAGAACAAATAATGCCTTTATTTAGCGCATCTTTATATTGCTTCTCTATTTCTTTTTCTATATTATAATAGGTAACGACATAGTCTTAACACCACCAGACTCGTTCTCGGCAATAAGGAAATACAATGGTCTTTTGTGTAAGGTGGATGTAGTCCTAGTTTTTGAAATGAATCCTAATACTTATTTAATGCTACATAAGAACTTATTGATTGAATTGAAGAGAACTAAGGCATTGGTGCCATACTTTCCCCTTTCTATGTCCCCTTCTTCTTATTGAGTCAGAAGAACATTCTCAAGGGGAAAAAATTTCCACCCACCTAACCCCAATTTAAAATCATCCAATGGTATCATATCTAAATCAACACAGAAAGAGTCAAATGAGACTTGTAAAAACACCCCTTCAAAACATGCTAGGACCTAAAATTATTTTACCATTGGCTATGGAGATTTGAAGGCTTGACTATTTTTAGGAAGCCAGAAAAAATTGATATGCCACTCCTTCACTTACAAAAATTGTGTGATTTCAGAATTTACTATAACCAAAACTTCTTCACTAAATCTGCATAGTTTGCGCATTTTGGACCCTTATAATTATACAGAGAGAGGCCTCGAGATCTAAAAGAACGATGGTTATATCCTCGTCTTCGTCTTGTTCGCTATCTTCTATTTCTAACTTAAAAAGTTGTTTCGCATTTATGGCTACTAGTGTATGCTTCATTACAATATAACATAGCCCCTCGGCTCCTTTTTTTGCCATTTCAACTTGATTTTGATGGATGCTTGTTGATGCATCTATCCTCTTAACTCCAATTATTCTACTTTGTTCCTCTCTCCACTTATGGTATCTAATTCTATCTTGATCTTGTCCAGTTATAACCATGATGTTTCCCTCCAAACTCTCCAGTAAGGCCTATCACTGATACCAAATCTGTAGAGCGATATATTTCCATATCGAGGTTAATATCTACCTGTTGATCACTACGCACTGTGGCTGCTCACAGAAGTAGGCACTAAATTCTACTCCTGTATTCTCCTACTGACTCAATTTGCCCAAGGGTGAAGAGTTCTTCGAGAGGATTGCTTCAATTCGTGGTTTAAAACGAAGATGATATAATTTCTTAAAAGTCTCCTATGGTAAATCATGTTTCTCTTAGGATAAATTGAAAAACCAAAGTTAGGTGTCTACACTCGTATGAAATGATGGGAGTCTAACCTTATCCGCCTTAGTTGTTCACTGGTTGCAAAAGAACTGATCACATTTATTTAGTCATCCTAGTGGGCCTTCTTTTCCATCATATGAAGGGAAATCCAGCTTTGCATATTAGGGAACAAAGCTATTTTCTAAATGTCCCCCTGTTGCAAATTTTAGTCGTGCATGCATTGGTACCTTACTACTGCTAGTTTCATGCTCACGACTCTTACTTGCCAAGCCTTCTCGAGCCTGGGGCATGTTAAATTATGGCAATCACCGAAACAAGTGCTGAACTAATACTCGACCTTATATTCCTCCAATGTATGTTTTATCATCTCTATTATTTGGTTCAATTAGTTGGATGAATCTCCCATGACTCTTGGATCTAATGCCAAGATGCTGTAAACGTTAGATTAAGATCCAGCCAAGGGATGATTTCACTTGGGTTTTCTATGAAAACCTATAGTTTTTGTTGGAAGGGTGGAACTCATCAAAAGGAAAGTTTCTTGCTTGTCCTCTTTCATTAAGTTAAACTATTTAAATAACAAAGCTAAGTTGCTATTTCAGGTAGTACATAATAATAGGAATTTTAATCCCTTTATTATAGAACTTGACTAGAAAATAAAAGACATAATCATATAGGATTCTTGAATATATTGTAGAATAATTATGTTCATGATTGTCTTAATTTGTGGCACCTTGATTGCAATCATGATTCTTGTCATCCTTGTCTTGATTCTATTTTTCCTTATCGTCATTCTTTCTTTTTTAAGCTACATCTCCCTTCGTTCTACTTAATTTATTTTTGTCGTTTCCATAATGCTTGCCCCTATAACAAGCCTTGCAGCTGATTCCCCATTTGATTCATCTGTTAATGCAACTACTTCCAAGTCCACGCACAAAATTCTTTGAGGAATTGAACTCAACTACAAGACTACCAAAGGTCAGCCTACATCGAATCAGTCGCAGGGACTCGAATATGTTGCGCTATGATGACATTCTGGTTTCCGCAGATATTGACTTGTGAAAGTTTATATCATGTAAATTAGCTGCATCTGATCTTACCATTATCAGCAGAAGACAAATTAGAATTCGTAGGTGTTCTGATCCCTCTCAAGTATGATAGCACTAGGTTTTTGGTTAGATTTCGTTTTCCATTCTTTATTTTGATGTGGGGCTGCATGAAAAGCACACTGCTTATCATGGCCCATATTTTCATAGGAATAACCCTGGAAAGTTTGAATATTACATCCACGAATGTATTACTCAAACTACCGACAATCTCCTCCTATCAACCAAAGAAAATAGTTTCAATGATACCTGTCAAGTTTCCACGAATTATAGCCAACATGCATACTTAGATCGTCAAAAGGACACCATGGAATTTGACAGAGGGAAGCTTCTACAAGTATTGCCTTTTTGGTCATCCACAGCTTGTTGGTGAGGTTTGTTGTTATATTGATTGCTTGGGAATTATCTGCTAACAGAAATATTGGGTGCAAGAGGCTCAATTCAACTAGTTTGATCAGTCCTAGAAACAGGAAGGAAAGGTTGAAATGATTCTGATGCAGAACCATCCCTTTACAAAACTGACTTTCAGAATGAACTGCCCGAAACATAAATGTCCTTAACAGCTGTTGCAGAAGACTGCCTATGCCCACAACTACCCCAACCTCATGCTTAATTGCTCCAACAGCAGCAGGAAATCGGGATTCAGGAGATGGCACATGCACAGGCCTGTTAAAAGAGCAATACACCTCTACAACAGAACTGTTTGAAGTCAGCGTAGCAGAACTATGTTGAGAATTACTGGGTTTAAGTACTTGCGGCTGCGAAGTTGAGTTGAAAACAGAGTCCTGCTTCTCCTGCGAGATTACATTTCCTTTCATTAATGCTTGCATTAGCATCTTTGAAATCCCCAACTTGCAAGTTAATAGACTCAATAGAACTTTGAGAAGAACTTCACCCACCAGAGTGCTTTACATTACTTGAACTTTGAGAAGAAAAGTTTCAGTCAATCAGACAGAGTAACTAGTCAAAATATATAAAGTGAGCACAATGTATGAAGAAAGAAAAGTCAAAGCAATCCGGTACGAAAAAAGAAGATGAACATCATGCGCTTAAGACCATCAACATGAAACCATCAAAAGGCTAAAAATAGTAGGCATTTCGTTGTTCACCCGTCTACACAAAAAGAAAATTGAAAATATGAAATCAGGTAGCTTCTCCACCGAATCACGTAGTCACTCAAGCAACCTTCTTTAATCCCCTTTGTCAATGACATGTATTCCGCTTCAATGCTAGACAAGGTAGATTGTACTGTTGCCTTCCAACTAACAACATATCCGATAGAGTAAAGATAGAGCATGTCAGGGATCTTCTTTTCACAAGATCTACGGTATAATCAGAGTTGGTATAACCAACCAAACCACCAATATCTTTATTAGCTCCATAGACCAAACAAATATTGCTCGTTCCACTCAAATATCGTATAACCCATTTAACTACTTTCTAGTGAGATTTCCCCGGATTACTCATAAACCTGCTTACTAAAGTGGCTGCATGAGCTAAATCAGGCCTAAAGTAAGGAACTAGTCTCATGCAATCCTTCTCATCTTCTGTAGTAGGTATTGTACTAGTATCAAGTTTAAAATATGCTGCCCAAAAAATACTTACTAGTTTAGATTTATCCATATGAAAACATTACAACAACTTTTTAACATATTTTTATTAAGATACATACAGTAGACCTACCCTTCTATCTCTCCAAATCTCCATGCCCAAAATCTTCTTGACTGCACCTAAATCATTCATCTCAAACTCACTGCTCAACAACTTCTTTAAAATGTCAATTTCAACTTTCCTCTTAGCTACAATCAACATATCATCTACATATAGCAACAACAAAAAATTCGAATCTTTTGAAATCTTGCTTTAATACCACTTGTTGGTGCTGGAAAGTGATGGAATCATCAGCATACAAAGCAGAAGCAACCCAGGATCAAAAATACACATACAGGCAAACCAATCACAAGAATCGAAACAAGACAAACCTGTTGAAGCACAGAATCGCTAACTAATCTTCTTTCCACAAAAACTGCTTTCCATAAATCTTCTTATCCTTACAGCCTTCTGTCATGCAACCTTAATTGTTTTTGTGACCCTTATTTCTGAATAGGCAAAAAGAATAGATCATATATTTTTCAGAGAGTTTTGTTTTTTTCTCTATGTTTTCCAATAATTATTAACCCTCTTCGATAGGAAGAAAAACTTATATATATCAAAAAAAACCTCTCCTTTTCGCATAAGAAGTTACCAATAAGATTATACGGTTTTTTTATATGCGGTTTGTAATTCAAATCAACAAATTTTCTATTTAATTTAAAATATTAATAAATAAAAATTTTAATTAAAATAATCTGTTGCTTATTTAAATTACAAATAACACACGTGTGGTCCAAACAATTAAGGTACGATAGGGACCGCAGGAAAAAATTAATTAGACTAAAATTATAATAAGAATCTATACAGGACCAGTATATTCTTATTATAATTATTCATAAATTATTCCACTAAAA
>JANIJH010000001.1:18376069-18387951 GCA_024520975.1 Erythroxylum areolatum
TATGTATAGATCAATTATGAATTAAATAATCCTTTATAATTGGGCTATAAATATCTATTAACTCAATATAACCCTTAATAGCCCAAAACTCATCAAAAAATCAGTCTAGAAGTTCATCAGTGGGCCTGAAGTCGTCTGGCCAGCGTCTGAAGGGTGGGCTACGTCACGCGCCAACACCTCCTCCAGCCAACAGCGTCAGGCGTGTGTGCAACACACGCCAGACGCTGTTCATCGTCTTCCTTCACCGATTCTGTGTTTTTTTTTCTTCTTCATCTCTTCTTTCTTTTCCTATGATGCTTTGGATTTCTCTTTCTCTTTATACCACAAAACATCATAAGCCTTACGAAGAGCATTTCTTGTATTTGATTTCTCTTTATACCAAAAAACCATTCCAACCTTTTGATCTTTCGATTCTCTCTAAACCATGAGTTTCGTTTTTCTTTCCACCATTAAACCGAAAATCATACTTCGGATATGCATGGATATTGAAGAACAGAACAAAAACACAACAAAAACAACGATAAGTCCAAAATAAATGGTTTGTTTCATCTCTTTCTCCAAACCGAACACTAAAGTTCATCTTTTACAAGAAAGAGGTTGTATTGCATATAAGACAAAAACATATAAGATAAGAACAATATGGTTTTGGCTTTTACAAGCATGATATCTCCAGCACGTTAAATGCATATAGGCATAGATTAATTGCATATAAGACAAAAACAATGCTAGAAGATTGCATCTGGGAATCATGCGAGAGAAACACCAAAGGATCATGATAACATACATTAATTACATAAACATATTCGGTAAATCATGCATCTATACGACAGATCCTAATAACGAATAATCAAGCTCTGATACCAATTGTAAAACTATTAAAAGATCGATTCGTTTTGCGCGTACCTGTATCCATGCTTGTTGTTTCGTTAAATGTTGATATTGTTGAAAGAGTTTTATTTCCTCTCGTCTTCTTTCGTTTAGCAAATTCTTCAATGGTTCAGAATCATTCATTCAATAAGTTTTTGCAACTTATTTATTATCACCAAAGGACGTGTTCTTTGGTAAGTGGAAGAGAGAGAAAAAGGGTCTGTGACCTAGTTGAGACCCATGTAATAATACCCAATAACTATTATCTTGGGTTCGTTTCATAGGACTCAATACGATAAATTACATGGGACATAAAATAGTCTAACAAAGGCTCCGTTTGGTTGGCAGGAAAATAAAGTGAATTTTAAATATGATTCTTTGGAAAATAAATTTAAAAAAAGTAAAGATATTCACATGTTTAAATACTTGTAAGAATTCTAATAGGAAAGTTGGATGGATTCTTATTATAATGTTTGGTATGCTACAGTATTTTGTAGAATGTAACTTAATTTTAATTTATATTTTTAATTATATCCCTACAAATTGAATAAAAATTGAAACCATTAAATAAAGGAAAATATAAACCTGAAAATACGAGACAACAATAAGAATAGTTGAAAGATATGCTTACGGGATTTAGAAAAGCCTTTCTTTGAAAGATACGAGAAAAGAGGAAAAAATTTAATGATAAAAAATTATGCGTATATATATATATATATAACTAATAAAAAGATGATGCCGTAAAAGAAGTTATGTATTAATATATAAATTATATAAACATATTTTAAATTTATATATTAAATTAAGACTTTTAAGAATATTAAATTATAACAAAATCATTTACTTTTTTTAAAAAGTAATATTTATATGTTATAATCAAGACCGTCGTATTAAAAAGTCAAATATTAAAATAATTTATTAATTAGTAAGTTAATTTATTTTTAACAATAAGAATTATTATTTATTAAAGTAAATTAAAAAAGCCAAAAATTGATTAATTAAAATATTTTATTTTTTATTTTATATATACTAATTTTATAGTAATATTATCCTGATTAAATTTTTAAATTTTCTTTTCATCGGTCGAATATCTGGTATAGTTTTTAAAACAACGGTGATGCAACAAACCCATCCTTCCTCATTTCAAGTTATCCAAATCATTCTGAAATTTGACTTTCGCATTATGTAAACTAAGAAAATCTTGTGATCATAACTGAATTTGAAACTCTCCAAAGTATGAGCCTAATACATAACTCCATTTGATTGATGAGAAGAGGAGAAATTTTGTGCCCGGACCTCAAAACCAAACTCTCAAATCCAATTAACCCGACAAAGATTCAAATCCGATACCCGTCCAAGTCCCTTAATGCCTCCTGTGTCCTCTTCTATCCTATAAAAACCAAAAACAAACCAAAATTCAAAAACTAAAAGAAAAAGAAAAATCCCCAATTCTAAAGTAGAGAGCGAAAGCTATGGACGGAGCCGGAGCGCAGTACAACCCGCGTACGGTGGAGGAGGTGTTTAAAGACTTCAAAGCTCGCCGCTCTGCGTTGATTAAGGCCCTCACCATTGGTTGCTGCTTCACATTCTCCCTTTTTGTGCTCTTTTGCTTTGTCTTTTTTCTCCCCCCGGTTATATAGGAATCTTGAAAATTTTGGAGAGAAACAAAATGCGTGAACTGTTAGGGTTTAGTTTCAGTTATTTCGTTCGTTGTTCGTTTATTTTTTGATTAAATGCATCGTCATTTTGTGGCTGTTGCAGATGTTGAGGACTTCTATCAACAGTGCGACCCAGGTGAGTTGCGAGAGACTGAGACCTTTTTCGTTATTTTGTTGAAGCTGGGGTCTTTCTCGATTCTTGGGTTTTCTTTTGTTGTTGCAATTTGATGGTATTTTGAACGTGGGAGGAAAATTAGGTTAGTGATTGGTTCTAAGCTTTGTGGTAATGATTAGTGATTAATGGGAATTTTTTGTGTACTTGAATTTTTAGAGAAGGAGAACCTGTGCTTGTATGGGTTTCCTACTGAGCAGTGGGAAGTAAATTTACCTGCTGAAGAGGTGCCTCCTGAGTTACCTGAGCCGGCGCTGGGTATTAATTTTGCGAGAGATGGCATGCAGGAAAAGGACTGGTTATCCTTAGTTGCAGTCCATAGTGATGCATGGCTGCTTTCTGTTGCGTTCTATTTTGGTGCCAGATTTGGGTTTGATAAAGCTGACAGGTATCTTTGATTGTTAACGAAAAACCTTGTGCTTTCTGAACACATGCGTGGGTTCTTTTTTATAGCCTCCCGTTAAATTTGTTTAACTAGTTATTCTTAGTCTTCTCAAATACACCGTTCTGCTATCTATACTCATTTTGTAGTCCTTTTGCAAGTATGTCTTCATTTTACGATGGTGTTAGTGTTATATGCTATTCTCGCAGTCATGCTCGACCTGTTTCAGTACACTCATGGTGAAACTATTAACAAACACATAATGGTTTAGTAGATTAGTGGAAAAAGATGGAAAATTTGAATCCCTTCGGGGCCACAATGAATGTGATTCTGGTGGAACTGTGGTTGAAACATTAAAGTAGACCAAATTATTGATATTCATTTTCATTTCTCGGGAAGTGGCTTTTCTGGACATAACTAGGTTTTATTTGTTTTGTAGCATCTCTGTGAGTTTACGTTACAATGTTTTATGTAACTTGACACAGGAAACGGCTCTTCAATATGATAAATGATCTTCCAACTATATTCGAAGTCGTGACTGGTAATGCAAAGAAACAAACCAAGGAGAAGTCATCAGTCATAAATAACAATAGCAACAAATCAAAGTCAAACTCCAAAACGGTAAAAGCGATGTTTATATTTTCTTCATGTTGGAGACAATATATAATATAGCTACTGCTTTGTTTTGTTTGCAAGTACTTTCAGCCTAGGTTGGAGTTACATAGGGTGTGAGAGGAAAGTTTCTTTAATAAGTCTTCATTTCCTCTAGATTGAATGTTATTAACTACTTTTGTTTCTAAAAATTTGGGTGGATAGCAGCGAGAATCTCAGGCGAAATATGTGAAAACCTCACAGCCGAAGTATGAAGACGAGGGCTTGGAGGAGGAAGAGGAAGAGGACGACGAGCATGGGGAAACATTGTGCGGTGCATGTGGTGAGAACTATGCATCTGATGAATTCTGGATTTGCTGTGATGTGTGTGAGAAGTGGTTTCATGGAAAGTGTGTTAAGATCACACCAGCTAGAGCAGAGCATATTAAGCAGTACAAATGCCCATCCTGCAGCAATAAGAGGGCTCGTCCTTCGTAATGGTGGAAGGATTGCCGATGCACCCTCCTTGTTGGACTCCGCTGACAGCTTCGTTAATCGGGTTCGCAGATCTATTGTTAGGGCAACATGTTAATGTGTACAATGATTGAGTAGCTTTTAGTTTCCGGGATGGAGTGGTAGTTGTGTGAAGATTTGGTTGAACCAAAAGTATTATAAATTCCAAGTAGATAGGCTAATCGTTTCTCCATATTTTATGATCTCCATTCTCCATTCCCAACTCCAATTCTTCCGAAGGTGGTTTCGGCTAATACAATCAAAAAGACTTTGGAAAAGAGTAGTCTGAATTAATCTAATCAACTCTTTCAACCCTCTTCTATGATAGGTTTTTGTTTTCTTCTATTTTTATTAAAACAAACACAACATACATTCTATATTGGATTAAAAAACTTGGGCTTTAAACAGAAAATCACATTAGCAATTGCCTTTTTTTTCAATAATGTATCAATGCAGCAAATAAATATTTAAAATACCTATTCTTGAACTTGTCAGGATGAATAAAGAAATGTTAATTAATTGAAAAACAAAGAAGAAAAGAAAGATTAAATCCAAAAATCGAGTTTTACCCGACTGTAATGAAACCCGACCCATCAGTGCTGATATCACTAACTAGACTTCTTCTTTTTTTTAATTGTCGAAATTGGGTTTCACTTCTTAAAGCTTCCCCTCACACCAGGACGAGACTTGGAGGTATCGGCGGTATAAGAGGCGTGGAGATTCACGAGCTTGTCCTCTTCAAACGGAATCTTTGGGTGTCTCGCTTCGTGGTGGATCTGCATCGTTTTGCTATCCGGCGCCGTCGCTTTGCAGTGGGGACACTCCAACTTGGCGTGCCCGCCCTTTTCCTGCCCGGTCCGATCAGCCTGCCCGGCCTTCCCTCCTCCTCTGTTTGTCGTCGCCGCGTCTACCTTCGCCGTGTGCTTCTTCGGCTTTGCCTTTCCCGTCATCTTCTTTCTCCAACGAACCTTAACCCTAATCCTAACTCCAGTGAATGATTGAGATCACTAACTAGAATTTAATTCACCAGAAAACCAAGAGCACACGCAGAGGGAGAGCCGACATGTCGTACATGAGAGGAGATCTTCTCACGAGAACCAGAAAGCTCGTGAAGGGCTTTGCTAAGTCCGAGCCTATCTGGCTCAAAGCTATGGAACAGTGAGTCACTCTGTATCTTTTTCTACTTCTGCCTTCTGGGTATAGGTTCTACATATAGTTTTATCCAATTATTGGGCTTAGTATTTGTGAAATAACGGAAAAGTCATGAAATTCCGAGATTGTTCTAAGAGAATGGATTGGAATGAGAAAAGATTGTTCCTTTGGTGTAATTATAGTTGAAAGTTGCTTTCTCAACGATGTAAATACAGCCAGAAGGGTGAGAGAGGGAGGATCCTACGAGAGAAGTGTGGAGTTTGATTTGTATTCTTGATTTTGAATGGATTTGCTAGCTTGAAGCTGCAGAAATACTACATGAGTATTGAGAACTGGGTTCACATAAAAAGATGAAAATTTGGCCCTTCTTTCGAAGGTAGTGAAATTTGTGCGGGCCATTAGTGCTTTGGTCCATCAAGCTGAGGTCAGGTTAGTGATATTTTAGAGATGGATATTTGCATTTCCTCATGATTTTACTTAATTGCATCATCCAGGGCACCACCTGCAACATTCCCTCGTACTGATGGCAAAATTAAACGGATCAGTCTCCCGGAGGATCCTTACATAAAGAAGTTCTTTCACAAACACCCTGAATCCAAGTACCATGATGCTATCAAGTAATACTCCAGTGAACTATTGGTTATTCCTTGAGAGTGTTCACAAACTTCTTTTCTTAAATTTAATCATGTTCTGATTCCCTGCAATGCTACTATTTTTTTTTTCTGTTGGTAAGTTATGAAATTAGTTGAAAGCCATCTAACCCATGCGTACATGATGCTAGAATGATTTGTTGCCTCATTTATGAGACAGGGTCTAACATTTTCCAGTGGCATTTGGGGATTTTTGGTGCTCGTTACATTTGATCATGACTTTGAAAATAATGTTAATGTATCGCCAACAACTACCTGCTTAATGCAGGCCTATCTCCTAATTCTTCTCATGACCAACTTTTGAAATGGAAAGAGAGAAGTGAACTTCTGAAGAAGAAAACTGAATGCCTGATATCTATTGTAGCTTACTTTTCCAGTTTGAAGCGATTGTTCAATTATAAATAAATTTGTTGTTTTTTTTTTTGAAAAATTATAATTTGATAAACTGAATTTGGTAGTTGAATGTGATTTTGCTTGCAAAATTGACTGAGGCATATATCTCCAACTTTGTGGGTGACTATTGCACTTTATGTTATGTTGTGTTTGTACACTATCATTACTGTGATCTTTGAATGCTGATAGTGCTTGCACTCTTTGCTTGCCATCTGGTCAAGTGCCTTTTCATGTCATATACAGTTCTTAGTGTTTATTACGCTTCAAAATCTTAGTTCTGAGGCAAAGTGGAAAAATCAGTGGCAATTAAAACACAGTTCACGGAGCAGTTTTAGAACCGCTGAACCATGGATTGAGATTAGATTACTACCATGTATGTTTCTGCAGAATCTCTGCTTTTGATCCCCCTCCAGCCCGTATGTTTGGCCTCCGAGTGCTTGAGTTAAAGGAGCAGGGAGTTTCTGAGGAGGAAGCTATCGCTGTCGCCGATGTATGATACGGATTTTTGAATTACCATCTGCAGACTTTATCCTTCTCTGTCTCTCAAACTTTTTTGTTTATAATTAACTATAGCTTTTACATTTTCAATGTGTAGTCGGAATACCGGTTAGAGAAGAAGGCAAAAAAGAAAGCTTATGCACGACTGAAAGAAATTGCTCGTGTTCAGGGTAAAAGACCTCCTCCCAACCCGTATCCTAGTGCCATTAAGGAGATACAAGCTGAGGAGAAGAAGTACGTTCATGATCGCTTCTTCAATCCCAAGATCCGTCAAATTTTGAATAGGATGAAAGAGGAGAAAGCAGCTGAACTCCAGGCGAGGGGTTCTCGACTTGGGAGGGCATGATGACATATACAATTTTCATCCGTAAGGTTAGGTAGCTGCTGTTTGTTGCTTTTAATGTCTAGGCGATTCTCTTAAAAAAGCTCCAGGTTGTTCTCCTATAGAGTTTCAGCAAACCAAATTGTGGAACTATTTAACTGATAATACTTACTTTTAGTTTCAACTATTGTTTGATCTAAATTCCTTCAGCTCGCCATCAATGTGTTACAATCATACTTGAACATGTCATTGGTTTCCATTTCAAGATTGCCTCTTATTTTGTAGCGTTGGCATTAAAGCTTGGACAAAAAATGGACATGGTTTTGACTTCCACTTGTAATAATGTCACATTGCTGAAATCAATGTCACTCAGGAAATTTAAAGATCTTTTCAAATTACATTTGAATGCTAAATACAAAGGCAGACATGGTAGGGCCTAAGACACGTGATTATCCCACTAACCTACAAAAGCCAGGCATCTGAGGCATGGAAGATGAATGAAAAGACATGGAGCAACACTATCTTTGAGCAATTACACCTATGTTTGAACAACTCTGTAAGTGAACAGGACTCGAGACAAAGGTCCGAACTTTTCTTCTCAGTTGTAAGTGCACACCGTCACCGCCACCGCCGCCGCTTTTCTTGGATTGGTGGCATCCACCAACTCCATTCCAAACAAGCCATTATGTAACCGACTGTGATGCCTACCATGCCGCATCTGAAAGCGTGTTATTCAAAATTGCAGTCCCAAGACTTCTACACAATCCTTTCAATCCATTCGTGTTAATGATCCTCCTAAAAGCATTAATGCATTTGAATAGTGTAGCTCCCACTAAAAAGAACTTGGATTTGCCAAATATTTCCTAATCAATATTTGCGGGAACGTTAATCTCCTGTTTGGGTTTCTCTCTCCCCCCTCCGTCGTTGCAGTGGCTGCCATCTTCAGTGGTTACAATCAGATGCATCTGTCGCTCTTATAATATTTAACAAAAATACCAAAACTTTACAATAAAAAGTTTGATAAAGTAAAAAAAATAAAACTTAGCTCAATTTTACAATAATAGTCTGAATTTTAAAAAATGATATTAAAATATTTAAAATTTTAATTTGTTACAAAAATAACTCAAAAGTTAAATTTCTGATTAACATCGCTTATGTAACTTGCGTGTTCGATCTTCGTTACTTTTTTAAAAAAATATGAATATGAATTTTCTATAGATAAAACTATTACACCATTGCAGTGAGTTCTAAATAATCACTATACATACTAGTATATTACAAGAGGGAGCTAGATATTAATCAAATTATCCAGACTAAAGATTCCATCGGAGTCTAGTGTTCGTGGTGATAAAGAACTGTAGATTCTTTGCAAATAAGGCCGCTCTAATCCGGTTAATAATCTTATCTGCAAGCTGATACGGATCCTCTTGAAGGTTCGAAAATTGCCTATGATTTCGTTCTTTCCAAAAGAAGTGGATGGTAGTAATAAATCATAGAGAATTGCATTAGGCCTCCTTTTCGCAGAAGTATTAATAGCCCAAGCTAAAGTAAGCTCCCAAGTACAATTGTAATCAATACCTTGTAACGTGTAAGATCATGCTCCAGATTGTTTTTGAGAAATTACATAGGAAAAAAAGATGGTCTTTATCCTCGATTGCTATTTTGCATAATAAACAAGTTCAGTCTACATGTCCATGCCATTAACTCTTACTCTTGAGTCTATTTTTAATCTCAAGCTAAGAGATAAGTGAGACTTTGGGATGTATAGAATTAGACGATAAAAAAGAAGACCAAGGTACTTCATGTAACCCTCTTGCAAGGATCCTATGACATGAGTAATTAGAGAATATTCCACTTGGATTAGTAGTCCATATGATAGAGTCCTTCATGTGTGCATTATTCAAGCAAGGGAAATAATGGGCCAAAGTGTCAATCCCTTACTATTCCCTCGCTATTGACCATTAAAGATCAAAGAAGAGACCTCAACATTAAGCAAAAGTCTGTTTCTTAAATGTTGTAGCCTCAGATTGAGAATAATAGGACTCTAAGTCTAGCCACTTGTCATATCATAATCAGGTGTTTTCTCCATTTCTAATCTTGTGTTTAATAAAAGGATAAATAAAAGCTCGCAATTTCATTAGCAGGATAAGAATCCAAGAAAACTCGTAAGTACAAGAAGCTTGACAAAAATTAACACCTTTAATGTGATATTCATAGATCCATTTCACTCAGAGGGCGTTATGATCATTGTACAACCTTCATAATCTTTTGCACATTAGGGCCTTTTGCATAGTAGAAGTAGAAAGGATCCTGACGCCTCCATGTTTTTTTGAAATCACCACCTCACTATACTTAACTTTAGCATTCTTGGAATGTTCAGTTCTACCTGATTAGAGAAATGCTTTAATGATTCAATCCACTTTCTTAAGTGCTTTCTTTGGGAACAATATATATCATCCAGTATAAATATAAGTTGCTCAACACCGAGATAATAAGAGTTAGCCTGGCGGCATAGGATAGGAATCTATTATACCAAGCGTTCACTATTAGCTTAATACGTTCAATAAAGGGTAAGCAACCATAATGTTTAGGTTTGGAAGAAGTAAGAGATATTAATTATTTTATTAAATTTAAATCATCAAACCTAATTCATTTTCTTCTTCGAAACCCATTTACTTCTAGCTATGATTGCCATTGATCTTTTCTGGTAAATTTTCTGTTCCCTGTGGAACTCCTATTGCGATTGCCTCTACCTTGGTCCGTCAACTGTTTCCCTTCCCCATCAAATGTTGCGCTCCACTTTAAAAGTTCGTTGCTCCAGTACACTTCTTCTATCCAGTAAATTTTCGATTTTGATTACCCAATTTCAAAGTTATTGCTCCCTTTGTTAAACATTTTTTGTCCTTAGCGACAATTTTGTCCATTTCTATAAAGTTAGACAACTATTAATTGCATTTTTTTAGTTTTAAAATAAATTATCAGTTAAGTTACGTAATTTGATACAGATAAAGATAATAAAGTAGCCTAATAAATGATCTAGATTAATAGGTTGAAGTTCGGGTAAAAAATGGGTTCCAATTAGTGTAGACCAGGTCCATATAGACTTTCTGATGGAGAAGCCCGATATATAAGCTATATAAAGGTTAAATTCTCCTACAGTTGCTCATATCAATCGTACACCTAAGGAATCACTGACTCGTTAGGGGAGCTTACATATTGAAAAAATTATAGAAAGACCTAGCTCGAGTCTCGGTGAGCACTTTCCATGAAGGCTCAAGGAGGTTTGTAATCGTTTGGAGCTCAGAATCAGTATCGAAATCAGAGATGGAACCGAAATCTAGGTATTACGCATTACTTTCTTTTTTGATTCTATCATATAGATCCGGGGTATGTAATAAGGTCTATACTACGTATTACATATGGTATCAGAGCGGTTACGTGATCGAATTGTCAGAAACAAAGGTTTTTTTATTTTTCATCTCATATGGCTTTTCTCAGTTTTTTATTCGTTTTTCAGTTTTTTACGTATATAATTACGTAAAAATGGAATACATAAGGCTAGCTAAGAAAAACGGGTTGCACAAAGCGAAAAACGGAGTCTCGAAATGCTGAAAATCGCCTCCGGTGTCGAGGAAGACTGCACGCACCCGACTCTGCTATTGTAGCGGGAGGCAGCCGTGTATAGTCGACGCATGCGGCGCACACGCTAATGCGCAACTCACGACCCGCACTTTCACAAGCATGGGACGACATGTGCGTGCTGTGCACACGCCTATCCAGACCGTCCACGTGGCATCGTGCCAACACGCTGTATAGTAGAAGCGCATCTGCGGGTGAATAGCGTGTGACGTGCATGCCAGATGTTGCACTCGCGTGTGATGGGTACGTGCGGCCCGCGTCGGCCATCTACATTAGCGGTTGATGTCATGTTGATATCAGCCATACGATCTTAGCTATAGTATTTTAAAAAAAACACACAAAAATTCTAGATTTCCCGTAAAGGTGTTTTGGATGAGCAATAATAGGATTACAATTTATAAATATAAGGTTGCCCCCTAAACTATAATTTCGTTCGTTAACTTTAACTTCAAAACCAAACCCTTGTCTTCAAGGAGCTTGAGACCTAACCTTATATCTGCCATTTCTAGGATTAATGCACATAGGTATAGCAAGAACATCTTCTCTTTTATAAGGAGGAGTGTATCATTCATTCATAGAAGAAGCTAGGGGTGACTAAACTAGCCAACTTCCACTGCATTTGGTGCAAGATGCCAATAGAGCCCCTTGGAAATTTGCCTTGCTAAAAATGAAGAATTCTACCAAAACGCCAAAAAGTGTGTTTACCATCTTTGTCATTATTTTGATTGCTTCAGCCGTAGTGAGCATGTTGGGCTATAATTATAGAATCTCACTTATATGAACAACATCATTTCGTGTTGATGGTTAAGGTAATTTTGAATTCTCGACAGCTGGAGACTTAGTTGAAAGCAGTGTTATCTTCTCAAGATTTTCAATAATTTGGTAGGGGTGTTCAAGAAAACCCGCGAACCTGTGAACCGGACCTGAACCGCATGAACCGAACCTATAAATAAGGTTAATCGAACCTGAGTTCAGGTTCGGTTCGAACCGAACCTGAAAAATCAGGTTCATGGTTCAGGTTCAGGTTTCTAACTTGCGGTTCTAG
>JANIJH010000001.1:18389100-18433430 GCA_024520975.1 Erythroxylum areolatum
TTAACTCTTTTTATTCTTTATTTTCTACAGATGTGGCTTCATGTATAATAGTGGATCATCCTACCATCCTATTCAAAGAATAATTGTTTAATAATTTATCTCTTTTTTTTCTAGTATGAATCTTTTATAAGACATTGTTTGACTTATTTTTACTTTGCTCAGGTTTAATATATTGGATTAATCTTTGATAGATTTTACATGCATACTTTTATGAATAATTTGTATTTGTTTTCACCAATTTTTAAATAATTTTTATCATATATATTGATATGAATAGGTTCTGGTTACCCTGAAAACCAAACCTGAAAATAGGTTAACCGATCCTATAGGTTCTTTAGG
Source organism: Erythroxylum areolatum (assembly GCA_024520975.1). Taxonomy (NCBI): domain Eukaryota; kingdom Viridiplantae; phylum Streptophyta; class Magnoliopsida; order Malpighiales; family Erythroxylaceae; genus Erythroxylum; species Erythroxylum areolatum. The sequence continues at coordinate 18,389,440 of JANIJH010000001.1, forward strand.
TTTAGGTTCAGGTTCAGGTTCAGGTTCGTGAAATTGCCGAACCTGACATCAGATTGTTGGAGTGGCTTTGGGTTAGGACCATCATTTAGCCTTCTTAAGTACACCATCTCAAATAACCTTTTATCAATGGTAGTAGTATCTATATAAAGTTTATCATTTATCATATACTCAATAAGATTAGGTTCCTTATTTTACTTAAATGATTATGCCATAAAACTGAATGATGGTAGAGATAAAGATGGTAAAAGAGGGAAGTGAAACAAAATTTCTAGGTTGTTTTCTTTTTTCTTATCTTCCAAAACTTTTGTAAGATGAGATTGGGAATGATAAAGAGTAACATCTTTGACAAAAGTTACATCAACATATACAAAAGTTTTCTTAGAAGGTGGATGATAACATTTATAACCCTCTTGACTAGGTAAGTGTCCTATTTGACTGCTGTAGGCTCCAAATATGTACATGTGATGGCATCTTATTTGATCATATATGTACATGTGCAAACAACTTCTCCCTAACATTGTTTTGGTACATTACCTTTCAGCCTGAAGAGCATAGATACAAGATGATTCATAAATTACCTTCTTAGGATAATCACACTACAGTGTGTTCCAGCTTTTATCTTTGTTTCTTACACTTGACCTGCATCTTTAACCTTAAAAATAAGTTTAGTCGAACAGCCTCCCGATTCTCTTTTATTTTTGGGAGAAACATGCAATTATACGTAACAATGACTGTACATGACAGCAGTGATCGGTGCTAGAAATTGCAATGAAAGCTACAAAATGGATTTACATACACCTTTGAGGAGGAGAAATAACTACTCACGTCTAAAATTCTTTACTCCCCCAAGAAAAGAGAATTACACAACCTTTGAAGCACCAAGAAATTAACTTTTCTAAAACGGTATACAGCTAATATACAACTTTGATACCCTTTTTCACAGAAACTGTCTACTGTCATCAGCTTCTCCTTCCCAAACAGCAACTTGAAAAGCCAAGGTTGCAATAACTGTTGATTTTTCCGGCCACCCAACCTTTGGGAAGCGTCATAAGCTATTCTCTTTCTAGTAGATACAGTTTCTATCACTCTCTCTTCAATTGGCATGTTTAGCAAATAAAAAAAACATTTCTGAATAGGTCGTCAGATTGGAAACTACTAAATTATACACTTCGACTCTATAAAATGTTGCCATGCAATCTGCTCCCACCCTCACTTCAGGGATTGAAAGCAGCTATTCTATCTACGGAAACAATCAGTCAATTATTTGAAAGCAATTGCTGTCGGTCTCAGTTCTCTGTCTACCTTAAATCTTCATCTCCTTGGACCTCATGATGCAGCTAAGCTTTTTGTTGATGAAAGAAAGCGAAGGTCTTCACTAAGAACCAATTAATCCTTTGAGTGCTGCATTAATTCAAACCACTGCCACCATAGAGAAAATGTGCCAAATTAGATAGCTCATGATGCAAGTAACTCATTATGGTCCAATATAGTAATTTCAGCACGTAGGAAACTTTCGTTACCTGTCTCAAAAGATCGGCAAGGGTCCTTGGAAGTGATTCAATATTCCTCAAGACTAGATAAAACGGGAAGGGAAAAGAATCAAGGTATTTTGTGAATTTAAGTACCCTTTTTTCACCTTCACCCACAAAAGATGCCTCCTGAAAACCATGCAAACATGTAAGCAGAAAAGAGATACTGGAAGACCATTTAGTTGAAAATGTATAGATATTGAACTCCCATGAAACGGACAAGTTTACTTCCAATTATAAAACTTCATCAAATTTTACAAACCAATGATAATTCTTTTGTTTCTGACAAATGAGTCGGAAAGCAAATTGAAAATGTAACACATACATATCATCTTCAAGTTTAATTATCATCTCTAATGAAACGACCAACATGTCCATTAGTGATTTTAGGAAAAATGTGAAAAAAGAATTAAGACTACTACATGAAAAGTTACTTTGAACATCAGGACTAGTAATACCCTTGTCCATCAAGGAATAAACAATAAGAAATACCATGTGGTTCATAATTGATTCGTCGGGGCTATCAAGTAGTAGAAAGGCAACCATGCGCTTCTGACTTAAGAAATCCCTGACACACCGCTTCAACTTCTCCTACACAGAGTAATCAAGTTTTGAATAGAAAATAAGGAATTCAAATCTGCACACTCAATTACCAAAGAGAGATGACAGTCCTTGATTCCATGATTTTTATCCTAATTTTCACAGATGGTTAAAGATAAGTACCTTTTCGTGAAACCGACCATCTGCAATAATCAAGACAAGCTGTTGTAGTGGATTCTGCCCAGAAGGAAGCCGTGATCTAGAAACGGCAGCATCCAGCATTTTGTTGAGATATTTCAAGAGATCAACCACAGGTTCATCTACAATTGTGTTATCTTGCCTGAAAGTCAAATTGGAGATGATCTGCATCCCACAAAGGAAACCCCAACAGCGAACGTCAGATGATATAAATGTTTCACTTTTCAATGAAAACCTATGCTCGTAAACAAATAAAGAAAAAGACAATTTCATCTTCACACAAAAATCAAAATATAAATGACAGAACACCAACCTTGACCCCAGCCTCTCCTGTAAAAGGTTGATCAAAATCATGCAGCAACCTTATGTTTCCTTTCTTTCCAAAACTTGCAACAGCCAAGTTCCCCATTTCCAGCTGAGACATTGCACGACAAACCGTGATCAAGGCTTCAACCGCAACATCTCCGCAGCGACTCTCAGACATACTACGAGAATCATCAATAGCAATGATAACTTGATAATCACGTTTGTTAGGTCGGGTCCGTCTCAGCCATATTTTATCTTTCCGGTAGTGGCTAGCTATATAGGGAATTACCTATGCATATACAGACAGAAAAAAATCAGAAGAAAGAACAAACTGAGAGCAAATCTAACACCTACAGAATTGATAAAACATGTCAAATGTGATTCACCTTCTTCATGTTGATTCGCTTGCCAGTCTTATAATCCCCTTGAAGCTTGCTGGCCAAAGTGGGTTCCATAACAAGACGCAATTGTTCAGCCAACTCCTGGGACAATCTTGCTGTCCGCAGCTCATACCTTTTCCAAAGAATATAAGAGTCACTTCTTGTATCAAAGGCAACTTCTTCATCTTCGGCATTTTCCTTTTCGTCATTAACAGAGAGTTTGCTAAATTGATGTATATCTTCACCCAAATATAATTTACTAACAGAAACAAAACTCTCAGACAGACTGCCTGGGGTTGGATCACAATCATCAGGCTCATCAACTTCAGGAGATCTTGCTTCAGTTGACATCTCAAAATTTGAGAATTGTAGTTGTTTCTCCGAATTATTTTTCAGGGTTGCTGTACAATGTTTTTGTTGCCAATCTTCAGAATTTTGTTTCTCAATCTCCATAGTGGCAATATCATCTCTTTGATCCGCATGGATATCCTCATCTGGGTTCTTGTCATTGACATTGGCATCAATCTGCTCAGAAGAAGCAGCTCCCAAGGCCTGAGCTGTTCCTTTCTCAAACTCTGGAACATATCCGTACTCATCAGCATTCTTGTCCTCTTCCTCACTTCCTAACTCTTTATTACCTTCCGGAAGATCAACAGATACTTTAACTCTCTCTTTCCACTCTTCAAATGCATTCCCGACGTTCCTGTAAGGGTTCATTTGAGACTCTTGACGACATCGAAACTCTTCTGAAGAACTCTGTTCCTTCTGTTGATCAGTGAAACTTCCATTGTTTGATTGATTTGTCAGCAATATGTCCGTTTCAGACATATTATCAGAAGGTAAGCTTCTCTGGAGAACGAGGTTATTATAAGCTTCATAAGCATTAGACGTGTTTGTGTCAGGGGCAATCTTTTCAGAATTAGATGCCTGGGACTGGCCATATGCTTGAATTGCAGAATCTGCCTTATGTCCATGCCCATTCATCAAGTCTAAAATTCCTGGTCCAAATGCATCTTCTCTTGTCGCTGCTGCATCCATTCCTGAATTTTCCTCCCCTTCCTTGCCTGCATCATTTGTTTCTGAAGTTCCATCCAGTCTTTCAGTATCTGCCTCATCCATAGAATTAAAATTATCTGTATTATCTTCATCAGGATTCACATTCTCAGTGGATTCATCATCCACTTCGGGACTTAGGTCTTCCTGGGAATCTAATCCCTCTTTTTCATTCATGTCTCCATCCACATCCATGTCCTCATCAGAACCTAGATTCAACTCATCAGTCTTTACTCCACTTGGATCAGCAGAAGCTTCCTCTTTATCCAGGTTCATGCCATCTACATTCTCTTTTCCATCACCAGCATCATCCTGATCTCCAAACTCATCAGTTGGTTTGTCGGGTTCATCTGAATCAAGCTTCTCAAGTTCATCACAATCGGTAGCAGCAGAATCCTCCTTAGCCCTAACCTCTCTATTGCTTGCATCTCTATCATGCACTGATGTCCCAGATTCATACTTCTCACCTGTATCATCAGGATTCTCATCTTGCTCCTTATCCCAAGGTTTCTCCTTAACAACTTCACTGTCAGCTCCAGTTTCACCCATTGCAGATTCTAGTTGCTCATCCTTACTATCCGTTCCATCGTCTTCGTCATTCTCCTCTGCCGAGTCCTCACTAACACTAAATGCATCAGCATCAAAATCCTGTTCCATCTCAATTCCTTTGTCATTCTTACTAGGCAATTTATCCAAGTCATTTTGTTCTTCCCCTGGCTGAAGAAATAATTAGAAATATCATTCAACGATAACTTGTTCTATGAAAAGAAAGTAACATAATAACAACAAATCTACGTCAGCTCTGTCCTTAGACAGCGTACCTTCTCAGAAGTCCCAATCAGTTGATCCTCATCAGTTATCTGATCACTTACATCATTCAGTCCAGAACCCTCCCCCATACCAATTCCTGTTGCTCCTTGAGATGCATCATGGCTGACATCATCTGCCTGACTTTCAGAAGGAATACCAAACCCATTGGAGAACAAAGAAGAAAGAACATTGGCTAGCACATGAGTCATTACAGATACCTACATACACATATTAACCACATAAATAGATGATTTCTGGAACTTGCAGCTATGAAACATAGGTTAAATGGAGAGTTAATGAACATGTTGAATGATGTCCAACTTACTGTTTTATGCATTTCTAAAAGACGTTGAAGTAAACCTTCACAAAGAAGCATTATCAGGTCTATAACAGAATGAAGATATTCAAAACAAGTTCCAACACTGAAGGAGGCATGCGAAGTATCAGCACTTGACTGGTTTACCATTTTGTCCTGAGCAAACACATCAAAATACAATAAGAAGCACCCAAGACTACGCTCAAACAGACATATAGACATCTGAAACAAAGGACACATAAGGAAAATGTTGAATGAACTTACGGCAAGAGAAATCGTTTCAAGTATACTTTTGCATAATTCTTCTATGTTGGCATTTTCCCTAGATGATTTGAATAGATACTCCCATGAGGTGAATTTCGTTGATGAGTCAACTGGAAGAGTACATTCACTACTCATTGATCTTAGTGCATCCTTGATAAGTTCAAATGTTTTCTTGATGGCTTTGCTAAAACCATCTTCAAGGTAAGAATAATTGTTGTCGCCATAGTGTGATACTTCACAAGATTTCCTTAACTTGTTTTTTGCCTCAGTCATTGAAGAGAATTGTTGAGCTAACAACTTTGCCTGCAGAAAAAGTCAAGTATAAGAGTTTTTTTGCCTGATTGAAACAAAATACAGAACAAAATCATTTGTCCATTTGGTAATGTCGGGTTAACAAAAGTGGGGATTGGCATGCTATGTTCAGCAATAAAAAATCAGAAAGAAGGGTAATTTAGTTCTCTTGGGTTTACATAGTTGACCTGCATTTATTCCTTAAGGGATAGATGGGAAGGAAAAAAAAAAAACAAAGATGACGGTCCAATCCCTAGAGCAAGTTATGTGGTAATTCATATCAATTGTTCCAAGTTTCTGCTGTGCGGGAGAAGAAGATCATTGACAAATGATTTAGTGTCTCCTGATTGGGACATAGATTTTTCAGTCAAATAGATCAGAACTTGATCTTGTGATCCTACTTTTCTGTATTATAATCCATTTGTGAGAAATAACTCATTACTGTCAATTGTAAGCATTGGATGCAAAGTGAAAAATACCTTCATGAATGCATCACCAAAATGACCAAGCAGAACCTCTATGACTAAGCTTCTATCAGAATCTTGCTTTCTGAAATCAAGGAGCTGCTCCTCAAAGTCCATAATGACTTGGAAGTTTTTGAGCATTAACTGTTCCATTTGTTCTGAGATAACATATGGATGGGAGACACTGGCAGATATGGCATCGACATGGTCTAGAAGATAGTTATCCAAAGCGTCCTGTGCAAGAAATTTTATAAGAAAAATGCAACATTGGCATTTTAAATACAAACTGGTTAAGCTAAAGAATTTGCACCTTAGATTTTTGTATGATTGGAGAACATTTCTCAACAAATTTAAGAAAACGATTAGCTGCAAGCTTCAAATTTTGGCATGATGTCAAATGGGTGCTTTCCACAGTTTTAAGCAATAATGCTTCCTCAAACAGCATGGCTGCTAAACCATCAAACAATTTCTGTGAAAGAAGTATTTAGTTAGTGTCAGATGAAAAGGAATGCATGACCTAAAACTATTTAACACGTAAGTAACCTTCTGTTTCCACAAGCATTCAAAGAGGTAGCTTTGATTCCTTGCAATAGAACACTCAATACTTGTGCTCTGATCACTACCAATACACTTCATATATGAATTTTCCAAAGCAGCTACACATTTCCTTAGACATCTCAGATGCTCAGCAAAAGCATAAGCAGAAGCACGTTGAGTTTGTTGTACATCTATGAGATGGTTAACAAAAGATATTGCCCTGCAAGCCTATACATAAAAAAGCAAAGATAGGTCAAACACTCCCTTAATTAACAATTAGGTCTTCAAAAAGTATGACAACTGACCCCCATATTAACATTGCACCTTATTTACAAGGGGGGCTGCAGTTTATAGACAATTAGATCCAAACAAAAATGAAAAAGAATATAGCAACAATGCTGAAAGCTGTCAAAGGATAAAATTAAGAATCAACTGCTGACCACAAACGGTGAAAATCTAGCCTATTAGTTACCTGTTCATACGTGATATCTTCGTGGGGTTTCAGACAAACCAATTGCAAATGCTTTGCACTGGCTAAGCTTTTAAAATAAAATTCATTAGCTTGTTTCCAGATACTATCTGCTTCTTCATTGGGCAAACGTTGAAATTCATTGGTAGTTGATACATCAGATGCCCCATAAAGTAATCTACTTTGTGTCAGTAACAAATGCTCTGAATCATAGGATGGTTGAACAAACAACCACTTGGAATTGTTGCATATCTATTTGCAAGCATAAAAATCAAGAAGAGCTTAGTGTTATTCTTAAAACATAAAACTCAGACGCAAAAAGTCACATTTATTATTACCTTCATAATTTCAAATTTGTGCTTATGCAACCCGCTGCTTTCTAATAGCTTTAGAAGTTCAGCAAAGGCCCTCTTCTTTCCTATATTTGTTTCGGTATCTTTCCAAAGCTTGTCACATTCTATGGTAGTCCTAAAAATTCTGTCCAGCATCTGACACACCTCATCCCATCGTTCCTCGTGTAAAAGGCAAGCAGATTGGTAAGCCAAGGACAGCTGCCTAACAGTCCTAACTTCTGCACAAAATAGTGAGTCACTGACTGCTCTGACAATCAAGCTCATAACATAGACACAAATATAAAATCTCAAAAACGAGGGATATGTACTAAGAACAAAGAAAAAGATAACCTTCATTATCCAGAAAGCTCAAATCTAAGTTCCTGTCAGAATGCAAGTTCAGTTGAGTTTGCTTCATTCTTCTACTCCAATCAACTAACCACTTAGACCTGCACTAAAGACAAGTTAAAAATAGACTACACGATCAATTATTATGCAATAATACCATGTTGACAAACAATCTAACCTGTTAACAGTTTCAAATAACGCAACATTCTTCTCTGAGCTGTTAAGCAGTCTCAGAGAGTGAATACATGTTCCTTTCCGTTCCACTTCATGATTGAAAATAAGCATTACAGGCTGTTGCAGGAGAACCTGCGTAATGTATGCAAACAAAATAAGTATCCTTGGGTTAAAAGCTCACATCAGGCAGCAACCTAATTATTTCAATCTCCCATTTTTCTTGTTCAAAAGTTGCTGCCAAATATCTGGTTAAATAGCAACAGTTTTTTAAGGGAGACAATAGGAAAATAGGCATAATCATAAAGAAACCTCCAAACAAATTGCTATTGCGGAAATGTAAAACACATCAACTTTGGCCCATTGATTCAATGAGCTACATCTCAGTGATGCTGACATGCGGTTCCATATCTACTAGGCATAAAAGCAAAACAGCACTTTGCTAATAGTTCTGGTATTAATAGTCAAGAAAAGGTAATATACATTCACTTGTACAAGCCGGCTTACATGCTGAAGTTAGTAAAAATATGCAAGGATTGATAAAATACAACAAAAGTTCAATCAAACCCCTTCTTTTATTTTGCACAAACCAGAACTAAAAAGAAACTAATCCCAAGAAAAATAAAAAGAAAATGTGTACATGCCCAAGAAAAATAAAAAGAAAATGTGTACATGAAATTTACTTACGGTGTACTTTTGAATCAGTTTCTTTAGCTTTTGACGGGTCCTTTTTGAGTTTTCAACAGACAAGAAAGCCTCAGTTCTTTCCCATCGGCATAGCTTCAACATTTCAGTCAATTCCTTCTCAATATTTCTTCTGTTAACTTCAATGTGCTGTGATACTCTGAACAACGTACAAATGCGGGATAAGAAGAAAAGCTACCTAAATTTTCTCAAAACAAAACCACGACTGCACAGAGCCCTTACAATGGCAAGAATTGCACATAGTATCCAAATGCGTTGTATAAAATTTTCAGATTTATCTCCTGCCACGGGCTGCATGATTAAATTATGATTAGTACACTGATAAGCTGCTTAACCTAGGAGCAAAGGCATAGAGATGATCACTGTCTTCCATGGATGAAATTGACTAAGCTTTTCTAGGAACGAACAGGTACAATGTTACCTTGTAAATGCTTCCACTCCCAAGCATCTTCCTGTACTGATTTGACCATGGAAAGCAAAAAGAAGCTGAAGGCGTTTTCCCAATTCGCCGATGCTGGAAGTTTGAATGAACTCCTCTAAACTGTGAAATCCACTTATATTAGGTGTGAAATAGCAAAGGCAGTAGAATTAAAAATGATATAAGGAAAAAAAGGAAAAAATCCTGAATAAAAAAGTAAACTAAAATTTCAAACTGCATGAGATCAGAGAGTGCCTTTCAACAGTAGATTGCTCATATGCAGCAAGATCAGTAGAATGTCTGTGATGCAAGACTGAATATAGAGGAAACCATAACTGCAATAAAGCAAACAGATATAAGCAATTGAAACAAGGAAATAGAGGAAAGCATTGTATTTATTAGCCACTATTAAAGGTGGGCTTTACAGAGCAGGATTACACTTAGCAATTCAAATATTGAGTTTCCTCTCTATATTTAGGAGAACTTTGTCGCTGAAAGGATTCACGTTGTTAGGTTATTTTAGCAGGAAAAAAAGCCAGGTATTGTTTGATAGCTTCCACATAAGCCATTTCCATTAGACACATGTCTCCAATTGCTAACTATCCGGTCTATTTTACAACCAAAAGACATTCACATGTGCACAAAATTTGACTTGCCTTGGCAGCATTGATCTCATATTGATAATGAACCTCATCGAGCAGCGCTGGCCAAGAGTCAAATTCCATCTTTTGCCATGAGCACACCAGAGGAATAACAGGCTCCAAGAGCTCTACATGTCATTAAGTGGAAAAATATAATTGTAACAAGAAATTGTAAAAAAATAAAAATATCAAGGGCTATAACAAAATAATTAAAAATGTTTTATCAAATTTCAAAAACAAATTAAAATGTTTTATCCATCAATATTGAGTATTCAAAGTTATGCACCTGATAGAGGGAATTTTGATACACCTTCCTGTAGTACCCTGGCTCTATTAAGTAGGAATTGCAACCCAGACAGAGCCTTATCAAATAAACAACCGTCAGTGGCCAACATTGAAGTTTTAAACAAAGAGCACCAATGCTCTTGTAAAAAGTAGGCACATGTATAATTCTTAGACAGACATCAATGCGCTTGTTTTAGACCAAAATGAAGGTGTAGGTCGAGTAGCACATGCGATAGTCCACATAAAAATAATAATCTTAGACAGCCCCATTCCGCATTCCAAGATAGTGTCAAATTTTAGCTAATCTAATATGTCAAATTATTACTGAACATCAAATGTAACAAACATCTCCTCAGTTCATGCTTTCCTTATGGTTAACCGCTCATAAAACAAGATCCAGAAAGACTAAAAGAATTAGCTATAATTACAACCTTGGCTAGAGGTGTATCCAGAGGAATAGCCAAAAGCATTTCAATTGCATCCATGATTTTCTGAAGACCAGGATGATCTTCCCACTCGTTGAGAAGGACAAGAATTCGCTGTCGAAGAGCAGCAAGTAACTTCACCATTTTAGCCATTACTGGAGCATTTGAATCCTATGTAATTTAAGGAAATAAGTCAAAAAAAGGAGATTACAAACAAAATTACATCCCTATACATATAAAAAAAGTATCAGCCAAGAACCTTGTAAAAATTGTATTTTGAAGCTATCTCATTGGATAAACCAAAAATGCGTTTGTACTCCAAACAGAGGCGGAACAGATGTTCTGGGACAAGTTTAGCATCCAAAGACGAAGCATGCAGGCCTTTAAAACCTGGAAGAGGATAAATAAGAGAAGTGATATCTGTGCATCCTCAAAGGAAAAGCAGAACATTTTTAGGATCAAAAGGTTACATCATTTGATTACCTTTAATCATTTCTCCACCAAGTGTGTATGAGTTGGTGAACAAAAGCAACCTCTCAGAATCGGACATAAGGAACTTTTGAGGCTGTCCATAATAAAATCATAGACAACAAGGAAAAGTATCGTAAATGGATAAACAATGTCCAACTTCTATCTGCATATGTGTGCAATTGTGTATGCAAAACTGTTGAAAGTTCTACGGTATACTTCCCGGTCTGAAACTCTCAGAACAGTTAAGATGCACACAGTGACAGAGCCAGAAATTTAAGATAAGAGCGCCCAAATATTTAATTTTTTTAAATTTTGAGGGAAATTTAAGATAGGAGGGCCCAAATATTTAATTTTTTTAAATTTTGGAGGGCCCAGTATACCATTGGGCTCCAAATAACTCTATCCTTATATATATATATATATATATATATATATATTAATAAAAAATATTTAATTTTTATAAATCTTGGGGGGCCCAGTGCACCACTAGGCCCCATCTACCTCTGTCTGTGGATGCACAAGAGAGACGGTACATGGAAACTGATTGGTGACAAATCATCACACTTTTACAACATAGAATCAATGAACCACAACACTATTCTATTCAAATGAATACTTGAAAATGTAGAGAACTTACATGTTGGACAAGATTACAAGAGCCAAATAACCAGTTATGCATGTTGATCATGTCATTCAGGCATGGTTCCTCAAAAAAATTCCAGTCTCCTAAGTTTTCAAAGTCATCTCTGGTTTCCATCTGAGTAGAAGAAGAAAAAGTCTTATACTTGGAGAGAGAGAGAGAGGGAGTATGTGTGATAGAGATTTGAAACGTCACCTGTGCTGAAGATTCTTCTTCATGAAGCAACTCTTGCCACTCTGTGAAACTATCATTGTTAAACAAATTACCAAGTGAAGATATATCAACGTCAACAACACTCTTGATCTCAAATGCACGGGGCCTAAATTTGTATTCTTGAGCATCATGGCCTTCTTTGCCTTTTATATTAGCTTTAATATCCATCCACGTGCTAGCAAATTCACCAAATATTTTACACATCATCTGGTTCAAATATACACAGGAGCATCAGTAAGAGGATACTGCTCAATTGAACTCTGTCAATACAACTCAAAAAGATCAATCATATCACCTTGAAGGAAGCACAATCGATCCTCTGAACAACAGATATGTATCGTGCAATGTGAGCAAGCACATTCGAGTGAAGCACAGTTTTCAGATGCAGTGAGGATACCTAATACATTGTCAAATCATTCAGATTATCTGAATTACAAACGGCATATCTTAGAAACCTAAGGGGTTTCCATCAAAACGTTTTGGACATAAAATAGAGCAATCTAAGGAGAATATGGTTCAGAGGGTTATAAAGATAAGCAGTTAAAGGAACTGTCAGAGTCCAAATAATATATGTAGAGATGTTGCCACCTTTTCAGAATTGACTTCTGATACAGAAACCAGCTTTTCTAGCAAACTTGTTTCCAACTCCAAGAAATCAGTAGAACTATGCATACTATCAGAAGATACGGTATCAAAGGCAAATCCTCCAGGAAACCTCATGAATGAATAAATTGATTCCTGTAACATTTCTGTGTCAGTCTATGAGAACAAACAGATCATGTCTAATCAAATAAAATTCGCCTCTTTTAACTTTTGGGAATGGAGAAGAGAGAGAGATACCAGGACTTTATCCAAGTTATGTTCTTGAATCTGATTCAGAAACTTTTTCTGCAAGGCACCAGTCAGAAGCAAGGAGAGTCCTAATTTGATCTCATACACTGCAACTTGAACTGGTTGAGTAACATCAATATATTCTTTATATTCATCTGACAGTCTATGGATAAAACAGGTTGCAGTTTCCTGAAAATTAAAAGGTGAAATGATATAAAAACATGCTGCAGTAGATCTCCAGAGTATGCTGCAGCCACTATAAACACATACCTGCCAGTTGTATGCTTGGTCAGCAAGCTGTTGCAACTCCATATCGTCAATGTCATTTATAAGATTCAGAATTGCCATGACCAACTTATAGAACTCCTTGCATTCTTTCCTTAGAGCTTTATATTTTGAAGGATCAGAACGGAATACCATCTGATAAGAAAACAAATCATGTAACAGCGAATTGATTAAGCACAAACTGAACAATGGAAATAATAAATTTTCACTAATCCAACAATTGCAGAATCCGATTTAGAAGAATGAAAAATTAGCGGAAATTAGAGTAAATACTTCAAAATGTATAATCAGGTCTGCATGTCTTGTCAAAAAGTGATCTTGAAGATTCTGTGGTCTAAAGAATGAAGGTCAAAGAAAAGGGGAGCCACAAAAGACCTAGCATGATTTAGACTAATCATCATGTCCTTCATACTAGTACACATTTTTTGGCTCAAGATTAATAGATATGAAAATAAAATTCAGCAGAAGGTCGACAAAAAACCAATATTATGCAGAAGTTTACAAGGTTTGCAAATCCTTCGCGCACATCTTTTCAAATTAAAAAACTATTGCTACAGGATCCAATAAACTTAATGTTCCTGATAAAAGAGTTGGATGTTGAAGTTTGGTATTAAATTGCAAAAATGCAAAATATTTATCCCATTTTCAACTGATCAATTTTTTCGGAGTTACAGAACAAGTGACAATCTAATGGCAAGCATTTTTCTATTGATTTAACAGTGGTCAACAAATTGAACATTGCACATTATTATTTTTCAATTCAATATATATTCCATTAAATATTATATAGGAATGAGAAAATTTAGACCTTCTGCTGCAGCCTCTTATGCTCAGCTTTAAGCTTTTGCAACGCATCTGCTTTCTTTTCATCAGCTGTCTTTGAGGAAGACCATCCAGCCAGATAGTTACATTCTTGTCGCACCTAGAAAGAAAACATCAGAATTAATAAATGCATGGATAAATACATATCAGGAATCTGTTACTATAAAATGACTTCATAAGGATAGAAAATAGGTGTGGCACATTTATGTAGCTGGAACAGAATATCCAAAAAACTTGATGCACATCTTTTTCAGCTGGAATATATATTAACCTCAAGTTGATTTAAAAGCGTCTAAATTCTAACTAAATAAGAATCTAGAAAGAGTGGAGTGCAATATACCTTGACTTCAAGTTCAAGGGATGAAATCTTTTCTTTCAGTTGAGAATTCTTGCAAGAGTATTTCAGTGCAGGATCCAAATCATCACAAGAAAGCAACAAATGAAAACGCAAGCCACCAATTCGTAACCAAGCATAGCCAATGTTCAATTGAAACTCTTCTGCCAGGATAAAGAGTGCAAAATAAAAGAAAAATATTAGTAAATGCTGTTCAGATCAGATGAAAATATATCCTAAGTGAAAAAAACCAGGGACATTAATTACCAGCGGAGGAGGTGGGATGATAAAGATCCTTAACCACAGGCTCAATGAAATGCTGAAGTGAGGCACTTAATCCTTGATGGCTTGATGACTCAATTAGTGAGCTCAAGCGCCTCATGTCATCTATCTGATTGCCATAAAAAGACGACATTGGAATTATTCTGTTATACTTGCAATGAATCAGCTGCTGTTAAGTCACTCATCAAAACCTTAATGAGCAACTTGGCTATCACAGCTTCAAACCACAAACACACACACAAACACACCATAAGAACACGTTATGCTTAAGAAGAAATTCTAGAAAGGGCTTACCGTAGCTGCATATTTTTGGAAGGACAATAAGATAGACTTGACTTCCGCAAACTTATCATAACTGAACGCCCTTTCATGGACATACATAATCTGGAAGGATCCAACATAACAAATTAATCTCAATATAACAATGATAGAAAAAATCCAAGTAATAACGACTAAGCTACCTGTTCAAAAAGACCACGAGCAAGAAATAAGAGATAACTAGGTGACTTTGTGCCCAGTAAAGAACTTCGCCAGAAATTGCATGAAGCAACTTTCAGTTTCAAAGCATGCACAGAATAGTCCTTTATAGGACATGTAGCTTGCCTGCTAATAAAAAAAGAATGAGTAAAAAGAAAAGAGAATGCAACAGCAAAACACGGAAACAATTGATATGACAAACACAACTTATTCAAATGCCTCTGTTAGAACTAGTTTCTGAAGAAAGGGGCATATGTCGCCAACCTAGTTTTAACAAGAGAGACATCATTTAACTTGCAATGAAGTAAGGGATAATTCAGAATCAAATTGATGTTATTATTTCTCCAATCTGATTATGTTAAGGGGAAAAGATCTGTAACTTGTAACATAAACCCAAACTGTAAATTTATCCCATCGGAATAAGACAAATTTATCCCATTGGACTAAGACAAAGTAACAATATATTCTCCTCAGACAATTACCAGCAAATCTACAGTAAATATTTAAGTATAATCAGTACAAAAGCCTGTATTAAGGCAATATGCAAGGATTCTTTTGCAACTATTTATCATCATATAAATGAGGTCTCTTACAGTATATGCATGACAGATGCTGCTCCAACAGGTTGAATGAGCATAGCAGGGTGTGGAAAATCATGAACATCATTGAGAGACCATTTCTGCAAGCCAATGAGCAGCCCATGGTGTAAGATTCCTCCTAAATCACTATTAAAATGTCAATTGCTACTGTCGATACCTTCACAAAATCAGGACAGTAGTCCCACAAAGATAAATGCCAGCATGACCACATCTCAAGAATGTCATTGGTGATTTTTCCATTCGCTGAAAAATAACAGAGAACTTAAATTCAGTTAATTGAAAAAAATGCATGGGAATATGTCTAAGATAAAATTCCACTAACCCGCATCAACTGATGTCCATGCATCAAGTGCCCACAAGATCTTTTGATGAGGAATAAAGTTTTGAGGAGGCCTTGCTGAAAAGGCCAAGGGGTACTTCAAAGCACACTCCAGCATGTTCAGTACAACACGCAATGCCTAACAGTAACAAGAGACAAGTAAATCAATCACCAAAAAGAAGTAAAATTTAAGGAATAAGCATATTATAACTTTGCCAGCTATCTATGAAACACGCATATCTAACTATTAAAATCTTATTCCGAAGAGAGAAGGCAACATAATATCCAAGTTTAACGTATGTAAGCTCCACAACAGAGTATCCAAGGATGATGTCAAAAAAGCCAATACCAATTTCAGAAACTATTGTAGGCCAGCACAGCATGCACTTTATCCAAGATGAAACCTCACGTAGGTTATTTACCCAGTTCAAAAGAGCCCTCAGCGTTTCAGACAAAATGATATTAATGTAAAAAACAGAAAGCTCCAGGAATTTCCAGAACAACTAAATGAAAACAAGAGCAGTGCTGCCTCTGAAGTTATTTATTGGCTACCTTACAGAAAAGAAAAAATAAAAATTATTTCCTAAATAAAGTTGATAGCCACCAAGGGAGGGAAAAATGCAGCAGATAAAAGAAATTAAGCCATTGATCTTACCTGCCTTGATCCTCTGGGATCTGCCAAAACAATAGAAGAAAGTTTTTGAAGTAACTCCATGTCTAGGAAAAGACTGGTGTGAACAACGATAGACACTGTCTCTTGCCAGCTAAAGAAGCCAGAACATGTGGACAATAATTCCAGGTTGAAATCACAACAAGAAGTTATATTCTCCTCAAAAACAGCATGATCATGAGATTGCAGCTTTGCATTCAATTTGTGCTTTTCATGACTAAATCTTTCCAACAGCATCTGAGATAATCAAATACCATCAACTTCAGTATCAGAAAAGATAAAGAAAACAGATCATTTATAGAAAAATGACAGGGAATAAACCTGAGTCATCTCCTCCAGCTGCTGTACAACTTGGTCAGCATCTTCATCACAGTTACTAATAATATATGATGACATGCAAATTCCTACAAAGAAAACCAAGTTAGAAGATTCATAGGGAGACTGATAATGAACTTAGAAAGTTATACTTGATTAAAACAAATGAATGAAGCTTCAGAATTTCACACTACTGAGAGCAGGCAAGGCTATAGCACATAAGCTAATATTCTAGTTTTTCATATGAATATGCCATAGGTTTGGATAAAAGTTCAGAAAAGATCATCACTATCCCATATTCTTCTTTCCAAACAACAACCAAGTAAATCTGAACTGCAAGTTAGCACCATGCACTAGATTTCAATTTGACCATACACTCCAGTGCAAATCCACAGATACTGGCTTCGTGTTTTATTAAAAAGATGCATTACATTCAACTCAACCCAACCAGTATGTGAATCAGTGGTGTAGTATATATTAACTAGTCAAACAAGCAGGTAACTTTATGAATGAGTAGATTCTACCTTGCACGGCAAGAAACCGAAGCTCAGGATTTAAAGAAGCAGCAACCTCAATAAAATGATCATTAACTGCCAGAAAACATTTTTAACAGAAATTAGTTCAAGAGAACATAAATGAAGGAATGCACTAACTCAAAAGTAATGACGGAACCAGTGTGCGCTGATGTCATACTCTGCTTAAATTGACTTGTCCTAGTAGGCCAAATTGTCTCACATAGCTCCAAAAGTTCTTGCTTTTTACAATACAATTTTTCAGAAGAAGGTAAAATTGGATGACCACCATAAATCCACATCAAGGGCAGGTCTGGACGTTGATTGAAGACTTCATCAAGATTTTGACTTGCCATCTGTACCAAAAACATAAGCTATTTAGGCTTGAGGGAGCAGAAGTTGATAAAGCCTGAGATCATTTTTTAGCTTACCAGCAACACACTTCTAGCAGCTCTTGGACAGAATTCACACAACTTTGAAATGTCATTTTCCAAAGAACGCCAAGAAATCAGCAAAAATTCGAAATGCAATGAGGTAAAAGCATCCCAGAAAACTAAATGATCTTCCAGAAGATTGTTATAGAGTTTGAGTAGCATATCAAAGGATGGAGATTCGACAAGTATATCCAAAATCTCCATCTCCAGCTCTTGCAGAGAATCCAAGACTGGCTTGAAATGTCGAGTTTCATAAGTAAAACTGTATCTGGTTTGCACATTCCACTGCTGAATAGAAAGCCTCAGAAGGCTTATGCATTCTATAGCATTGTGGAGAAGCTTACTATAAGTCTTTGCCATGTTGCTCGATGCAGTAAAATTAACCAAATCAAGTGAAAGCAGTGGTATTGGTTGCATGTTCACATCAACACCAAGAAGCAGTAAAAGCTCACGGTGGCAGTGAAAAATGCATTTCCAGATGGGATGATTAATTTCCTGCTCTAGGAAGCAACAAAAAGAAGTCAAAAAATGATTGAGACATTGAAATTTTGAACCGAGCCAGCTTAAGCGGAGAAGATAAAGCTTATAATCACACACAGTTGCCTGCTCAATTGCCCAGTTGGCAGCAAAACATATCATCTTTTTCATTGACTTCAAATCAAATTCTGTGTCCTCAAAAAGATTAGAAATCTTCCATTCTGAAGCCTTTGGAAACATGAGTTCAGAAACCATCCCCGTGTCAATCAAGCTGATTTCAGCATGGGCAGTAGAAAACAATCTTAGGCTCTGGTTGCACCTGCTCCATGATTCTCCCAATTCACACAGAGCCACAAGGTACTCCAAGTACAAACAATTCTGTTTGATAGAAGTTTCCCTAGAGTACCATGTGAAATCCCTCACCTTCAATGGAACTGGCCATCCCCCGGCCATGTACAAAGGAAACTCCATGTGAACCTCCGATTTTGATAATGTAGCTTTCGATAGGTACTTAACTTTTGCATGATTGATGATATCCTGCCCCTCAGCCTCACCAAATGAAGATAGATATGTATGCTCCCAACTGGTTTGGAGGCTCCAAAAAGGTTGATGGCCATTAACAAGAAGCTGTTGGAATAATTGAACCCAACGTGTCAGTTCAAGGTACGTGACTTGTGTGTTGAGTTTTCGACCTTCATTTCTAGTATGCACATGGGCTTTGGCCATTGAATCAACTAATTCAGTAAAAGGGACACCAGATAACACCAGAAATCGTTTTGCATCCCTCAGTTCTTGCTTGGTCCAGCTAAAGTCACTTTCTTCATCAACTAACCAGTATGGCTGCATCATAAAAATTTCTACTCCCCTATTTCGCATTGCACGAGACACTTCACCATATGATGGATTAACTGTAAGGAATATCCGAAAATTAGAATGTGGATGTACAACCATTGGGGCCCCATCAACAATACCACGCTCGTTTATTGTAATCGATCCACTAGATTCCACCAATGAGTTGATTCTATCAAGAACCTTAAAAAATCAAAGAAAGCAAAAATAAGATGATGAAAACATTGAAATCAAATTCTAGAAGCAAATAACTTAATTGGCTTACAAATTACCGTGGGACTACAGAGATTTGCATTCTTCAGAACCACCCATTCCCCATTCTCGATTGCTTTGATAAGTGATCCTGTAACCCATTCAAACTTCGCTGGAACTGACTGTTTTTGCTGATCAACTTGCAACTTCAAAATTGCTTTAATGGTTCTGCTCACTTCTCCACTTGACCAAGAAACAGGTAGGCCATGGGTTGCCACATCCAATTTTAGTCCTTCAATGATCTCAATTAACAAACTAAGAGAGTCACCAATTCTTCCCCCATTTTTAAGGTCAAAAGTAGAGTTTTCCACAAAGAAAGGATACACACTAGACACGAAACTAAGCCATCTCGTTATTATCTCATTCTTTCCATTAGTTAATGCTGCCTTTGTAGACTGCAACCACAAACGGCAGTATTCATTAATATACTGCTCAACTTGTGCAACTACAGCCCTGAAATTACGGTAGGTGTTATACTGCTCAAAGCTTCCTAGCAACTCGGATATGTCAGTTGCAGACGAAAGGTTTAATTCATTAAGTGAATTCCCTGTGAGTTGAGCCAACAATCTGATCAATGATGTCTTTCCAGAAGATGATGGGCCAACCAAGATGCACATCCATTGATGTTGTACACAATGCATAACAGCTTCTAAAGTGCATCGAATGTCAGGTGTAATATGCAGAGGGCTGTTCACAAATTTCGATGATTGAAAAGAATGTCTTTTAATTGCAGTCATCCCCACAGTAAAATATTCAGGATTTAGTTGCATCCGTGGGTTAGGATTTATGGACAGTTTCTCCCCAAAAACCTGTTCATAAAGTTGTGCAACTTCATTGCGGTCTGCTACAGAACGCATTCTTTGTACATAGAGCACATTGACAAAGGAATCAACCTTTGACATAGCAGGAGCTTCTACATTGAATAAGGTCAAAAAATAGAAAAGCAGCAATTAACAACCATAAGAAAACCATGACAAAAGAAGTTGAAGAAACTGACATAAAGAATAAATTTGTACCTTGAATGATCTGACATGAACGGATCACATCACGCAAATTAAATTCCCAAGGAGAGCCACTCTGAGCAAACTTGTGGTATAACATGGTATCTTCGTGTAATCTTTTGTTGAAAAATATAAGCTTAGATAGTAGAGGTCTAGGGATTGCAGGGTAAAGAGAGCGACAAATGAAAAGATAATCATTTTCAGATAATTCATCTACATACACCTGAAACCAACAATAACTGATAAGACAAATGTAAACTTGTACATCCACCATCAAGTTTTACATTTTAGATATCACAAATTGATCAAAAATCTTCCATACCAACCTTTGTGAAACGGTTGAGAAAGGATCTGGGAAGACCTTTCCGACCCCCACCTTGGGAAAATGGATTCTGACATGCAAAGACTCTAAAAGATGATGGGCATTTATATGTAAGGCCAAGCTCTGGAATAAACACCTCAGCACGGTGATCCAATATAGAATTCAAACCCTGATTAAAATAATTATTACGAACAAGCATTAACATGAACATAGAACATGTGAAGGGGAACTAATTCACAGAAGAGCAGGAAAGATCTAGAAGTTATTCAGCCAATACCTCCAACACAGATTGTGGAGCTAGATTGAGCTCATCTAGCAAAACCCAAGAACCCTCCTTTAAAGCCTGCCAAAATTTTGCAATATTAGTTTAATAACAATCCTAACTATTAGCAAGACAAAAGCTTTAAGTTACAGAATGTTACCTGCAGCAAGATTCCATCAGACCAGATAAATTTCATTCCTTCCTCACTCTCTAATGGTAGGTCTGACCCCAGCAAATCCATCAAGTCAGTCTACATCAAAGAACATTTTGCTGAATGCAGGAAAACAAGAAACATATAGGTTATACTTGAAAGGAAAGGGAAGAAGAGATGGCAAACCTGCTCAGATAAGTTTATGCGCACAACTTTATGACCAGAATACTTGCCCAGGGCACTAACTAAACTTGTTTTACCTACCCCAGGGCTGCCTTCCAGTAAAACTGCAAGCATCAAGAATCAAACACTGTAAACATGATGAAACACCAAACAGAAGAGTATGGATTAAGTCAATTTTCATCGCATCTGTTAAAGTTACATTTTATTGGTGGGTGGTTATGATGATGCGAATTAGAAAAGGCATACCCGGCTTTGCAAGCTGCATTGCTCGCAGTACTCGTAGAGCATTTCGACGGGTAGTTGGTGCCAAAAATTCAAATCCCCTAGCCTCACACTCTTTCAAACCTAGATATGTTAAACCAATAAGAAGAAGACAACGTTGAATAAAATATGTATACAGCAATACTGATTATTGTGATGCAACAGTACATTAAAACTATTTTCCCACATTGTTCACCAGTTGGGAAATGAGTACATGATACTATAGTTAAATATCATGCCTGCAAGTGGAAACCCCTAAATCATGAACACATCGCGGTAACACTGTTAATAAGAGAGAGGTGATTAATAAACTACCTTTTTCAATATAAAATGGATGGATGCCAAAGAGTTTGTCATGTAGCATATCAGTATTCACTGAGTTATCTGTAGATGATCCATGATCTTCCCAGCCATAATCCTCCATACGAAATTGGGTATGATCCAGCTGCAACAAGAATAGAAAAATCCTTAACATTTTCCATTTTGCAGAAAAGATTAAAGATTGGTTTACCAATATAGCCTTAATCTAAATACCAAAAACAAGAAGTAGAATACAGAAAGATTTCATATTTACTTATATTTCCTGTTCGGATATTTTTCTCGGCATACCAAATGAAGAAGCCATATACTATAAAACACAGCATTCTAAGCTAGAATTAGCAGCTTATTGTACTCTAGATGGAAGCTTCCCTTGATACCTAGTAAAACTTCAATTTCAAGGCCAAGAAATAGAGAGAAAATATAGAAACCATCCCATGGTAACTGCATCAAGGATAGGAGAGAGGCAAGCTATGATGCAAAACAAACCCAAATATGGAGATAAGAACTTCAGCTCTATACAATTACACCAGAGTCAAGCACAACTAAAACAAAGAAGCCCAATACCACACCTTAAGTTTCTTTAAAAGAAAAGAGAAACTTTCCTTCCTCAGCAGCAAAGCATCCCTTGTAGAAATTCCAGTACCTGAAAGTCATATACAACAGATGAGTAATTACAGACAAATATGAAACAAGTTAATGCTGGATGCAATAGGGGCACTTGGAGGAGCAAAACTTGAGACCAAACCAAACAAAGAAAAGGTAAAACAGAAACTAGTATCAACCAACAGGTGAAACTTACTAGTGTAAGAAGCAAGTAGTTAGATGTACTGCAAAGGTAGGGCACAGGTGGATCATACTTCATGTGAGATGCATAGTTTCAAACCACTTCTACAATAGGTGGTTTTTACATATAGCTAAACCTATAACTAAAATGAAATATATGCCCCACTAATCCAGTATTTCATGAAAGAACAAAACATATATAAATGAGCTATGATTTTGTTACAGGTATAATTAAATAAAGAACATGCCAAGTATGAGCTAGGTCTAGTGACCACAAATTCACTCAGGCTTTCAGCGGGAATCAGTTTCCTTTTTCATTTGACAAATGAGCACCATATAATGTATGCCTCCAATCGAGAGGAAGACTTCAGAGAAGAAGTTATTGTATCAACTGAATCCCTAGTTATAGGTAAGCACCTATTACCAATCATTCTGTTAAGCTCCTCTTTTCTACCCTTATCTGTCATGTCTTTTAATCCAAAACAATCACAAAAAACAAGAACCAATTGCAATAAACTCAGGGTGATACTAAAATGTAGTACCTTCCATAATTTGAGATATAGTCCTTAACAAGCAAATTCAAACAATTACATATGTAAATATAGCAGGGATTACCTAGACTCAACCCATCAAGCACAACAAGGAAAAGGCCATGAAGGAAAGCATCATCAGTTCCCAAACTTCCTTTGGTCACATTAATAAATTCAATCCATGATAGCAGATCCCTCACAGTAAGCATTTTCCCTGTCTGTAGTTGCTTGAACCACTGTAGTGAAAATGGGACATATTGACAGAAAAGTAACTAAATTGTTCCTTTGAAATTAAAAAGGGAAAGAAAAAGCTCAGCTACAAGACTATCTGAACTACATAATTTAAAATCAGGCTCTCAGCCTGTACATCATATGCAATAGCAATTTTGAGATCTGACCAAGGTTACACATTCGAACCAGAATAAAGTATTGTCAAGCAATATTGTCTGAACTGAAGATTAGAAAGTTTATAATCTTTTCAGATCAAGGATTTAAAGATAATGTACCTCCCAGAATTTTAGCAGTGAATCCACAATGTATGACAGTTCTGGACTTTGGAACCTGAAGATAAAAAATGAAACGAAATAGAGAAATTCAGGCACAAAATATTCGGTTTACTTCTCTATGCACTCCTCAGTGGTTTTCAAATAGACAAACCTCTTTTTAGCAATATCTCTAAGTTCGTCAATGTCACTAACAGGAGGGACCCAAATCTCGGTAAAACGGTTATGGAGAGCTGGAGATAACTCCTTTTTGCCATAATCACCACCAGGATTCATTGTTGAAAGCGCAAAAAAGTTTTCATGAGCAGTAATTTCTTCCATTACAGAACCTCCTTTCTCTGCCAAGGCCTGAAAATAACACAAACATCAAAGTTCATAAATGAAGAAAAAGCTGAATGCTGAAGTCTCTGATTCCACTAAATAATATAGTAAATTGAACAGCTGCCACTGTAATATATTATTTACAGTGAATAAACATCAAATATATCAAAACATATGCCTTGCAGTATCAGTCCTGTAAAAACCTACGAATAAATTAAGCCCAGGAGGACTCATGCTGTCAAAATCTACAATATGATTTGAAGTCATAAAAAGTAATGATAAACTCTGCAATAATGATTTCAAGTAATTGGAAAAGATTTTTCCGCTGTCGGATAGCAATTAACTGATAAATCAGTGTCACTACAGCAACTAGGAACAAATTGATAGGAGGATTCTAACCAGTTTTCTTTCAGGCTCCAAGACACTATTTAGTCTCTCCAGCACACTGTCATCAGCTAATGAAATTTCGTCCACAAGAAACAGATCACCTTCTTTCATTGCTTGCACAAGAGGGCCATCTTGCCACATAAAAATTGCCTGCCATTTCTGATGCAACTCAGTCAGTTCTAATTTCATCTGTTCAAGCCAACCAAGATCCCTAGCAGTAAAATCAGGACATGAAATCCAGCCTTGTCTATATGAAGTTATCACAGATGCAAGTTGATCAAGAGTAGCAGGAGCTTGACGAATGTCGGGAGAAATTTTCTGCATCCAAAGAATGCATGTGATGCCATCTTATACATTACCCAAATATTGATGCTAAGATAAGATATAGAATGAATAACACTTGCCCACCATGCCCTCAGAGAAGATGCTTGAGGCCTTTGACAGCATTAATTTCTCAGTTATATCCTCAAATTCAGACGTTAATCTTGATCTCTCTCTGATAGGATAGAATCCCTGTCAAGAGGGTCAAGATTATTTTGAATGACAAAAAACGCTTCCAATGGGATTAAAACAACCAATGCTCAAAGAACGAAAGCAACAAAGAGTATCAACAATATGGAACACAAACCCCAAGGAAGTCTGATGTTTCTGTGTACTGGTGACAATTCAATATATGCAACCTTGCTCCCAATGATCTACTCAATAGTTGACAGACAGTAGTCTTCCCACCACCAGTTTCACCAACTAGTAGAACAGGCTCACGTAACTCATAACAGCACTTCACAAGAAAGTACAATCTTCTCATACTTCTAGTCAACATCACACTGCAAGAACCACATACTTCAGTTAATAAAATTCGAAGAAAAATATAAATTCATGACTGGTGAAAAATCTAGAGGTTTCATACTCTCCAAAACTGTCAATGTCCTTTCCAACTGATTTTGGGTCCAGCTCTACTGCTCCCTGATCAAGATAGGGAAGATTGAAAGAACATAAATACCATATCAATGACAGAACGACCATATTGCACCTTTAAACAAGGTGCAATGACAAAAAGGCCATATTGCACCTTTAAACAAGGTGCAACAATAGAATGACATTGCTAAGAAGTAGGACAAGCACAAGACAGCCCTTTGGAGAGAGAGACAATCAACATGCAATAAGTAACCTACAATCTCTCACAACACCCACAATAAAGAGAACATATCACAATGCTAGTCAAATGAAATAAGGAAGAACAACATGCAATAAGTAACCTACAATCTCTCGCAACACCCACAATAAAGAGAACATATCACAATGCTAGACATGCAATAAGTAACCTACAATCTCTGGCAACACCCACAATAAAGAGAACATATCACAATGCTAGTCAAATGAAATAAAGAAGACTTCTTTATGAATAGGAGCAATAGATATCAACATGATCGGTAGACAATAATGCTATTGCCTGCAAAGCACAAATAATGCCATCAACATGCAAATCCTATTATAGACACTTTCAAATGCAGGACCAAAAGAAGGTCCGAATTTCTAAATTATCTACAAACAATGACATAAATACTTGATATATTTCCAATAACTACGTATCTCACACCACTACTCGGTTGCCTACGTTATCAATATAAGCTATTTGGTCCCCAGTGTTAATCCATTTTGTCATTTTGATATATTCTTCCTAGTCGAGATATTCAAAAGATAAAGAGATAATTAAACAACTACTTGGTTATTTCTCAAACAAAAAAGCCACTATTTGGTTGCCTATGTTATCACTATAAACTATTTGCTTGATCCCCAATGTTAATCCGTTTTGTCCTTTCAAGAGATAAAGTGACATTCAAATTCTTTTATGGAGGTCCATCAATTTTTTCCTGTTGGGAAAGCGCATCAATGATACACTAATTCACTAACCAGATGAAATGCAGATGAGAAAGGCAGATGTTTGGTATGCATCTACTTCTGTTTCAATTACTACCATGTAGATTGAATACCAAATCATAAAACTGATATTCACACTTGAATCAACCCATCGAAAGGTTCAAACAAATGTTTAATGCAAATGTAACATGCAATAAACCTATACTTAAAAGGAAAAATATACCCAAGATACTTTGTAAACAGCAAATGCAAACTCAAATGACAAGGTTAAAGTACCTTGTACAAGTCTTCATTGGCAATCTTCACACGGAGAACTTTTTCCAAAACTTCTTGTACAACACTTCTCTCTCTTTCATCTCGCAACCTGTCTGCTAGAAGATAGTAGCCATGTTCAGCCATAACTTCTTTTGAATATCCAAAGGTTCTCAAACGATTAGCCCAACGAAACAAATCTCTAGGAGTTATAAATCCATGCTTTCCAGCGAATACTTTGCTACTCTGCCTCAGCAATTGCAACTCCTTCATGATTTCAACCATCAACTTAGCACGGCTTCCAGGAATTTTACCTCTTTTTTCTATTATTGTGATCAACTCATTTTCTGGGATTTCATCCACATGAATCTCCACAAATCGGTTCCGAAATGCTCGAGAAAGTATTTTACGGCCACCATAAATATTTGGTGGATTTTGAGTGGCAAAAAGCATAAAATTTGGATGTGCTCTAATGGTTTCACGAAGTTCAGGTACGTAGAGTTCTCTATTATCATCTAACAATCGGTTCATTGCCTCCAACACATCAGAAGGAGCAAGATTTAGCTCATCTAAAACTATCCAATAACCATTCCGAACAGCCCGAACCAATACACCCTCGTGAAATGTGAGCTTTCCATGAACATCAGAAATATAAGAACCCAAATACTCCTGTAGATCAGTATGCTCATGGTTATTTATGCGTACAAATTCATGACCAGTTCTTGCAGCAAGATACTGAACAAGGCTAGTTTTCCCACTGGAAGTTGGACCCTGCAAGAGAACAGGGTATCTCTTGATAAAAACAGCACGTGCCAAGTTCTCAAGTTGTTTTGTAACACTCTTTGTCAGTACATAATTCTCCAAGAAATCACCAGACATAGAGCTTGCTTTAACTGTCAAATAATAATCAATAGGTACAGTTGGAGGCTTTTTCCCCCTTAACAACGTATGTATGATCATCTTTTTCATTATCTTGGCGCTTGACCTATCCAACAAATTGAGGAAAAACATGGAGAACCCATCGTAAATTGCTTTCTGAAATCCAAATTTCGTTTTTCCCTTATTGATATATTCAAGTGCACGGTATAAAGACCTTAAACTGTATTGTGGCTTCTGATTAGCTCCATCTTGTAACCTTTCTTCAGAAATCCTTTTGGCTGATTCATAGAAGTCAATCATGTTCTCCTCCAGTCTTCTATCAGACTGGCATTCCTCCATAAACTTCCTAATAAATAATCTCAGGTCTTCTCTATCCAAGAAATCATGAACAAAGTGCTCTGTAAATCTACTTCGTAAAGCATGAGGCAAGTCCCGCTTCCCAGCATCAGTTGCAGGGTTCATACAGGCAAATATCCGGAAATTAGGATGTCGAGGTATATGACTGGCATCCCCTCTTTCAGGCAAACAAAGTGATCCAAACTCTCCTTCAAGAACACCAATAAGTCTCTGCAAGGTCTCAGGAGGAGCCAAGTTGACCTCATCAAGCAAAATCCACTCACCTTTTCTGAGAGCAGTAACAAAAGCCCCTTCTACAAATGAAAATATCATTCCAGATGATACTCCTATTTGACCACAGGCCGTTACAAGTTTCACAGAAAATTTTTCCCAAGCTTGAACCTTTTCTTCTTCATCCAAAGGTTTCTTTCGCTTCCTCCCAGAGCCAGTTCGTTCGATTTTAACTTTCTTTTCAAAATTATCAACATATTTCTTGAACCCACTCAACAAAGTTTTCCAGTTTTTAGAGATCAGTTGCTTTTGTAAGAAAGCAAAGAGTTTATCATTTTCCTGCAAATCACAATATGCCAGAAAATGTTTACGCCAACAACAAAAAATCAAACGAGCGATCATGTTTTGAAAAAAAAAAACCTTCACAGAGAATGTCTTTGAGAACAAATCCACAAACTCCTTGTACAAAGGAATACATATTGACTGCGGATCCATGGGCTTAAATCCTCCTAATAAATCAGCAACATCACTTTGCTGACTCAAATTCTGCAACAGATAAAGTGGAATTAATTGCAATGTGTCTCAATATCACCACAACAGGAACAATTTCAAGAAACAGAGACAGAGATACATTTGATTAACTACCAAGACACTAAGCCTCTGACCAAGCATCATGGCCAGATTCTGTACAAGGGTAGTCTTCCCAGTTCCAGTTTCACCAACTAAAAGAACAGGCTCATTATACTTAATAGAGCAGGCTATTTTCTCAAGAACATTCAAGGAACTACACATCTTAACAAGATTCTCATGGACACGCAACTGTAAGAACCAAAAGAATTATTAGTTGATAAATGAAGAAAATAGTTAAACTAAAATGAAATAATCTCAAATGCTTTCACCAACCGCAGTTTCAGAACGTTGCAAAGTAACTCGTCCAATTCTAAGTTCTATAAACGAACCCTGCAATTTATTTTAACATATTAGTTTTATGCAACAGCATATAGGCAGTCAAGATAGGATTACAACTAACACAACAGAGACCTGAATTTCGGGCTTATGAGGATAAATTACTCCAGTATCTGGAATTGGAATAGCCCACAATTTTGCAATGGCTTTCATTACAGTCAGACGATTGTCAACAGACACCAGAAAGGATGTAAATATATCCACGGCCTAAAAGCAGTAGCAAAAAATTCATCAAGGAAAATAAAAGGCATAATAGGAAACCATTCAATCCCATTACAGAATACATAATAGTGCCTGAAAGGTGCATATGATGATATCAGACCTCTTGGTATATACAATGACACTGATAAGCAGTCAGCAATTTGCCAACATCTTCATAACCAAATGCCGCAATTCGTTTGCACAATTTAAGCAGATCCCTGCACAAAGATCCAAAAGTTGCGGTAACAGATTTTACATTGAATTAACTTGCAAGGCATGCACAATGAACAACCCAATACCTTGATGAGAATCTATTGGGAGAAATGACAAGAGCAGAGTTCACTCTTTCCAATGTTTCTGCAAGAATAATATTGCTTTAAGATGAAGAATAGGGTGAACTGGGAAACAAAATACTATGACATCCCTTTATCTCTCACCTACTAATTTTCCTGCAAGAGGCTCCAACTCTGGAAACCAGGCTTTTACTATATTTAGTAGATCATTAGTGTTCGGAAGGCCAATCATCACTTTCCTCCAAAGATTGCTGATTAAGTTTCCACCTTCAATGCAAAGATATTACAGATTATGACATTAATAACCCACCAACGAACTAGGAACCTCAAAAGAAATCTACAAAAAACAACTGAGATGCAATATAAAAACCTTCAGTGCTGCGAGATATATCACTCTTGGAAGTGGTAATGGTAGAGAACAGTCGGAAACTTTCTGCTACCCTTATTTCCTGAATATTTTCAGGTATAAACATCATAACAAATAAAAATATCTGATATAGTAGTGAAGGGAACCAAGCCAATGCAAGTGCTTGCACATATGAAGAAGGAAGCTATAAAGCAATTAAAATTTGATAAACAATATCTGCAACTTGGGAGGAAAGCAGGAGAGCTCCAATCAGCTCTTAGACAAAGGAACATTTGAAAGGCCTAGGAACTCTACTAGTTTTACTTCTTTGTTTATTTCTTTAAATAATATATGTACAATTTACCAAAACAAGGAGTCCATAATGTCAATGTCGATAGATCTCATAGCAACACATGATACCATAATCAAAATTAAGCATAAAGGTATCACCATCTGATTCATGTGATGAGTTTTAGCATGCGTCTTTTCAGCTTTCAATGTTGAGCAGTCATTCCATTAATAACTAAGAAAATTTCAATATAAATACCACCAGAAAAAGGGTAATACCTCCCCATGACTAGTTGTAAAGGAGCTTGCACCTTCAAGTAAAGGTAGTAATATAGACTGAACATCTGGCGCTGCTTTGTCAATGTCCTCAAAGACAACCCAAAATCCATTCAGTGCAGCCTATGGAAAATGCAAAGTATTGCACAACACCTTAATTAGGTATCCATGAATGAAATAGTAAAACTACAATCATTTCTCTTAAAGGATAAAAACCTGGATAAGTGACCCTGGTTGCCATCTGAATTCACCAGGTTGCTCGGTACAAACATAACTCCCAAGTAATGTTTTGCCATCAAGTTGATCATCCATATGAATAGAGAGAACTTTTTTAAAGAAAAGGAGGATGAGGGAAAAGGAAGAAAGAATAGTCAGGAAAATTAATATCAACCATATAAAGGGGCCAACATCACATAACAGGATATTAATGAAGTGCATTGCAAGCTATCGATCAGGCTATAATCATATAAAGTATTTTCTACCTACAAAAACATGAAGGGAATTCTTTATACATAGAAATCAACCAAATTGCTCATGAAAACTAATAATAATATGAGCTTCACATCAAAAGGGTATTTCAGTAACAAGAGTATAAAGTGAAGACCAATTATCTAGTCAAATTAAACAGCTTTGGTGCCATTTGATGACTTTTCTTATATCATCTTTGCCAAAAAAGATTTGTTATGCCATATCCATATCCTATGTATTTTCAAGAGTAAACATTATTCGAAGTCAACCAGAACAGATGGGCCTCAGTTTAGGAATTCCATTGGTCTGAATGGAGATGAATGTATAAGACAGAAGTTTCAAGAAATAGTTAGAAAAAAGATGAGCTTCAGAGCTACTCCATTAGAATTAAAACATGATATGTTGAGTTTCTACTCTGATAATAAATACCTTCAGTCCCTGCATCCCTGCCCAACTTGTTAATAATAGCAGTTTTCCCAGCACCAGTAGGGCCATACAATAGAACAGGCCATTTTTGACGCACAGCTAAAACAGCCATGTCAAAGCTCTTCATTACCGAAGATGTCATCACAAATACATTATCAACTGATGTACCATCACTGAATTACACAAAAAATAAAAAGCAATATCATAAGTTAAAAACTCCCGTGTTAACAAACATGATCAAGAGAAATAATCAGTTTTTGGGCCACATCACCCAAAACTGGAAAAAAACATGGAGACATTTTAAATGTAGAAAGTTCCAAAAACCAAGTCAAATACAATGAACATAATTATATGCTTCTAGAAAAACCTCATATAATTATCCCCCTTAGTGAGGAAATTGAAAATGTTAACAATGGCTGTAAGAAAATGACAAAGAAATTATTAATCCTCCATAGATACCCAAGAGAACAAATTCATATTCCTTACCACGTGAGCATCCTCCGACTCTTGCTCATCGGTTCAGTCTCACAACTATGTGATGCAGTAAATGAGTTAACACCAAAAGACTCCAAGCAATTCTGTTGATTGAAGTTGGTGGCTCTAGATTCAACTTTATCAGAGGATTCAGTATATAAGCCAACCTTCTCTATAGCTACATCCTGACAAAATTCCTCCCAGCTGAAATTGGAATATAACTTGACAGTATTGTAAAGATGGAACTACCAATAAAATTCAGAAAAGTATTCTATAAAAATTTTAAAAACTGACCGCATTAAACAAGAAGCAGCATCTTCAGCATTAAAATGGAAATTAGCAATTGCTCTGTCACCTATTTTTAACACAACAGATAATACTTGTACTCCACACCATCTTATATCTGCAATCTCCTTTGTATGCTCAGCCGCAGGAATTAAGTCAAGATTTACAGAATTCTTTACAAGTTCCAGAAAACAAGACCAATCCCAACGTTGAGAGAAGTATTCAGGTTCCAAGAGAAGAAGACGGTAAGAAATACGGGCAGCAAATAAGTTAGCTACAACCTGAAAAAGGGGAGAAAATTGTTCATTCCACTTGAAAGTATAACTAAGAAGATTGCAATTACCCAACACATGGCTACTTGAACATAAAAAGAAAAAGAATTGCAAAGCATAAGGTTGTTTGGCAACATCATTGCATAAGAAACACTTGTCAATCTTTCACCTAAAGCCTGGTGCTCTAAATGAAAGTTAAAGATAGAGTACTAATAATATACACCAATAATACTTTCTCCCAACACTAGGAAATGACTCATTAAGTACAGGATCAAACTCAAAACATGAAAGGAAAAGTATGAATCCCTTAGCCTAGACACCAACATAGTAGCACAGGTTCTACACAGAAGCAAGTAAAAGCAAACATGCAGAAAAAAGAGATAGACTACAAAATTATGTTGCAGATAATTAAAACCATAACTTTCAGCTTCTAATTGCAAATTAATAACTACCTTGGATGGATCATAAACTGTTGCATTCCTCAAAAATCGCTGGAAAGGTGGCGGAGCAAATTTGAAGTAAGCTGATACAAGCCTGCAATGAGTGACCAAGTGGTTGCATAAGGAATTCCCAGCAGCAAGAAGAATTTATACACCTTAAATACGTTTTTATTCATTTAACTTGATTTCAGTAAAAGCAGACACCACCCATCGAATAAATCCAGCAGTTTAATACAGCATATAAGTACTTTAAACCAGAAGAGAAATATCGCACTACATGATCATGACAATTAATTAAAACTACGAGCAAGAAACTGCTGAAAAATAAATGGTAACAGTACCCATAAACAGTCAAATGAAGAACAGGAAAAGGTAAATGTAACTGGTTAGTTGCAAAAACAGAAGGCAGGAAAATTAAAACTATACAAATCAGAAGCAAGGCCATGAACCCAATTAAACATGTAGACATCTCAAGCATTGTATGAACATACCAAAGCATGACTACAAACTTCAATTTTGTTTCACTATAAGAGCCTGTGACCTTTAGAGTGAGTGCATAAAAATATAAGTAAAAAAAATTCTAAAAATGTTCATCCAAACAATTGGAATAGGTTTCAACTCCTCGTGAATGATGACATATGGCCACAAAAAACTGATATCCGTATACATTCACAAAGTATAAAGCCTTTGATTGGACAGATATTGTTTTGTCTCGCACAAACAAGCAGCTCAGTGATAACTGGAGAAGAAAATGAGTTATAGCTCTACAAAATCTTTTACAGAAAGGTAGACAAGTTTATGCCAACACTCAGATAAAAGATATTCATGACCACGTAGCTTGCATCAGAACAAATACACAAACAAAAGAAACTTTTACTGATAGCACAATCATTACGAAACTGAAATTCAAAAAAAAAGAAGAAAGAAAGAGTTCAAGTTATTTTAGTTTACCCCCATAAACAGCGATCCAATTCAAGGGCACGACAGAAAGCCAAGCAAGCTAGCTCGTGAAGCACCATACCCTTCCCACTCCTATCACAGGACTCAACAACATAAATAATTTCTTCATCGGCCATTTCACCCAAGTCAGAACTCAGGTTGCACTGCCCAAGCATTGCCACAACTCTTTCTACAATCTTGCGAACTATTGGCCGAAAGCATCGCCACAAAGGAATGGTGTACTTTGGGTTTGGAAACAACTCTGCCAACAATTTCACTACTGCTTCTTCCACCATCATCTCGTCCTGCATGCACAACTCGCATAAATTCCACTACCAAAGCTACTTTCTTTCTTGTATACTTTATAAAATTCAAAACCACAACTGATCAATACCTTTCCTAAAATTTCATTAAGCTTCGAATTTACAAGCTCTGGGCACCGGGCAATCAACCTCTTGATTGCACAGTCGAGACTGAAACAGTATTCCAGTGCCATCTGCAAAGAACAAAAAAATCCAACTACGCCTCTGTATCTATAAGTAAACGTATGATCAAAAACGTATTAGTTCGAAGTATAACTTAAAAACGATAACTATAATTTCAGAAAAGAATTATATCGAAGGATATAATGTCCGAAACCAATATCGTCACTGCCCCTGCAACGACAAGAATCAGAAGAAACAAACCATCAAACGAACAAAAAACGAAAAAAAAAAACTGGAATCAGAAAAGGAGCGTACGCACCGCAAGAAACAATATGGAAACCCTAGTTGGGTTAATTGAGTAGGTGACCTGAGAGGTGAGTATTCTTGAAAAGTAGAGCTTTCGTTGGCAGTAGTTGGCTTTCCTCTTCCTCCAACTATGGGTTTAAGGGCTTAAGGTTTGAGGGTTTAAGATGTTTATAGTAGAGTTCTTTTACTTTTCCGAGTGTAAAACGGCATTGTTTTATATTTAGTATAAATACTCGTTCTTTAGCGGGGAGCACAGTGCACAGATTCAACCAAAAAAAATCAATAATTTAATCGAGTATATACAAATATGTGTTTCAATTTAAGGTTAATTACAAATTCTATTTTCTGAAATTTAATGATTTTATAGTGAAAGTATAAATTAATAATTCATAGAAAAGTAATTAAATATAAAAGAAGAACATTGTCAAGTAATTTTTGCAAAATGAGAAATATTTTTTTCATCTTACAAAATAAATTACCACAAATAATTGAAGATTTAGAAAGTTTTATTATTTCTTGTAATACCAGCACTTCATCAACTAAAAATGTATTAGCCAACTTTAAGTAGTATTCATTTCATAGCACATAACAATGTGGTAGAGGCAAGCATTTGATTATAGGATTTGAAAAGAGCTACACTTAAAAAGACTCCTAAAGAAGTAATTGTAGGGAGACAACTCCACATTTAAGTGTTTTGTTTTAATTTAGTAGCTATTAAGATCTTTAATGATAGTTTTGGTTGTCTTAGTAGTTTTATACTTATGGTTTTAAGTTTATTTTTATATTAATTCATGATTAGATATTAATCAGTTTATTTGAGATGAGACTTAACGGAGTTTTGCACGTTACATAACAACACTACTTGGATAGAGATCAGATTTCACTGGCGTTGGACTGACAATGATAACATTGGATAAAGTCAACGATTTTTTTAATTTCCTGAGGAATATTAGTTCTATTTATCTTTTTTTATATTGTTTTATTTTTTTTTCATTATTCTTATATGTTATGTAGATTGAGGATAATATAAAACTTAATCTGACGAAGGAACTCAATCGTTCTGCTAATTTTGTTATAATTAGTTTAGTAAAAAATTTCTGAAAATTTATTTAAAATATTGACAAAGATTATTCATTATGAGTTTAATTATTATTTTTATTTGATTTATTTAGGCAAATAGTTACGAGCTTTAATGATTAAGTTAATTTCAATTTGATTAATTTTGAAAATGGATACTTGTTTTATATTATGATATTTTTATAATTTGTATATATAATTAAGTTAGATGTGGAAACTCTTTTAGCATTTTCATTATCCTACATAAAAATAAAAATAAAAATGAAAGCCTGAATAAGTGAATATAGAATAAATTCACTCGTTGACTTTTAAAAGATTTAGGTTAAAGAGTAATGCTACTAGCTATTTAAAATGGTAACCTAAATGAGTAATTGAAAATATCTATGACAATGTGCTTACACTCATGTTAAAAGGTAAGATAACTTTCCAATCAAGCTTCTAAATAGTCTTATGTATCATTTTAAAGTTAGTGTTTTGCTTTTCTTTCAATAAGGAATATGAAAATGTTGAAATTTGAAGCATCTTTCTAGGTATGTTCATCTTATGCACTAGGTTGATTTTTATGGATTGATTTAAAGTTAGAAAGGTTATGGAGTGAATTGGATTGATTCATGACTTGATGCAAGTAGTAAATGCCTAATAATTTAATGAACTTTGCAATTGAATGGATGATGGAGAATCTTGATTGATAAAATTGATTTGTTAAATTCTTTCAGAGTAGTTACTATTTAAATTAAGAGAAATGAGATTTATTAGCTCGAGGACAAGGAAATGTTTAAATGTGAGAAATTTCGATAAGTGTTAACTACTCTATGTTTGTAGAAATCAACTTAAGGGATTGTATATCTTGAAAAAGAATATAGTTGTACCTTCAAAATTTCTATTGATCTAAGTAACTAGGGTTTATCATTGAAACAAGATAAATTCAAGTATAGGAAATGTTCTACATGGATTCTTCA
Source organism: Erythroxylum areolatum (assembly GCA_024520975.1). Classification (NCBI taxonomy): domain Eukaryota; kingdom Viridiplantae; phylum Streptophyta; class Magnoliopsida; order Malpighiales; family Erythroxylaceae; genus Erythroxylum; species Erythroxylum areolatum. The sequence goes on from JANIJH010000001.1 coordinate 18,425,746, forward strand.
CCTAAATCTAGTTTAGTTACTACTTGTATTATCTACCACCTTCATTGGTTTTTTCTTATTCATTATTTTAGTTTCGTTAATTTTCCTTTTTAAAGTTAACGCTTTATTATATTAGATAATAAAAAGACAGTTAGTACCAGTAATTACTATTCTCATACACTCTTAGTAAACTTAATAATCTTTGTGTTATCCTTATAATGCTAATATGTTATGACTATTCAAAAGTAAAATAATGTTTATTGATTTTATTAGTGACATCAAGACCAATAAAAACCTTTTGTTGATTTGTTAAATTTAATTTAAAAAATATGAAAATGTTAAAATTTTCTTTAATGTTCTTAATGAACTTTATGGGTTTTAATTTAGTTTAACCTCAATTTTAGGGTCAATTTATAATTTTATATATTTTAATTTTGAGCTATAACACCTAAGAAATTAACAAAAACTTCATGACCACTATGTAAAAAATTGAAACTGAAAAAAACTATCCTTATAATATAAACTATATGTTGCCTCCTGCATTTAGGGATCAGGGCTAGGCTCAAATCAAGTTAGGTTAGCCCTGCCCAATTTATTATTTTAAAAAATATAAAAATGATGTTGTTTAGCCTTGGCTGATAGGCCTCAAGTCAGGTCAAGTTTGGCCCTAATTGTCAAGCCTACTTGCATATTTTTTAAAATTAAAAACTAATTCATTGAAGATTTTGTGGGATGTTCAACAAAATTTTCCTCCCACACTTAGATCTATTAAAAAACATGTCATTTAATTCTAATAGTCAGAGTTTAGCTTTTGCTTTAAACAATCACCCTTAACTACTAAAGTGTGAAATGCATATGTGTTGCCTCCTATGTATCCTCTTCACCATCATCAGTTGCTCAACAAATAGTTCCCCTTTATTGCCTGCATTAATCCCTAAATTTCAAAGATAGTCATCCTCAAGAGCCAAGCGATTGTAACTACTAGCTGATAGGGCACATCTTCTTCACTTGGATGGAACTCAACTTGCCCTCTTGCATGCAAGGTACTATGCTTCTCTTTTCCTTTTAGACTATTTCTCGTTAGTTGCAATGCTCTAAGATTCGTATCATATTGAGCAATACTAGCGAGAAGGTATCATACCAGTCAAAAAGCAGTATGAAACTTATAGATTTGGTATCGACTATCAATACTAGTCAGTACCAGAAATTTTGCCTAATACCAGTGGTATAAATACCAGCCAAATACTAGTCGATACTATAAACTTTAAAAAATTCAAGGACCTGTTTACAAGAATAAAAATTAAACTACCACAACCGTCATTGATGTCTTCTATCTCTCTATCCCATTTTACTCTCTTTCTCTCTTACCCAACCCAGCCCTCATCTCCTCCCTCACCCATGGATTTAGATCATGAACTCCTTATAACTGAGATCTTCAAACAAATTAGAATACATCTATACTTGCATCAAAGGAACACAACAATTGACGAAAGAGTGAAATGTAACTGGGTTTGAGAAGTTGCCTGAAGTAGGGAGAGGGTTAGTGATGATTCGTGTCTCACGGATAATTGATGCCACGTTGGATGTAGCACCACCTCTTTTAAGTCTCACCTCTTTGAGGTGTGTGTGATTCCAAGATTCAATCTTACCACTTTTCTCTTTGCTAATGAGAATTTCATATGCTTTCAAAACTTTCAATGGGTAATGGATATCATATTCAATGGGTTATGCTCTGAGAACTTTCAAATGGGTGATGAAAGGATAGATAAATTAACAAGTATAATAATTATAAAAAGCTCAGACCCAATTTCATAATCTTAAAGTATAATTATAAAAACCTTCACCCCAGTATTAGGCATAGTATACTAAGATGTGACCAGTTTATTGTAACATCTTGTTATCCATGTTAAGGCTATAATAGTATATATGTGAGATTATAGTGAAATTAGAAAGTGTAATTCATGATCATGCATAATATGACATACACATATATGTAAATAGTAACTTTTGCATATTAAAATAATTGTATGTGCATTTATTGACAATTTTTAGGTATAATTAATTTTTATATGTGATATGCTATTTTATTGAGAATTGTGGTTTATTTGTATTGAAAACTAATTTTGAGAGTGTAGTTATTGGATTAGGAATTTTTGGTGAATTTTAGGTAAATTTATGAAAATGTTAGACATTACTGGACTAGGAAAAATATCAAGTGGCAAGTAAATTGATGAATGGAAATAGAAATGAGAATTAAATGATAATGAAGAATTTTGAAAGATGGCTTTAGAATTTGTGAGATAATGATATTAAAAATTTAGAGACAAGCTGGAGTAAAATTTTAGAGATGATTAGACTGGTATAATTAGAAAACTCAGTTTAAAGTTTTAAAAATTGGACAAATGGACAAGTGACAAGTGTCATTTGCCAAGCCAAGCCTAATCTTACTAAGCCTACCATTCTTTCCATTTGAAAACTAAGTCACGTTTCTTCTAACTTAAAAGACTAAGTACTGTTGTTCTTATCCTAGTTCTCTTTTTTTTAGCTATCTTCTTCAAGCTTCTTCTTTTTCAAAGAGTTTTTCATCAAACCTTTACCAAAGATACATCTTGCTTTCATTTGTCTATTACCCCTCCCACTTTGTTATCTTTTTCTTTTACCACAAGAAAAACCTAAACCAATCCACCTTCAAAATGATGTACGTGGGTGGTATGAGAAATTAGGGCTTCTTCAGGTTTTAAAGAATTTGAAGTTTTATCAACTAAGTGCATGCAAATCCTTATAAGTTGTTGGTATATGAGATAAATTTGGTGCTTTATTGACATTATATAAACAAGAGAAAAATGGATATTTTTTATGAACACCGTAGATGAAGGATGATAATATTGATATTTTTGTTTATGTGTTTTGAGGATCAAAATGTTATAAGATAGTGTCAAAATGATTTTTGGAGTTGAAAGACCAATGAAAATGTGCATGAGATGAGTGTAGAAATTTTTGGAAAAATAAGTTGATGAATGTGTTGTTTTTGTTTGTCTCTACGGTGTATACATGAATTTCTGGATGTTTTTAGAAATGAATAAACATACATTTAGAGTTAAGGAAAACATAGAGTGAGGTGATGTCGTGCTTTATAGGATGATTAAAATGATAGTTAGAGGAAGAAAATGAAGAGAATGCAGAAAATAAAAATGCAGTAGTGAAGAAAGTGCAGAAAAATAGTGATATGCGTGAGTGTGATTTTCTGTTTTTGGTGTTTATGTTTTAGTCTGGGATTTTGGAATTGTTTGTGGATGATTGGAGTTGATGGAAGTCGAAATGGGGGAAAGCATAAGATTAGCAATGGAAGATTAAGAAAAGAAAAGAAAGAAGAAGATAATTGCAAGTTTCGGAAGAAGAAGGAAAAACACGATCTTGCAGACCTTTTAAAGACAGATGGGAAAGCACGATCGTGACTTTTTTTATGCCTCTTGTAGGTCACGATCGTGCACTCATGTACGATCATGACATAACACGAGGGACTAGAATATCGCGAACGTGCAAGTGCATGATCGTGACTTCTATAGCTACCAAAGAGGGATTGTTTCGAACATCCCTTATTTTTTTGACCATAACTTCTTCTCCCGACCTCCAAATGACACGAGATTTGAACCAATAGACTCGAAACACATTTTTATACATCTCCAAAAAACATCATAGCCATCTGAAATCATTTGGAAGAGATTGATTGATGAATTTGGGACGAAATTGATGAGAGTTCTGGAATTTCTTGACTGGAGTATTTTCAGTGAACATGCTTCGATATTTTGACTATATCTTGATCTGTAGGTTTCCAAAAGGAATGATTTTTTATTTATATTAAATTAGAGATATAAGATTAAAAAATTTAGAAGAAATTGAATTTGAATTATGTCCTTAAGGGTCTTGAAATTTAGTTTGAAGTTCAGTTTTGGCTTAGGCTGTAGTACTACCCATGACAAAAAATCTTGTCCTATAATTATCGAATAAACTGTATTGATGTAGGCCGAATTAGACAAAGTTGTCTTCACAAAAGTTGTAGATTATTCTCTTATCTTTTAATTGATATAAAGTTTGTAATTTTTAATATTTTAATTGAGAGATATGAGTTGTACAACTTGGAGTGCACGATCATACACTAGCCAAAATTTTGAACTTACTCAGTCCAAAGTATTTTGAGTATAACTTTCGGACTGCTGAATCCAATTGTATGATCTTCATGTCATTAGAAACTTAAGACATAGGAAAACAATTTTCTAGAAGAAAGTGTTGCGAAATTACTTCATTTTCCTAGTCAGAAAGAACATGTAAAGTTGACCGGAAAGTATATTTCAAGAAAAATCTGAATTGACCAAAAGAGTTATGAATTTTAATTACAATAGTTTTAGTGAGATGTAAACCCAAGCACAAATTATACTTAGGCGAGTTTTGATATATGAAAGATAATGTGATGAGAATAATGGAAAAATAACCAGGAATGTCATTGAACATGTATTGTGCATAATTCATATACATATATGTGCATTGATAGACACTTATACAATTGTACAAAATTGTGATATGTGTATGTATTGCATGATATAGAGGAGCAATTGGAACATCAACATCCGGACGTTACCAGGAGTTCGAGGCAATAACTTTGGGAGAAAACGGTAAGTAACCTACATGGTCTCGCTTAATTAATTATTTGTGTTAGATTATCTTATGAATGTGATTTGATTGTGTAGAATTCCGGACATTGAAGTTCCGAGACTTGTGATGCATGAATTTGATATTAATACTTGTATGTGAATGTGATGAAATAAGTGCTTCTTAATATGATCTTTGAATGCCGACCAAGGTTCGAAGATAAATGTGAATGTGATTGATTAAATATGTAAGATGCATTTCATTACATGAATGCATTATCAGATGAATGAGAGTTGTGACCTTAGTAGCCATCGAAAAAGAGCTTAAAGCTCAGACTATGAATGTGATTAAGAGCCAAAGGCTCACTATGTGAAATGAGCCTTGTATCCCCAACAGATAAGGGACAGTAGTAATGAGCCCGGTATTCACAATGGATACGGGACATTTTAGGCACTAGGTCACAACAGTGTAATAATTGGAAATGAGTCATATGAGCATTTCATATGCATTTTAATATGTATGTTTGACTGATTGAAATGTTTGGTTATATTGTATTTAAATGAGAACGTGATGATATATGCAAAATGCGAAGATGTGAATTATATGTTTACAGTGTGAAGCTTTACATGAATTGAGTAAACCATCGATGATGGTTACTTCATTGAGTTTGCAAAACTCACTAAAATTGCCCATTGATTTTTTAGGACCTAGAGAGGACATTGGCTACTGAGAGACACTACAAGAAGTATAGTCTTGTACTTTAAGAAGAAAAGGCTCAATGGTCGTTCAGCTGGGATTGAAGGATTAGATAGGGCTTTATGTAATTCCTCTTTCATGTAGTGTATTTTGTATTAGGATATGATGATGTACATGTATGGATGTTTGTAAAGCTACAATGTACATATTCGGTTTTTATGAATTGAAAGGAGGAATTCATTTGGTTTTAAAAGATTGTGAAATTTATGCTTTGAGTGATGATGCCATGGTTAAGTGATTATAATGACTGCTCTAACATCTCTTTATTTTAGGTTACGTACTGGAATGTCCTCCGGGTGTTTTAGTATATACTCTATAGTAGTGGCGCACGACACTTATCACTCGTAAACAATTGCCTTTGCTCCTTCTTCATTAGAAAACAAAACATTGAAGTGATAAGAAATTAGACAAAAATCTTGTAATAATAGGACGACATAAATTCCGACCATTGATAAAATCCTTTTTCATCAAATTTATGACTCGTATATAAGTATAGATGTACTTAATTACTTTTTTTTCTTTTCACACTATTTCATCAATGATAGAAAAGTATCTATTATCTCCTATATTTTCCAACATCAAGTCAATGCAATGTGCAGCACAAGAAGTCCAATAGTCATATTAGCTATCAAAACCTTTGATATGTTACTATCATAAACTATAACATTCATTCCATTCTTCTTCTCACTAAGTTACGGGGTCTAAAATGCTTAATATGAATACCATCTTCTTTATATTGCACAACTCCATTGCCCTTTCAAATAAAAGGTTCCACATTTAAAACATCCAACTCAATTCATCTTGCCTTTAAATAGTTATCTAGCTCCATCCTATTATAAGTAGTCCTAATCTTTTTTTCCTTTATGATTGTGAAAATTTGGGACTTACATCAGTCATATAAATAATAGATGAAGATGAAACTGAAGCCAATATGGAACTACTATGATCTTGATCTTTGTTCAATCTTAGTTGATAATCATTAAGTAAATCATACCATAATTCTTTACTAATATCAAAACATGTTCTATTTATAAAAAAACATGTTCTTAAGCATGATCAATATACAACTTTTAATTATAAAAATATAGCCCCTCCATCATATATCTCAGATCCAACACAAGAATGATTGTCACAATTTATCCTATTATATACCAATAAGAATTAAGTTTCTCAATCATCTACTCTACCACAACCCAGATCACCTTATTAGAGTCAAATATCTAGCTAGATAAATCTGATTTGATGTTACACATACGACTAAAGAAAATATGCAAAGTTGAAAATTTTGTTCATAAAAATAACTCAATAGTATTATAAAATATCCCAACTTCACACAAGTGCTTTACTCAACTCTTATTGTTTGGCAGGAAAGTATACTGAGAATCTTTTTGTCTCATCCTATTGAACACCTCAATACACTTGGTTGTTGACTCCCAACATTTTGAATGTTGAATTCCATTTGGTTTAATAATCCAAAATCAACTTCTTCATGCACAAAATGCATAATTGTCATGCAGTTTCTTCAAAAAAATTCTCTCTTTTAGGTGTCGCATTATAATACAGTATAATACTTCGAATTGCCTCTATTACTTCCTTCACTATGTCTAACTTATTCTTCATAAGCAAATTTATGTTATGCATAAAACAATGCATATAGAATAACCTTTCACCAATCAAAAGCTCCCAACCCATAACTTGTTCTTCAATTTTTCTATTATTACATCATTTATGTTCAATTTTTCAATTATTGCATCATTTATGCTACAGTTGTCCAAAGTTATGGTTGAGAGTTTAGTGTCAACATTCTAATCCATTAACAACTCTATCATCATGGTTGTCAATCCTTCATTTATATGCGACGTTGACACATAAATAACTCTACCATTTAAAAACATGAACAAATATCAATTATAACATAATCAATAAATAAATGATAATAATATCAAAGAATATAATTTGCCTTAGTAGTCAACTATATAAATTCCAAGCATTGTCAATGTAATGTGCATAACCACTATAGAACATTTCTTTTATTTATCAACTGTTCACATATCTGATGTGATGGCTACCCATTTGTGAATAATCAATAATGTCTTTAATATTTCTTTATTTTGATTGTCATAAATCTTAAAAAGTCTTTCTTTACGATATTCAAAGGATCTCAAAGGTTGGATGGAGTTCGGAAAGCAACATCTTGAATGCAACATCCCACTACCACAAGGTACGTACCCAAACATTCAAGAATATTCAAGTACATATCCTATGATAATGGCATGTTAGAGCAAAAACATATCCAACTTACA
>JANIJH010000001.1:18449565-18462980 GCA_024520975.1 Erythroxylum areolatum
GTTACTAAACTATCTATTTCAGGAGGGATATATTGATCACTATCTGAACTACTTATTGACATCTTTTAGTTTTTCTAAGTGACTAATAAATGTGCTTTTATGAGTTTCTAGTTGATCCATGATTGTTATATATATATATATATATGGATGAAAATAAATAATAAAAGTAATAAAAATAATTTTTTTGAATAAAGTAATATAAAAATAGAAAACTTTAGACTCCAAAATTTGGAGTGATTGATGGGCATTATAGAAGAATGTTTTTGTAAAATGTTTCTACAAATAATTCATAGGAATGAGTGATTTAGAATTATCTTTTTTGTATTGTTTCATCCCTATGTTTTGCTTCATTTATAATATTTCAATCTCTATTATGAAATTCTAGCTTACAAAAGTTGATTGTTTTTTTAATTTTTGTTTTCAAATTTAGTATAAAAAACTATTTGTTTGAGTTTTTAGTTTTAGTTTCTTCTAGTTTTCAAAATTTATGAAAACCATAAAAGTGGTTTTTTTTGTATTTTGTTTTTAATCTAATTTATTATTAATTAAATATATATTATTTAATTATTTAATATATTAATTATTAATAAAAATTATGTATAATTTAATGTAATATTTTATATTTATTAAATTTAAATTAATTATTAATAAAATTGTGAATATTTATTTTTATTTAATTTTATAGTTAAATTAAATTAAAAATTATTAACAAAAATAAATAAAATTAAAATATCTTTAAAATTTATAATTTGAGTTAATAGTTAAATATATTTAAAATAAATATTAATTTATAAATTAGTTTTTAATATAATTTTTATTGATAATTTATTAATAAATATTATGTATATTAAAATAAATTTAATAAATTTAAAATAATTTATATTTAAATTTTGTCTTATATATAATTATCATCAATAATATAAATAACTATATTGACATTAATAACCAAATAAAATTTTTATTTGCAAAAAATATAAATTAAAAACAGAAAATAAAAATTAAAAAGTAAAACATACTATATTTGTTTTCTGTAATAAATAACAATAACAATAATAAATTAATAATAAATAAGTAAAAATTCTTTTAATATGTCTGGGAAGAATTTTCAAACGATTCACATAAAAAAATTGATGACGATAATAATAACGACCATGATGTTCATAATAATAATAAATGTTAATAGAGGACTATATTGTAAAGTACGAGAAACATTGGGATCTAATAGGAAATAACCTGAAAGTAAGGTTCGGGTAAACCTAGCAAAACATGCACAACTCTTTTTGCGCTTTATAAAAACTCCACGGCGCATATCCGAGATCGCGATTTGAAACCCTAATTTTCTCACTCTACGATCAGAAAACTTCCAAGTCTCAGTCAATTGTTAGGTGGGTTTTTATTTTTTGCTTGTTTCTAATATGTAGCTTATGGAGGGATCTTTGATGGTTTTATTTTAATGGTGATCGTTATACAATCTATAAATATGCTTGCTTTTTGGATTGATACCGATGATTTTACCCTTTTTTGTTTTCTTCAGTGGAATTGGTTTTGTTGTGTTGGATCTGGGTTTGATCTGTATGCTTTTTTAACTGATAGCAATTCAACCTTCATTGATTTTTTAGTGAGAAGATTTAATCTTTTACTTGGGTCTGTTTTTTTTTTTGTTTTTAGGATCCAAGTTAATGCTGTTAGATGAGGGGCTTTTTAGCGATGAACTTTCTGAATGGAGTAGTTTGAATTGCATGTGTAACATTTTTTGCGAGCATCTGGTTGTTTATGGAACTGATTCTTTCATTGTTTATGAGGAATTTACGTAGAAGCATGGAAGTTGCTCTATGATTACCTTTTGTTCTGTGTTCTTTTTGGTAGTAACCCCTTTTATCTGATAACAAGTTTCTCGAAATATTTGGAAGTGCCATAAAAAAAAAAGAATATAATTATCTAACTTATCATTGGATTATCAAGGTCAGGTTGAATGCATTTTGTCACTGTTCTTAATTTGCTCAACACCCTGAATCTGCGGATTATGTACATAGAATAATAATGGTTTGAAGACATCCTTTTGTAGCTTTAAAGATGGGTATCAACTTAGTGACGTTGTCCTACCTTTGATTCATTCAAGGAGCTAGAAAAAGTACATATTTATTTCTTGTAATACATGAAATAATTCATGTTGCAAAATTGCGACGTGTGATAACTATATGTCTACGTCTTTGCTGGCTAATAAATCCCATGACATTTAACTTAGTATTTTGGAGAAGTGGGCAAGGCAGCATCTGACGCTATCTTAAATATCAGATATGTGTGCCCTATTCTTTTCTTCTCCGGAAATTGAGACAGGAGTTTAATGCTTGTACTTCTTTTTATGTTGGTTTGCAAGTTTGGCTCTTCTGTCACACTCTCCTTTCTTCCCCCCAGTGATTTGGGGACAATATTTCCATGCTTAGTAGGTGTCATGTATCATGTTCCTTACATTTTCTTTTTGGTCCCTATGTTTTATGCTGATCCTGGGGTGTTCCAAGTACTCTCTATATGATTCTTGAAATTTCTCAAATCTGTGGATGATGTCTTCTATTTCTTCAGTCATGGCGGGTTTGGCACCAGAAGGATCTCAGTTTGATGCTCGACAATTTGATGCAAAAATGAGTGAAGTGTATTTTTCTTCTTTATAACTTCTGTCTCTATGATGGTAATTGGTGAGAGTATGTGGGATTTGATACTGATCTTCACGTTGCTTTCAATTACATTGCAGACTGTCCACTGAAGGACAAGATTTTTTCACTTCATATGATGAAGTTTATGACAGTTTCGATGCTATGGGATTGCAAGAGAACCTTCTGAGGGGCATTTATGCATATGGTGATTACATTTAACTTTTTTTTTGACATTTGTCTGCTATTTGTTTTTTTAATTGGAAGTTAACTCGGTCTTGAGTTCCTGATTGGTATAACTGTTATTTTAAGGTTTTGAGAAGCCTTCTGCAATCCAACAAAGAGGAATTGTTCCATTTTGCAAGGGCCTGGATGTAATTCAGCAGGCTCAATCTGGAACTGGGAAAACAGCAACTTTTTGCTCTGGCATCCTCCAGCAACTTGATTATAGTCTAGTCCAATGTCAGGCACTAGTTTTGGCTCCCACTAGGGAGCTTGCACAACAGATTGAGAAGGTTATGCGAGCACTTGGTGATTATCTTGGCGTGAAAGTTCATGCTTGTGTGGGTGGAACTAGTGTTCGCGAGGACCAGCGAATCCTTCAAGCTGGTGTTCATGTTGTTGTTGGCACTCCTGGTCGTGTATTTGACATGTTAAGGAGGCAGTCCCTTAGACCTGATAATATTAGGATGTTTGTATTGGATGAAGCTGATGAAATGCTTTCGCGGGGATTTAAGGATCAGGTTTGATATTATTAATCACCTTGACCTGAGATGAAATTAAATGAACCCAGTCTTTGCCCTCCTCTTCTAATACCTGTTTTCTTCTTGTCAGATTTATGACATTTTTCAGCTGCTGCCATCGAAGGTTCAGGTGGGTGTGTTCTCTGCTACTATGCCTCCTGAAGCTCTTGAAATCACCAGGAAGTTCATGAACAAGCCAGTTAGGATCTTGGTTAAGCGAGATGAGCTTACTCTTGAAGGTATCAAACAGTTTTATGTCAATGTGGAGAAGGAAGACTGGAAGCTTGAGACACTGTGTGATCTCTATGAGACCCTGGCCATCACCCAGAGCGTCATTTTTGTCAACACAAGACGCAAGGTTGACTGGCTTACTGATAAGATGCGAAGCCGTGATCACACAGTCTCGGCTACTCATGGAGATATGGACCAGAACACTCGCGATATCATCATGCGAGAGTTCCGCTCTGGTTCTTCTCGTGTCCTCATTACCACTGATCTTTTGGCTCGTGGTATTGATGTGCAGCAGGTATCCCTCGTCATAAACTATGATCTGCCGACTCAACCTGAAAACTACCTTCATCGAATTGGACGAAGCGGTCGATTTGGAAGAAAAGGTGTGGCCATAAACTTTGTGACGAGGGATGATGAAAGAATGTTATTTGATATCCAGAAGTTCTATAATGTGACCATTGAGGAGCTACCATCAAATGTTGCGGATCTCCTGTGATGGGATAATTTTTGGTGCTTGGTGAGAAAAGGAATTGATGTTTTGCTAGTACTGTTTTGAACTTTCTCTCTTATCTTTATCCTTTTGCTGTTTAGCTGTGTTAATTTAATGATCTGAAAAATTGAAGGTTCTCCAAACTGATCCTTCGTATTTGCAAGGTAAAGAGATTGCAAAGTCCCTGTTTAGATTTATGATGTTATGCACTAGTTAGAAAGTTTTGTTTTGTTGCATCTGTTGGGAAGTTTTGTTTTACTTGTGAACTCTTTTCTCTTGGATTGTAACCCCTACTGTAAGAGTTCTTGGGTAAGACTATGCAAAGATTTTTCCAGCTGTTAAAAGCATGGAGGTGCACTCCAAGATAAGAGAAGGAACAGGAGAGCATATAATATAATACAGCTGTTAAAAGCATGGATATAAGACTAAATGAATCGATTATAAAATTAAGAGGAACAAATATAATTCTCAGTCTGTTCTTGATAACATATAATTCCTTAAATTACAAAAGGAAGTAACTCTCCTTTACTCACGTGTATAACAATGATTTCAACGCAATAATTCTCACGTGCGAATGTTGCGTGGACCGTTCTAACTCAGCCACCCGCTCTCATGCTACCCCACATGAATACACTTTGAACTCATAATTTTTTAAAAATTTCATTTTTATATTTTTATTAAATATTATTAATCTAAAAACCTATTTTAAGTTTTAAATATGATTTGAATTAACTAAATTAAATTAAAACTAATTATTTATGATAACTATCTTAAATTATCAATTTATATTAAAATTAATTAATTAATCTACATATTTTAGATATGTTTGGACATTATTTTTAATAAAAATTATTTTTTAATAAACAGTCTGGATCTCATTTATTTCCAAGTAATGTGTTTCCCATTTTCAACACAAAAACTGGAAATATATAAAGCATAATGAGTTTGTGGGACTTAAAATTATAGCACGAGCACCGCTTCCACCACCGTCCTCACAGGAAAAGCAATCCCAGAGCGCAAAGTTTTCTCTTTCTCTGTTGCCTAATCCTTAAATCTTGAAACCTTCAATCTTTTCGTGAGTTCTTGTCGCTGTGCGTATTTTTTTTCTCGCCAGCAGCTATTGATCAATGGATAACTTCAGATCTAAGTCATGCAGAGGTGAGAGGATGCAGATGGAGGGCTACTATGCAGACAAGGCAGCTCCAACAAGCATGCAAGACTTAAGGTCTTACAGTGTTAGTTATGCAGGGTCTGTGCAGCCAAATCAACTGTGCAAAGAAGTAAAGATCAAGAAAGGGAAAGGCAATCTTGGGTTATCCTCAAAAAGTTGGAGCTTTACTGATCCTGAGTTGCAGAGGAAAAAAAGGGTTGCTAGCTACAAGGTCTATGCTATGGAGGGAAGAATGAAAGTATCATTCAGGAAGAGTTTTAAATGGATCAAGGATACCTGCAGTAAAGCGGTCCATGGATGGGTTTGATTGATCAATCATCATACATATATATTCCCAGGTTCTTTCCTTCCTACCTACCTGTTTTCGAAGGAAAAAAAAAAAAAATCTCTCTGATGTGTGCGTTCCTGTGTTGGACTTGGATAGAGAATGAAAACCCAGTTTAGTTTCTCTCTTTCTTGTGAGTCCACGCAAGGCAAATCTTTATCTTTGATCTATACTGAATTGATGTGTCTTGAAACTGATCTCATATTCATTAATTAGCTTGTGCGATTCCATCGTGGTTTCAACATGTAAATTTCATCAGACGGTAGAGATTTTGCAACAGCTCCTAATTGAAAAACCAAGTCCTGGGCAACACAACATGAGTTGGCGAGCCTCATGAACTAAAATAAAGAAATCATCTTTCTTCTTCTCTCTTTTTTTCCATCCGCCGCCTCGTAAATAATTGAAAGTAAACTGATAGTTTATAGTTGATATGGTAGCAATTACATGCAACTTTTTATGAATAAAAATGGAACTTGCATGGATTGTTCTGATTATATTCAAGCAATGGATTAGGTTTTGCCTCGAAAGCCTCAAATTCTGGGTCAGAAGACAACAGAGGCATGAGGTCTAACGTACAATAAGACAAAAACTATGTCCATCTTCTCGCGTATGAAACTCTGGATTCAGTAGAACGTTGGTGCTGTTTTCTTTGTCATTTGTAGTTCAACTTCATACTGCGGGAGAAAGAAGAAAATTGTCACTGAGCACTTCAGCCCATTCATTCATAACAATCTTTACATCTTTATTTATACACATTTTGCTGTCAATTGCTTGGAGAGTTACAGGACATTCACAAGAACACTTGAAAATACAAAAGGATGAAACAGATAGAAGGTAAGAAATTGCTCCATGCAATCGTCTCTATCATGTTCCCTTGCCGGTTTAATATATCTATGCAATTCGGAAGAATGAAGTGAATACTAAGTTACTGAGGTTTTGAATCGTCGAAGACGTGTGGTGACTTAGAAGAGCATATATGAAGAATAACTTAAAATAACGTCTGCAATATCCATCTAGAAAGTGTAGTATTCTATCTTTATGATCTGACTCATCAGAAACAATGGATGAGAAAAGATAAATATATTAGTACAACTATAACAGCAGCAAGCTTTTGCCTCAGCCATGAGATATTGAAATGGGAAAGGAGTTTCCGTGCCGAGTTAAAGTATGTAAGGTTAACGTCTAGTAATATATAGATCCTTTCTTTGTGCATGATCATAAGTATGAGATGGCATTCGCTAATAATGTAACCTCTCATCGTTATTGAAATGCAGGCTCCCAATGCCCCGGAGAGTCGACTCAAATGCTTTTATGGTTGATGTGTTTCGGCCCGACGATGAACGCTTCTGTTCCGAAGATAAAACTGGTGAACTTCTTTGACCACTAGAAATTTTGTAGAGCACTGCAGGACTAGCTTCTGTAGTACGTGTGCAAACAGGATTACAGTCATTCTCGACAAGCACAGCATCTTGGCTACTAGGGACGACTGGTTGCCTAGTACATGCACTGGATTGCAGAAAATTTGAGCTTGATAGCTGCGGCCATTGAAGCATTGGATTGAATCACTAGAAGAATATTTAGTGATAGGACAGTGAAACATTAATCACCCAATGTAATGCAAGAACTTCAAATCTAGTGCCAACACTACATAATAACATGCATAAACAGCAAAAGCTTAAGAGCCATCCAGCAGTGATGTCCAATTTACCCTAAAAATGATGTACGGTACAGGTAAGGACATTTCTATGAGGATGTCAAGCCAAACATGTTCATAGTACATTTCTGTCATTTTGTCAATGAAAGCGGAGATAAAAGTGCTTACAGTTCTCAAGTCCTCAAAAAAAGAAAAAAAATGCTTACAGTGAGTTTCATCTTTTGATAGAGGTAGATCATTTGTGGTTGGATTATTTTGTTTAGATAAATTTCCAGGACCTGTAATTGGTCCAGAATTTCTCCTTCGAGCTAGATCGGTTAACGACCAACCAGTTTTACCTTCTTCTCCACCTTTAAATAAGTGACAAACAATCTTTTCAGATAAATCCGTTCCTCAAAAGCAATAGTAAGTAAAAAGGCCAAAGAGCAGAAGCAGAACAGTCACCTGACTGCCTATCAGCAATAACACCAGCAGGAGGCACGCCAGAACTTGGCCCAGCACCTGGAACCTGGAGAAGAGGTAAGTGAAGCAACTTTAGGTTATTTTGCACAACATATAAGGTGCAGAGATCAGATAGAAAAATGAAAGGGGTATACTGCCACTCACAACTGCACGAGTAGGAGGGTTAGCAATCTGTGATTGCTGATATTTCAAAATTGTCCAATCAAAGACATAGTCAAACTGGAAACCTGACAAAAGAAGATCAAGAAACTGTAGCTGAAAAATGTTTGCTCCTAGAAAATGCCTGAGCTGCCTATTCATATAACATCTATGAGAAAAATTTGAACAGAAAAGCTCAAACCTTCACGAATAAATAGATCACGGAAGAGTCTTTTCAGATAAGCATAATCAGGTTTATCATCAAAACGAAGTGACCGGCAGTAGTGGAAGTATGAAGCAAATTCTGTAGGATAACCCCGACATAAGGTCTGAAGTGAAAGCAATGATTTTTTATCAGTCCTAGAGCACATAAACGTACACATATACCCCTGACATAGCATTTTTCATTACTCCAGATAAAATAATCCACCTCAATGGTAGTTGATACTTTCTGTTCACTAATCTTCTCATATTTTTTGTTCTTATTTCCTGCTTTTAGTCCCTGCCACGGAAGACTAACAGCCTGTTTGGTTGGAAGTAATAGCTATTCTATTACCGACCAACTCTTATTTATTAGTCATTCTGTTGTTTGGTTGGAAAAAAGCGTCAAGAATAACTATTCCTAAGAATATCCTTTCCCGGACATGACGGAATACGTAAAGATGATATGAACTTGTCTTTACCTATTCCACGCGTATCCGAAATAGGTAAACACATCTCTTTAGCATCAGGACAAGTTCGTCCCTCTCCCACCGCCTTCACTCTAACGTTTTTCTCAGTCACCGTTCGTTTTTTGTTCTAGTGGAGATTCTCCGAGCGACTCGCCGGCGGATTTTTAAGGTATGTTAAAGAAATCTTCTTCGTCCTTCCGTCTCTGTCTCTGACTCTCTGCTCCTTCCGTCTCTGTCTCTTCTAATGTCCCTCCGGTTGTGGATTCATTTACCCATTTGTATCCCTCTATGTATTTTCCCATCTCTCCAGCTGCGTATTTTTCATATCCGATTTCATCAACTGGGTCAATCCAAGGTGAACTTAAAGACGATGATTCAGGGATGTGGGCTGATAGCGTGAAGACAAAGAGGAAGAAGAAGATGAACAAGCACAAGTTGATCTTGGAGTTGCTTCCCTTTTCAGCTGGAGCTGAATTCAATTCCAACGTTGACCCATTTGCTTCCGTTGATCATCTTTGCCGATGTGGTTGTTTTCTCCAGAAAGTCTTAATGACTGGTCTTTGGGCATTATGTGTAGGACACTTGAACTGGATCTATCTCCAGAAGAGGAAGTAGTTGCTTCGATGAACATGGGAATAATCAGGTAAAGCTCATAAAGCAAAGGAAAAAGGATTTAAAAACTCAACAAATCGGGTCATCTATAATTAACTCTTCTTAATTACCTTTAAAATGACTAAAATTCCCTATAATAATAATAAAAAAATAGAAGAAGAAGAAAATTAATAATAATAAGGAAGTTAATAATACTAATAATAAGAAGAAGAAAATTAATTTTGTATAATAATGATAATAAAAATAATAATAAGAAAATTAATTTTGTATAATAATAATAATAAATAATAGGAGAAGAAGAAGAAAATTAATAATGATAAGAAATTTAATAATAAAAATAAGAATAAAAATATTGATAATAATACTAATAATAAGTATAAAATTTATAATAATAATTAATAATAATAAGAATAATAAAGTTTAATAATAATAATAATAAAAGGATAAGGATAAGAATATTTTAGTCTTTTAGTTAGTTATTCCTTTCCTATTCCAAATTTATATTTTCAAGCCAAACAATGGAATAGAAATTCTTTATCTATTCTATGCCTTAAACCAAACAAAGTAATACACATTCTATTCTATTCCTCATCTTTTCTATTCCAAAGAATAACTATTCTATTCCTTTTTTATTTCATTCCGTGAACCAAACAGGCCATAAAAGTATATATGGTCATAACCAAACACACCATTCAACTGAAGGTTTGAGGCGTTGAATTTTCACCTTCCTCTCAAAAAATATATAAGAACATGTCCAAGGGACTCCAAGTCATCCCTGCGGCTTTGTTCTACAAAGTATAAGGTAAAATCAGTAAATATAGTTTCACACGATTAGTCCCTTCAAGGTTAAATTATAGCACAACAGGGAAAAATAGAGCCGTGTATCAATTCTATTACCAATGCCAAGGTGGGTGTTCATGCTAGTATATCTTGCAGGTCCTGTCAAACTCTTATTTTCTCTGCATATGACATAAGAATCTCATATCTAGATCAGGAAAACAAATTTAAATCTTAGTTCAGGAATAAAAACCAACAATACCACTGTAGGTAGCAAAGCATCTACTAAAACATCCAGTACTATAAGTGTTAACATGATAATGCGAAACAATGGATAACAAGAAGCAAAACAAGATATTATTTAAATCAGTCACAATTAGTCAGCATCAATCATGACCAAAGATGAACTGATATGACTAAACACAATCAAATAAGAATCTATCAACAAAACCTGAATGAACAAATAAGATCTTTGATATTTGTGACATTGTAAAGTCATCCAAATGAACAATTGACCTATAAGTGCAAGGCTCACAATCAGTTGAAAGAAATATCTACTTGCAGCTAAAAAGAACCAACATGTAAGGAATATGTTGTTGTGTTTAAGTGTCTCTGTACTTCTTAGCCAGACCAAAGTCAATGATATAGACCTAAATGCAAGCCTCTATTACTAAATTGAAAACAAAGAGAACAAGAGAAAAATAACTAATATAAGAATAATCTTCAAACCCCACCTGATTTGCACGCCTTCCTAAACCCATGAGGAAATTATCTGGCTTGATATCTCGGTGTAGGAATGATTTGGAATGAACAAACTCAACTCGATTGACCTAAACAGATATCACAATTCCAGAGAAGTAAATGAACAAAGCACTAGGATGCAAGAACAATATAAATACAAAGAAAAGAATACCATCTGATCAGCAAGCATAAGGACAGTCTTCAGAGACATTTTCCTACTGCAAAAGTTGAATAAATCTTCAAGATTAGGTCCCAGTAAGTCCATCACAAGGACATTATAATCCCCTTCAACACCAAACCATCTAACATTTGGTATTCCAGCTATCAAAATTAAAGAGAGAAGCAGATGATAAGGAACTATTTTAAAATTTTCAAAATCAGAAACAAAAATCAACTAGACAACAAAAGGAAAAGGAGCCATTACTTCCTCCCTGTAGGATCTTATACAGCTTAGATTCATACATCAGTTGAGGATGCTTCGTCTTGACATTTTCCTGAGCAAAGAAAAGAAAAAATAAAGACAGCCCACAAAAATTTTGAAAACACAAATTCAGACAATTGATGAGCAATACAATATAGTAAATACCAAAAAGAAAAAGGAAAAAAGAAACGAAACATTGAGCACAAATTTGAACGATTACACGAACTTATATATTTTACTTACTAAGGCTGTTGAATTACTGCATACTAATATTATCAAAGTGAAATTACAAGGAGTATGATGTTCAATCTCTTAACATGAATCAAATAAAGGGCCAACAAGGAGGAATCTTGTGATGGACAGACATAGAGCACCTTCTGCAGGTCTATTGTCAATCTTTTGACTACAATTCAAAACTCTCCATGAATCATCCAGAAAGTACTGGTTTAGAACAGGTGAACGAGTTTGCAAATGGAGCCCCAACTGCCGTCAATTTGCAAACAAAGGACTTGCACATTAACGAAAGTCAATTAATAGGATTCTATGGTTTGATGTAGCCTAGAACATCAAACATATTTCAGTCTATTCAATGTCAAAAAGAAGAAACAAATAATCATTTAGTTATTTGTGCTGAGTGTTTTATAGTATGAAATACAAAAAGGCACGATTTAGATCCTATCAAATCTACAAATCCCCTTCATGATTGCCACATTTAAATGTCCACTTTAGGAACAAGTAGATAAAAGATAAAAGCATGCCGGTAGGACCCTGACATCTTGAACGAATAAACATGGACAAGTAGACTGATGTCACTCCCTAACCTCTGACATTATTCTGAAGCTCATATATATACACTGAATTCTAAAAATGCGCATCTGAAAAATTATTTCTGAGAAAAAGGAAAAAGTTGCTATTGCCTACTCATCAAATCACATGCGCAAGAACAAGCTTGACAATAAGAAGCAACCAATTGGAGCTAAAACTAAGCACAGGTAGACAACCAAATCATAATTTCTAGTAAATGAGAAAAAGCCATAATTTTAAATAACAAGTGAAAGAATACTCACAAGTTTAATAGCAACCACCTCATTTGTTTGTACGTTAGTACCTAAAAGAATAAAGCAACCTAATAAAATTATCAGAATCATAAGTCTGACAAACCAAAAAAGAAAAACGAGAAGAGGAAAGGGATTGGAAATTATGCAAAATTATGCAAACCCAGATAGATCTCTCCAAATGATCCGCTACCGATCTTGCGACCGAGGCGAAACTTGTTCCCAATGCGAGGCTCCATGGAAAAACCCTAACCCTGATCCAAATTATAGTCTCTTTGTTATGAAATAAAATGAAGAACAGAAGAGAGAGGGAGAGGAGGAGAAAGAGAAGAGTCTAGAAGAAGAACAGAGAGCCGTAGAGAGAGAGAGAGAGAGACACACACACATACACACACAAACATTAGCTAATTCATTTCGTGCTTGTGAGGGAAACGGTTACTATTTTTCTACTAGTTACAGCTGTATACAACTATGTTATATTTTTCCGTAACAATTCCTTCTCCTTTAGAAAACTTTGTCCTCAAGGTTATGGAGGTTTGCAGAATGGACAAAAAATAAACAACCATGTGAACTTCTTTTCATGAACTTGACTACTAAGGAAAAGTATCTGCCCTCCAATAGTAGATTTCCCAGCATCAACATGGCCAATAAACACCACATTCAAATGTCGCTTCTGTTGATTTTCCATCTCCTCTAAAGTCCCAACCACCTGTGGAGCAGATACTTCTGTAGCTTGCTCCACTTTTGAATCAACATGCTGTTGCTGTTAGTTCAAAGCAGTATTGTCTTTTGGATCTTTCTTTGTTTTATCCCACTTGTCCACTTCTTCGGTCCTAGAATTTCCTTCAGGTTTGGACAACCCATCAGCAACTTCTGATGAATCAAGCTGTAACGAGCTAATCTCCTCTTCAATATCTTTATATGGTTCAGAGAGCTGACCGGCTTTACTCATCTCATCTTCCATCACCCTCTCTGAATTGCTTCGGGACGTTGGGTCTGCTGAACTGGCGTCTCCTAACGATTGTATAATCATACTTCTCAACTTTGTCATTTTCTTTTCCACCTTTTCTATTCTGTTGTTCATTTCGTAGAACATCCTTTCCATCAATCCCTTAAGATTGTCTTCCATCTTACGTAGCTCTACATTCCTTGTACCTTCAGCCATGGCGTCTCCCAGATTCAAGAGCTCTGATACCAAATGTTATGAAATAAAATGAAGAACAGAAGAGAGAGGGAGAGGAGGAGAAAGAGAAGAGTCTAGAAGAAGAACAGAGAG
>JANIJH010000001.1:18485262-18495573 GCA_024520975.1 Erythroxylum areolatum
CATTTACTATTCAATATGTATGTGTATGCCATATTATGCATGAGCATGGAACGTGTTTCCTACTTCCTCAGCAATTTTTCTCATCTATTAATTTTACCTTTACTAGGGTAGCGGGATGTTACACTTATAGTTATTAGTAGAGGTTGGAAGCCTATTAATTAAATAGGTTGCTGTCCTAATTGTTTCCCCCATAGAGAATGTGAGCAACCCAAAGATAGGAGCATGCAGCTTGTCTTTTCTAGGAGAGTTCTATTTAATCTTTCAGCTACTCCATTCTGCTATGGAGTAGCTCTTACTATTTTATGCCTTAGGATTCCATTCTTACTGTATTATTCTTCAAATTCTTTGTTGCAATACTCCAATCCATTATCAATCCTTAGGCATTTCAATTTCCTCCCAGTTTGATTTTCCATAAGAGTATGCCATCTTATGAAAATCTCCAGAGCTTTATCCTTTCTCTTCTTAGGGTAAACCCAACATTTCCTTGATTTATCATCAATTATGGACGTAAAATACAAATTCCCGCCTGTTGTAGAGACTTGAGCTGGCCCCTAGAGATCACTGTGAGCATACTCCATGATCTCTGTGGCTCTCTTAGCTTCCCTTTGAAATCCTGACTTGTGGTGCTTTCTTAGCACACAAGATTCACAAAATTCTAAGTTCTGTAGGTTTCGTTCAGAAATTAGACCTTGCCTAGAGATATGAAACAAGTTTTGTTCCCTGCATGACCTAACCTTGCATGCCATTGCTTGGTTGGTTCATGGCTTCCATTTTCTGAGATTTGATTTATTTCGATTGAGCCTATGACATAGTATAGCCGACCCCTTTCCACTCCTCTAATGATAACTCTTCCATCCCTTAGGATTTCTCTGAGTCCATCCTTAGACCTGATCTGAAAACCTTGTTTATCAAACAAGCTTTCAAAAATCAGGTTTCTTCTTATTCCAAGCACAAATTTGACATTTGTGAGGGTTCTTTTCTTTCCATCAAACATGTTGATGGAGACACTTCCTATGCCCTCCATCATTTGCTGCCCAAAATATGCCATTTTAACCTTGGCAGTGACTGGTTCAAATGTTGTGAACCAGTCCCTATGAGGAGTGACATGCATAGTACACCCTAAATCAAAAATCCACTCTCTACTAAGGTCCTCACTATCCTCAGTCATAGCCAGAATTTTAACTCCACTAGAATCTTCAAGTTTTTCAACATTTCCTGAAACTCCACTTTCAGCTGCCTTATCCCTCTTCTTTTTCCTACAATCCCTTGTAAAATGTCTTTCCTTATCACAGTAAAAGCATTTTCTCCCCTTTTCCTTTTTCTTCTTTCCTTCACCTTCCTTAGAATGTTTTTCTTTCCCACTTCCCTTCTACCACTTTCCTTTCTTGCTATTTTTCTTATGAGATTTCTTCTCATGGTTATTCTCTACAAGCATCACTTTAGCCTTTCTCTTAAAAGGATTTATTTCCACTATTTCTTTCATTAGAGAATCTAAAACCCTCTTTACAGTAAGTGATTCTCCACTAGCAAGCTTAATTACCTTCTCGAATGCATTAAATTCAGAAGATAATGCCTTTAGGATTACTACAGCTTGATGTTCCTCAGAAATTTTCTCATCTGTAGCTTCTAAATCTTAAACTAGCTTAAAGAAATAGTCTAGGTTATCATCTAAGGAGACTAAAGTGTTCATCTTGTAGTTAGCAAGATTGTGAAGAAGTGTCATCTTGTTAGGAAGATACTTCTTGGTACACAATTCATCAAGTTTTATCCAAAACTTTTATGCAATGTTACAATTCGGCACTTTTCTTATCACTGTTGGTGATAAGTGAAGCATTAACTTGCAATGTGCAAGTCTTTGCATCTTCAGCTTCTTTATAAGATCAATCTCTAGATCATACTGATCATCTATAGCACCATTATAGTCATATGATTCAAGAAGAGCTTGCATCTGGAGTTTTCAGATGGTAAAGTTTTCTTTACTAGTAAAAACATCCATTTCCTTGCCTACCATGATTACTGTAGTGTAAAAAATCTTAAAGATTTTACTTACTGACTATTCTTTGATGATTCTTGATGCTTGGAGAATCCAAAAAATGCCCCAAGAAATCTTGAATACTCTGATACCACTTATGTTGGGATATCTTTGATTTACTATTGTTCTTTCAAACCACAAAACTGATAAAGATTGTTATTTTTCAGATATAATATGATTGTAGAAAAGTAAATAAGACTAGATTTTTACTTGGTTTGATAGTGTATCATTATCTACATCCAAGGTTCCCACTTTCAGTGGTGAAAATTTCACTATATGAAGAAGAAGGAGAAGAGAAAACCAGTACAGAGATGAGTGCATCCCCTACACTTGCAAAGAGCTTTTCCCAAAACTCTCCTAGTACCCACTGATATACTCTAGCACTCTCTAAACCTATTCTTTACTCCCTTTTTGCACTCTCAAAAGCAGAATACAAGGTAAATTGAAATTTGAAGTTAAATATGTTCTACTCTTGTCTGATGCTTCTTCCTTCTTTTTATAGCTGCTGGAGAAGATGATGGCCTTCGGATCAACTGTTGGCTTGTAACAGCTTACCTCTATGTGCCTCCCACGTGAGTCACTTAACCCCTTTTTCTGTTTGCGTTTTATATTGATGTAGCTGCGTTTGATATCTTTAGTTGTAATAAGATGTCATTGTATTAAAGACTTAAGCTGTAAACGACAGTGCTTTTATGTAATGCTTCAGATATGTTTGATACGACTGAGTTTTGAGTTTAAACACTTCAGACATTTGTGATGTCTTTTGTCCCCATGTGTTTTAGGCTTTAGTTTTAATCTTCAGCTCACAGATGCTTTGAGAAGGTTTTCTCCCCCTTCTCTCTTCAAAGCACCTATAGACACCACCACAAACTCACCTCCTTCTTCAATCTTTCTTGTATTTCTGTCGAATTTGAGTGAAGATTGCTGGAGTATGAGTGATTTTTATCACATTAAGCTTTTGGTTTTTAGGTGATTGTAACATTCAATTCAACCGGGTTGAGAAATGAATTGATTAGTACCTGTAACAGATTTGTTTGCATAATTTACTTCTCTAATATGCTCCTCGAACACCACATTCTCCAAAATTGCAAGACAAGCATATTTATTAGCTCCCATTCAATCAATACCACCATTGAGAAGCCTAAAAATTAAATTTTCAATTCATATTTCCTCTTTGAAAGCTCTCCTCTTTGGGCATAGATTTCTGAAGATTGACACATAGTAGTCACTCACCAATCCCAAACTTGATGGCATTCCATATATCAGGCTTCTTTTCTTATGACCGATCAATGCATTTGGCATAGCAGCCACCTTCAATGTTAGACACACCATTCTCACTCCAGCAATGTTCATCATCTCCAATTAAGTACCTATTATGATCAGTAGAATGAGTTGTCTTCCCAATGCCTGCAACAAATAAAACCACCCGATTAAATTGTAAGCAGCAAGATCACAAGTAACATTGTCATCGAATATAGATTGCAAGAGGCAATGTATCAGTTAGCAAGAAGCTAAACCCTCCAGAGTGACCATGACAATCACAAACAATACTGTACCTGATAATCCAAAGAATAGGGCAACACCTCCATCCTTCCCCATATTGCAGCCAGAATGAATAGATAGATGATGCTTAGGCATCAGATAGTGCATGATTGTGAAAATACCTTTCTTCATTTCCCCAGCATATTGTGTGCCAAGTATGACCATCTCTGTCATCACGAGATTGATGTCTATGCTAGTAAAGGAAGTTATGTAGTAGGTGTAGTGGTTACATAGAAACTATCCAGCATTATATATGGTGAAATATGGAGTTCCAAAGACCTCCAGCTCTTTAGGAGTGGGTAGGATGCACCAGTAACCCACCCACCCAGTTATCAAACATATCACTACACTAACTTAACATTAATATCTACCACAACTTACCCTCATCTCTGTTTAATGAATTATTCTTGAGGGTTAACTTTTGGGAAGTAATCATTACAAGATGAGCAAAACAGAACATATTTTGTCAAACCTTTGCTTCACTTTCACTTAACTCTTATGGCAGAAATGGAATCGAATTCTGTTGGAGTAACAACTTACATATTATGCATGATTAAGGTATGGTAAGCCCTTGCAGATACAATACGAACTTTAACACGGTGTTTTAGATCCCAGTTAAGAAAGTGATCATTCACAAAGACTTGAAATTTTTGCATACAAATTTCCAAGTGTCAGGGAACCAGTCATCTTTAATTGTCAGAAGAGAATAGAAGTAACTTGTTTAGTTTGGTTCAAGAAACATCGATTGAAAAGATAAAGACCATCTGAAGAAGTGGCAAAACCAAAAGATGGATCAAGCACATGCAAAAAGAAAATCCAACCTCACTAAACTTGGATACTATGTCCCACCTTCCCAATAAAAGCTATGAAATGTTGTATCAGAATTGGTCACTACTGTACCCATAGAACCTAAGCCAATACATAATGACATGCAAAGGCATTAACTAGGCTTGTGTGTAACACGAAGCATGAACTTTATTACGTGTCACAGATCGTTCATGAAAGGGAAATAAATGAAAAAAAGCAGAATAGCTGATTTTGGTTCCATTCTAACTTTCGAGGCAATTTCAGTACCCAAAACGAGCTCCAATCTTCTGGGATCTTTACGGGAATCGTTAACTGACACTTGGTTAATTTCTTTCTACAGTTTCTTCAAAACATAAGCCCTCTTAACAGGTCAAAGAATCCGTATATTTATGAATAATATGAGCAATTGCAGGAGACCTTAACCTTTATATATAGCTTTTATATCAGGATTTCCCATCACAGGCCAGATATAGGTCCGGTCTACACTAATCGAGATCCATTTTCCTCCTGGACTTCGACCCATTAATTTAGAACATTTATTAGGCCACTTTATTACCTTTATCTGGATCAAATTATGTAACTTAACCGATGAGTTTTAAAAAAACCAAAAGATACAATTAATGGTTGTCCAACTTTATGAGAAATGTCTAAATAATCCAACATTCTCCTCCTTGGACAATCATCAATTGTAGTTTTTTTTACTTTAAGTTTTAAAAAGTTTGAAAACTAGGTTAAGTTACGCTACTGTATTCGTACCAAATTTAAAAATTAAAAAACATTTGATTCAAAAATAATGAAAGTCCATCATTCCATCCTGCAAGACTTTCAATACCGAAAAATATCAAATACATATGTCATGTGTAACACAGGTCCAATATAATCACTCATATCTAATACCTTACTAATATGAATAGGAAATTGAGGTATGACAAACTAGGATGACACCTGTATAATTTAATATGTATATGACAAACTAAGATGATACCTATATAATCTAATATGTATTATCTTCATTTGTAAGTCTTGATTTCTCCAACTTTATCCTAAATTACAGCAGAAAAATCCTGCTTTCTCTCACCAAATGCTAAATAAGTTTTCTCTCATCGAATGCTAAACAACATTAGAGAAAACTTTTATGCTCTCTAACCGAATGCTAAACTGCATTAGAGAACCTTTATGGGATAAAAAAACTTATATCCTCCTATGTCATATTTAAACGTATGGATATCTAATTTAAATTGTATGTATATAAATGACATAGGCTCAAGGTCAATCTGTATATATGCCCAATAACCTTTAAAAAACTTAAGATTCACACAAATCTTAAGACTTTTTGCATGTATTATGATTATACACAAGAACAGTTATTACTGAGGATAAAAAGATGATCTTCTATATTAATAAATAATTATAACGTCATAATACATCAAAATGTATAAATATACAAGGAGCAAGTACAACGATCCCTAACTAATATTATTTTAGGACCTCACTAGGCCCATATTGGATAGATATTTAACAAATACTAGTGGGAGAAGTCTTTTAGTTAACAAATCGACCAACATGTCCTCAGTCCTAATATGCTCCATTTCGATGTCACCTTTCTAAATCAACTCCTTTATGATTTGCTTAGACCCTGTGATATTCTTGTTGTTAAATAATATTGCAGCAAGATTATCATAGTACAACTGAATGGGTCTAGCTACCGAACCTTTCACAGATAATTTAAAAATCAAGTTTCTGAGTCAAACCACTTATGTAGCAACTCCATAACATGTAACAAATTCTACATGCATGGTCGACGAAGTTACCAATACCTGTTTGAAACTCTTTCATGACACTGCACCATCTACCAACATAAAAATGTACCCTAAAGTAGATTTATGATCATTCAGGCATATAGCAAAATTAGAGTTTGTATACCTTGTGACATTTAAATCGTTAACTTTTTTATATGCCAACATTTAATCCTTGGTACCTTTTAGGTATCTCAACATTCGCTTATTATCATTCAAATGGTCTACACTTGGGTTAGCCAGATATCAACTCAACAATCCAATAGTAAATGCAATGTCCAGTCTAGTACATGCTTGGGCATACTCAGGCTACCAACCACACTAGAATACAAAACATTCCTCATAGCCTCTTTCTCAACTTCATTCTTTGGACACTGTGCCAAAGATAATATTTTACCATGAGAGATAGTGCTATAGTAGGTCTATAGTCAACCATATTAAACCTTTGTAACACTCACTCAATGTATGCTTTTTATGAGAAGCTTAATGAGTGTTGAGATATGTTCGTTGAATCTGTATATCGAGGACAAAAGATGCTTAACTTCATGCAACATGGTCAAATCATTTGACGCGAGTAATATATCATCCACATGCAACAATAGGAAGATGACCTTTCTCCCCCTGACCCTATAGTATAAACATCTTAAAGAGGTCGAAACCTCATCAAACTTTAGATACCATTGTCTAGAAGCTTGTTTCAGACTGTATTTTGATTTGGTCAACCTACAAACTTTTTTAGTTGCACCTTGATATGGAAATCCTTCAGGTTGCTTCATATATAGACCTCCTTATAAAGATCACCATTCAGGAAAGCAATTTTTAACATCTATCTGATGTAGCTTTATATCATAATGAGCTACTGTTATCATAATCCCTCTAAATGCATCATTCGAAGATACATGAGAGAAGGTAATATCGAAGTCGACTCCTTCTCTTTGAGTGTATCCCCTGGCAACTAATCACGCCTTAAACCGCTCAACTTGACCCTATATGTCCTTCTTAATTTTAAATAGCCACTTGTAATTAACTCTCATACCTTATTGTGCCTCATAGATTGCATCTCATCCTTTATTGCTTCCCACCACAAGTTTGCATGGGGCCCAGAAATGGTTCCTGTAAAAGAACTAGATCCACAACATGTCCTATATCATAGCCTTGTTCACGCAAATAGATTATGTAATCTGATGAGATAACGTGTCGTCTCTCTTTGGTGGATCTATGTAACTGCCTAATTTCTCGTACCTCAGGAACCTTTGTCCGAGCAGGTATAGGTTCCTATGCCTACACAGGCATGGTACTCGGATCTTGATCTACTGGACCTGTCTGTATGAGTGTTGGATATGAAATGATTGTAGTATCCATCCTACTATCTCCTAGAGGGTGGAGGGTTCACCTTCATCATGGACATCGTATTCCAGAAACTTAGCCTTTTGTGTTCCACTATTCTGGCCCCTCCTTCTCTATAACAAATAGCCCTTAGAGTGGTCAAGATATCTTACTAGATAGCAACGAGTAGAACAAGGTTGCAATTTACTATTATAAGGATTATATAACCGTACCTCAGCAGGGTAGCCCCAAACCAGAATGTATGTAAGATTTGATTTCCACCCTTTCCACAATTCAAAAGGCATCTTAGGTACTGACTTATTTGGGACTCTATTTAAGATATAATAATGTCATCTCGATGGCTTTTCCCTAAAGGTATTCGGGTAGGTTAGTCTTGCTCTGCATCGACCTCATTATGTCCTTTAGGATGCGATTGCACGTTTTGGCCATGCTGTTTTGCTCAAGACTACCCGACATAGTGAACTGAGTCATTATTCTAACTAATTCCAAATACCTAGAAAACAAAGCCTTTTCTTGTCTTGGAACCCCATGTCTACCATAGTATTCACCTCCCAGGTCAGATCTGACAATCTTTATTGATTTTTCAAACTGGTTCTCACCCTCAATCTTAAAGATCTTGAATTTATCAAGAATTTAATACTTTTCCTTAAGCAAGAACACATAACCATATCGGAAATAATCAACTATAAACGTCACAACATATTTAGCATTGCACAACATAGCTGTATAGGGTCCATTAACATCTATATGCGTGAGGTCGAATAAACCAAAAGCATGAGTTGACCCCTTTTCCTTTATCTTGGTCAACTTACCCCTGTAATAATCAATACATGTTTTCAGATCCCCAAAGTCTAGAGTTAGGAAAATGTTATCCTTTATAAGTCTCTCAACCCTCTCCCTGAAAATGTGGCCAAGATGTTTATGTTACAACATGTACGATGTTTCCTTTATGAAAGCTTTCTTACAAGTAACAGGTTCGGCAATATAAGAAGAAACATACATTTCGTTAGGGGTAAGACACATTCTATATAATACGTAGGATAGAAAGACAATTTCGATATGTCTTGCATTGATAGAAATATTTACAACCAAAGTATCAAATACAAAATAATAACCCTTTTTATCCAAAATTGACACAGAGATCAAATTTCGTCTAAAGGATGATATATAAAAAGTGTTTAGTAAAACTATTACAAATCTCGTATCGAGGTTCAAACCTACATTCCCTACATACAAAACATCCACTTCCTCATTGTTACAGACCATTAGCTTCACCTCTCCTTTAGTCGGCCTTCTCAGGATTTTAACCCCTGCATTGTAGAAGCAACATGATTAGAAGCTCCACTATCTAGCTACTTAGAACTTAATTTGGCTATAGCTAAGTTGGATTCATTAATCATATAGGCTGAGGAGTTACCTGATAGCTCCTGTTTAACCTTCCAAAGTTTGTACTACGTGCAATCAGATTTCCTATGCCCCTTCTTCTTACAGAAGAAGCACCCCATACTCTTCATGTCATGTGGGCCCTTAGCAATGCTAGAATGTCCAGTCTAAATCTGTGGAGAGGGTTTGGATTTCTTACCCTTACCCTTAGACTGTTAGTGGTTCGCCTTCCCTTTACCTTTGACGACTGCATATAGAGCTGTATGAGGAGAACTCTTAAACTTCTTCTCTACTACAGCACACCAGGAAATCAAGGCATTGATATCCCAAGCCTTATCTTGAGTGATGTATGACGTCACCAACATCTCAAACTCTCATGGGAGAGTATTAAGTGCCTGATGCACTATGAGTGTGTCAGGAATGGGTACATCCAATGCCTTCAGTTTACTCTGAAAGTAAACAATCTTGATGATATACTCTCTAACGCCACCTTCTCTTGCGTACCTCATGAAAAATAGCTCTTTAATTAAGGTGTTCTGCTCCGTATGGGAAGACACCTTGTACTTCTAGGAAATATTATCCATAATGTAACATCCCATCACTGATGGGAAGGGTAAATTAGTCATTTGGGACGAGTTAAACGTGTGTAAACATATCTCGGCATGAATGTGCATCATTTGGCCTCTATATATATATATGATTGGTAATTTTTGCATATGCACACGATTGTACATGCATTCATGACATTTCCCGGCATATGTGTCTATAAATGTAACTTTTGTGAAAAATGTGATTTATGTATTTGAAAAATTAAATTGGAGTGATTTATGTGTGTTTTACATTTTTAGGGACTTTTAGAAATTTTTCTGGAATTTTTCGGGTAAAATTGCCGGACCGAAAAAATTGCCAAGTGGCGGACTGATTGGATTTCTGGTAACAAAAATGACTGTCCAATGACACTGGAAAATTAGATACATGATTTTAGGATTTATAACTTTGAGCCATTGTAATTTGGAGAGAAATTGGAGTAGAAATTGAATTGTTATTGGAAAGGCAATTAAATGAGGGTTTTAAAATAAGACAAGTGGCAATTGACACTTGTCACTTGCCTACTATGTCTTAGACTTAATGGTTTAATAGTTATCTTAAGCTTGCAAGTCTTCCACGACATTCTAAGTTTGAAAGAGTCAAAACCACTTTTAATTGCAAATTTTTCCTCCATCCGTAGGTGCTTCCTTCTCCTTTCTTCGTTGGTTTTTTTTTCATCCACCATACAAGAAGCTTTTCCTTGCTAATTGCTTGCTCCTCCTTTATCCACACACAAATCAAACTTAAGCCTTGGGATGATGATGATGGTGGTGTGTGTGAGTGATGGCCGTAGGTGTTGTTGAGAGGTAGAGAGTT
>JANIJH010000001.1:18495673-18511516 GCA_024520975.1 Erythroxylum areolatum
ATGTCGGCTCCGTTTGTTAAGTATCGATTCCGCTTCGCTTCGTTTTGCTTCGGTACTTTCGTTTTTCGTTTCGCTTCCGTTTCTATTCGATTCCGTTTTTCGTTCTACTTTTCCGGTTGGGATCCGGTTTCCGGATCGGGTCCCAACAGTTGTACTCTTTATGTATATATATCCTATTAAGTTTCAATAAAGTGGGTACCTTGAAACCCTAAATTCTGATAGCCTCTGTAGTCGATAAACTTACCACTGATTGTTGTTGTGATTTCCAACTTATAGTATTTGCTGATAGTGTAAATATATATGCTGAAATTGACTTCCTTGAGTCCTTATCTGTTGCATAATCAGCATCCACATACCCATATACAGACAGGTAATTGCATTTGATTAGATCCTTTTTAGAGAAGCATAATCCATAGTTCACTGTTCCAGATATATATTTGAGAACATTCTTGAGCCCTTGTCGGTGTTCTAAACTTGAATTGGCCATGAACTTACTTAGGATACTTATAGTATAGGCTAGATTAGGCCTTGTGCATAGCATAAGGTACATCAAACTTTCAACACCTACATCATAGGGATAGTGAGCCACAGCCTTCTGTTCTTCTTCAGTCTTAGGAAACTTGTCAGAAATCATCTGTAAGTGTGATCCTAAGGGTACTGAAATAGGTTTAGCTTGTTCCATATTGAATTGAGCTAGGATTTTCCTTATGTAATTCCTCTAAATAAGCCACCGTTTTCCTTCCCTTCTATGTCTGATTACCTGCATTCTTAGAAGCTTCTAAGCTTCCCCTACGTCTTTCATTTCAAAATGAGAGCACAATTTAGTCTTAACTTCTTCAATTTTATTCAAGTCCTTCCCTGTGATGATGAGATCATCTACATAGACTAACATAAACACTACTTTAGTCATTCCTAGATCCTTGTAATATAGGCAGTAATTATATGAACTTCTAATGAAGTTCATCCTAGCAGTAACCTTATGGAACTTCTTGTTCCATTGTCTAGGAGCTTGCTTGAGCCCATATAGGGATTTTTGCAATAGGCAAACATAGTCCAGTTTATTTTTGTCTTCAAATCCAACTAGTTACTTCATATAAATTGTCTCCTCTAGCTTTCCATATAGGAAAGTTGTCTTAACATCCATTTGATGGATTTCCCAGTCATATAATGTTGCTAGGACTAGTATAAGCCTAACTGTCTTGAATTTGTCTACTGGAGAGAATATCCCCTTGTAGTCTATTTCTTCCTTCTGCCTAAATCCCTTAGTTACAAGCCTAGCTTTGTAAATTCTAGGCTTTGTTACAATTGCTCCTTCTTTTAATTTGAACAACCATTTATTCTCAATTAATTTGGCTTTATAAGGTCTAGGGACTAAAATCCAAGTCTTATTCTTCATTAATGAAGAATATTCCTTCTCACAAACTTCTTTCCATTGTTTTGCATCTTTACTTCTCATGGCTTCATCATATGTTTCTAAAGCCTTATTTTCTACATTTTTAGCCATGAAACATACAAATTCAACCAAGTCTAGTCTTGTAAACCTTCTATTAGGAATTCTGATTCTTGGTTACCCATCCCTTATGAGTTGGTAGTCTTGTAGGTTTTCTTGTGCATCATTTGAAGTTAGGTGTAATGTTTCTCCTTTACCATCATCTTTTGCCTCTTCTCTCCTTTCTTCATTCTGTGTTGCACCTTCTGTAGGCTCCACATTTTCTAATTGTGTAACACCACCTTCTTCAGGTTCTGGTCGTACATAGAATGAGGCTGAATGGTTCAGTGACCCTAGATTTTCTTGAATTTCCCTTTGGAGGTTAGAATTGGAGGAATCCTTGTTCAGCAGAGGGAATTCATCTTCCTTGAAGATGACATCTCTACTTATGATTGTTTTGAAGGCTCCCTTTTGGAGTAGTAAGAGTTTATAACTCTTTACACCTTCTGGATATCCTAGGAACACCCCTTTAACTACTCTAGGCTCTAATTTTCCCTCTTTCTGATGTGCATAGGTTGCACATTCCAAAGTCTTAAGGTGTATGAGTTTTGGCTTCTTACCACTCCATATTTCCTGAGGAGTCTTATAGTCATTAGTAGAGATTGGAAGCCTATTAATTAAATAGGCTGCTGTCCTAATTGTTTTCTCCTATAATGAATGTGAGCAACCCGAAGGGAGGAGCATGCATCTAGTCTTTTCTAGGAGAGTTCTATTCAATCTTTCAGCTACTCCATTCTGCCGTGGAGTAGCTCTTATTGGTTTATGCCTTAGGATTCCATTTTTACTGCAGTATTATTCAAATTCTTTGTTGTAATACTCCAATCCATTATCAGTCATTAAGCATTTCAATTTCCTCCCAGTTTGATTTTCCATAAGAGTATGCGACCTTACGAAAGTCTCCAGAGCTTCATCTTTTCTCTTCATAGGGTAAACCCAACATTTCTTTGATTTATCATCAATTATAGACATGAAATACAAATTTCCTCCTACTGTGGGGACTTGAGCTGGCTCCCAGAGATCACTGTGAGCATACTCTAGGATCTCTGTGGCTCTCTTAACTCCCCTTTGAAATGCTGACCTGTGGTGCTTTCCTAGTACACAGGATTCACAAAATTCTAACTTCTATAGGTTTTGTTTAGGAATTAAACCTTGCCTAGAGAGATGGAACAAACTTTTGATTCCTGCATGACCCAACCTTGCATGCCACTGGCTTCCATTTTCTGAGATTTGATTAATTTTGGTTGAGCTTATAACAAAGTATAGCCCACCCCTTTCTACTCCTCTAATGATAACTATTCCATCCCTTAGGATTTCTCTGAGTCCATCCTTAGACCTGATCTGAAATTCTTGTTTATCAAACAAGCTTTCAAATATCATGTTTCTTCTTATTCCATGCACAAATCTGACATTTGTGAAGGTTCTTTTCTTTCCATCAAACATGTTGATGGAGACATTTCCTATGCCCTCTATCCTTTGCTGCCCCCATTTTAACCTTGGCAATGACTAGTTCAAATGTTGTGAACCAGTCCCCATAAGGAGTGACATGCATAGTACATCCTGAATCAAAAATTCACTCTCTACTAAGGTCCTCACTATCCTTAGTCATAACCAAAATTTCATCTTCACTAGAATCTTTAGGTTTTTCAACATTACCTGAAATTCCACTTTCAGCTGCCTTATCCCTCTTCTTTTTCCTACAATCCCTTGCAAAATGTCCCTCCTTATCACAGTAAATTCATTTTCTCCCTTATCCATTTTTCTTCTTTTCTTCACCTTCCTTAGAGTGTTTTTCTTTCCCACTTCCCTTCTGTCACTTTCCTTTCTTGCTATTTTTCTTATGAGATTTCTTCTCATGGTTATTCTCTACAAACATCACTTCAACCTCTTTCTTAAAAGGATTAACTTCCACTATTTCTTCCATTAGAAAATCTAAAATCGTCTTTACAGTAAGTGATTCTTCACTAACATGCTTAATTACCTTCTTGAATGCATTAAATTCATAAGGTAATTCCTTTAAGATTACTACAGCTTGATGTTCCTCAGAGATTTTTTCATATGTAGCTTCTAAATCTTGAATTAACTTAAAGAAGTAGTTTAGGTTATCATCTAGGGAGACTGACCTGTTCATCTTGTTATTAGCAAGATTGTGAAGAAGTGTCATCTTATTAGAAAGACACTTCTTGGCATACAATTCATCAAGTTTTATCCAAAACTTTTGTGCAATATTACAATTCTGCATCATTCTTATCACTATTGGTGATAAATGAAGCATTAACTTGCAACGTGCAAGTCTTTGCATCTTTAGCTTCTTTGTAGGATTAGTCTCTAGGTCAAACTGATCATCTATAGTGCATCTTTAGCTTCTTTGTAGGATTAGTCTCTAGGTCAAACTGATCATCTATAGCACCATAACAGTCATATGACTCAAGAAGAGCTTTCATCTAGAGTTTCCAGATGGTAAATTCTTATTTACAGGTTCAAGCATATTCTTCAGCCTATAGTTGATCTATGGATTACCAAGAACAAATGGAACTTCATTTAATATTTCATTGGTCAAATTTTAGCTACTTTCAACATCATCACTAAATATTTCATTGATTTGACGATATTTTATTCCACAACTTTAAGGATTATTGATTGACAACATAATCCCCAAAATTTATTATTTCTTAGATGCTTCTTGTTGCACTTTTAAACTCCTTTTGTTATTGTTTCTCTATCTTTTTCGCTATTTATTGATCTTGCTTAGATGACTATAATCTTAACGCATATACAAACTAATTTTGTTGTTGTTTTGTTGTCTTTTTTGCTACTTATTGAGCTGAACTGTATTTCTCCTGTATTTTATCTTGTATTGTTGATTTCTTGTTTTCGTTCTATTTGTTCAGTCAATAATTTATTTTTAATCCACATATCTATTGATTGTTTTCTACCTTGGTCAGAATTTTATTTTTAAATTTTTATTGATTTATTTTAATTCATATCTTGCAGTTGTTATATTCTTTATTAAAATATTATAACAAATTTTACTTCATCTGTTTGAATTATTAATTTTTTCTTTCTACTTTTATTAATCTAATTTAAATATTCATGTGATATATCTTTTCTTCTTTTCCCTTATAATATTTTGTCCTGCATAATACATTACCAATGTTTCCACCAAATTTTAACTTTAACAATATACACTTACACATCTTAACCATTTATAACAAAACTTATATATACATACTCTTTAATTTTCCAAAACAACCGGGCGTTATATGTTTCTAAATTTTGACTGCACATTTGGGCAATAACCGCTTACAAGTTAGAAATAAATGCATACAGTGCCAAATTTGGTTGTCACCAATCACCACCAACAAAATGATTTGATGTTTTAGATTATTCATCCTTCCATTGAGAATTCCTAGACAGTTTTTTGGTTTTGGACTTACTTGGCAGTCTTCAAGTACTTTGTTTCCTAACACATACTAGTTTGTGTTAGAACAGGAATGCCACAAAAACCAAGTACCAAATGCAATAGATTGGCTTCTTTCGAGTACAAGCAAATGTTGAGAACATTATAAGTTGCTTCTATCTGCAGACGTACAGACAAAACCTGCAATTTTGTCTGCCTTCACGAGTAAGTATTATATTTACTGCCAACAATTCGTTAAAGTGACATGGTAAGGTCGTGGAAGGTGACTAACAGAAAACCACTGGGGACTTAGACGTCCTCTAATTCTTGCTTGGTCCTTTGAGCAGTAACAGAAAACCACTGGGGACTTAAATCATGAGAACGCCCTCTAATTCTTGCTTGGTCCTTTGAGCAGATCATAACTGAATCACATTACTTCTCATCACTCGGCCACAAGTTCTAGAACTAAAATCAAGATCGGCCACCTCATAAAGGTTTAACATCCGTCAATTATTCACATTTAAGAGTTAGTCTTGATTCCAGACCACAGAGAAGCAGTGTAAGAGATGAAAGAAGATGTTACATATCAACTATTTTTCACAAGATGTTAACTTCTCCAATCTTATACATAGTTTACAAACATGAGCTCCGATGCTTTTGATGTAATGCATGGAACTTGGCCGAACCCCACTCAGGCCCATAAAATATCATTGAGAATTGAATAAAAAAATATAGAAAACTGAAAAATGGCCAGCCTACAAATTTAGCAAAAATATAATGGAAAACAAATTGACATGCTAAGATGGCGAAGGCATAGAACTTTGTGTTACCATGTTTGAGTGCATTTTATGCAGCCTTCCTCTCAAATGCCTGATCTTAGCATCCACCCTAGCAGAGAAACCAATCTTTGTTTCTTGCCTTGCCTTAGAACGCTCCCTTGTCCACATCTGTTGATCCTCAACATCTTTCCTGTAGTATTTAATTTCTTGTATGATATGATGATCCAAGGGATTGAAGCATCTTTGAAATGATATGTGTGCCAAGTAAGGAAGATTGCAGGCTACTGTTACCAATATAATGGCAAACCAGTAGATAGGAGCTGGACCAAGAGCTTCAACAAGAATTTGGTAGGCATTTCCTGAATAAATTGGGGATACCATCCCATAAAGCAATAAGAACGCGTACCAAGCCACAATGCTGCCCCAGACAAAGAGATGCTGTATCCACGTAAAGTGGCTCATAGTGAGTGCAATCTGACAGTTGACAGTGCAAATAATGCAGGAGAACATTGTTGTGCCCACTGCAGCCATGTCTGCAGTTTGGCCTTCAGCACGGAAAGCTTGATCAAAAAGGATCACAATACTAAGAAAGAAAATAACGAGAGAGGAATAGAGGCCATTCCCCATCCACCCTAATATCCTGTACCAGTCGAAGAACAGATTTTTGGGCCCTTGCTGGTAGAGTGCTGGAAACTGCAAACAAAATGTCACCACCTTGAGTAATAGCTACAAAAA
Organism: Erythroxylum areolatum; assembly: GCA_024520975.1. Lineage (NCBI taxonomy): Eukaryota > Viridiplantae > Streptophyta > Magnoliopsida > Malpighiales > Erythroxylaceae > Erythroxylum > Erythroxylum areolatum. Next base: position 18,502,074 of record JANIJH010000001.1, read on the forward strand.
GTAAATTGATTAATACAGCAACAAAATTGCAACTGATGGAGCTGACCTGTAAGCAGACCTCAGAAGACACATCTTGCTCAAAAATTCCAAGTGAAATTACTGGCAGTGACGTTAGAACGACATTGAACAGTAGCATGAACCAATCATCATAAATTGATTGTCCAGAAAAGGCCGTGAATGCCTCAAAGTAGAACAGGGTGAGACCAAAGGCAATATTTTTGTAGAAGAAATAGCAGATCTGAATGCAAAAGTATCCAAGTTTGGATAAGGAAGAAACATCTAGGTAAGAAAAAATGCATCACTGCAGTAGCATACAAGTATCAAATCATTTAATTAAGCATCACAGGCACTAAGTTCTTTATTCTTACCATCTGAGCAATTCTCTTGTAGCACCAATGTCCATGTACAACCAGGAGTCTTTCCAAAAACCGGAACTGGGAAATAGAGAAGTCACTAGCCATGACAGCCTGCAAAGGATTAAGGGTAAGTTTTGCAGGAAGATTGCCAGTCATGCATACAATGAGAAACCCTGCTTGCTCAGATCCTTGACTAAAACAGCAAAAAAGCTAGATATGTAGTGGACAAAGCTGAGATAAATTTCCACTGAAAAATGAATAATGAAAAAAAAGGGGTAGAAAAATAATGTTTTGGTATTAACATACATAATAGGTCGTAGCATATGAAAAGAGGACTAACAAAAATTTCAGACATCACATGTAAAATAACAGTAGAAAAGAGGCTAAACTAGTTGTATAGGTTAGTATTATGAATCAGAAAATCAGATAGACGTATTACGAACCTGCATACCTTCAACCCCACTGATTCCAACACCAATGTCAGCTTCTTGTATCATTCCGACATCATTTGCACCATCTCCTATTGCTAACGTAGTTTTCCCTGTTCCTTGTTTTACTAACCTTGTTACCTGGCACCAAATGCAGAACATGCATTAGAGCCATAGGAAATATCATAATCTTTCTGCTCTTTAATCTAAAGGATGTCTGTCTTACGCGGGTTACAGACAAGAAATAAAAACTGAAAAAGAAAGCAAAGGAATTGAGAAAAAGAATCGCACCAGTGCCTTCTGTTTGGGAGAGACACGGCAGCATATCACAGATGCACAATCAACTGCCAATGCCAAGAATTGATGTTTCATATCATCCTCAAGAGCATACGCTAGGGTTTTTCCATCAATAATTAATGCAAATGCAGCATGTGGATCTTTTTCCAGCTTGATCATTTGAGAGGCATTGGTGATTTGCATCGAAATGTGCTCTTTCCCAGCCTGATCAGTAGCGGAAATTCATAATTAAATCAAAATAGAAATTCAAATCTCTGAACAGAATACTGTTCTATATGCTTTCCAGGTAGCAAATACCTGTTTGCTATCTTGGGCTATTGCATCAGAGTTCATTGTTGTGATACAGATCTGCTTCATTCCCTGCCGAAGCAAGCTACAAGCAAACCTGCATTGTGCAAGCAAAACTTAGTTCCCAAAGAGGTACCGTCCACCAACAAAAACATTGCATGTTTCTAGTAACCCACCCTATATTAATTGCAGTTTCCATCTTATCTCCTGTCAAAACCCAAAGCTTAAGACCAGCTTGTGCAAGTTTATCTATGCACTGGGGCACCTAGAGGGACAAAATAGAATATTAACAAGAAACAACCTAAAAGGGAAAGTTAGTTATGGCTCTCATGTAACAAACTATGTGTACCCCTTTCTGCAATTTGTCCTCCACAGCAGTAGCACCGACAAGAATGAAATCCTTTTCCATCATATCTGCCACATGCTCCAGCGTTCCATCTCTGTCGGAACTAATTGAAGATTTTGCTTTAATGAACTCATTGTTCCATGCAGAGTACTCAGACTCATCAAGTTTTTTGTAAGCAAGTGCCAATGTACGTAATCCAGCTTCTCCATATTCATTCAAATGCTTGGTAGTAATTTCTTCAAACATTCTTCCATTCTTTGCCAGACGATCAAAGATAATGCTGCATGGTTCAGTCAAATCAGTTATCAGTAGGTTACAATAAAAGAAGAAATGAATTGTTTCTTTACATTCCCAAAGAGCATGACATTAGTCCAACAAAATGGTAACACATTTAGATAAAAGAGCCCAGTCTAGGGAAAAGGCTATATCTCTAAATAATGATATGATAACCAATGGACCTAGAAACTTCTGATTGCTCTAAATAGTCATCAAACAGATCGTAATGTATGCTAAAATGTGAATCTCACCTGTCAGCACCTTTGCAGAACATCATAAGCTGTCCATTCTCATCCCGAATAATTACAGACATTCGCTTCCTTTTGCTGGTAAACTCCAGCAAATTAAGAATTTTGTATTCTCTGCTAGATTCCCATGAGAGAGGTAAGATTGTTAAGAAAAAGATATAACTCCCTAGAATTGGTGGATAAAAACACTGAATGAAGTAATAGATTTTTAATTCAAAACAACACCTTTCAATCACTTGTCCAGGGCATGTATATCTTTCCCGAATAAACACACTTGATTGAGTTCTCTTGAAAAACTCAAAACCAAATTCTCTGGCAGCAACAACAAAAGCCCCTTCATCAGGTGATTCTGCTTCATACATAATTTTTCCGGTGTCTGTATTCAGCTCAGGCACGGCAGACTGGCAAACTGCTAATATGCGGAAAAATAGCAATACAACATCTGCATTGGGTTCTTTCATGAAATTCCCATCCATGAGACGACTATCCTCAAAACTAAATCCCTTTATTGCTGGTTTAGGATCTTTCCCATCTTTAGCAGTGACAACTGTCTCTAATTCAATTTCTGATGTTCCTCCTCGATTCTCCCATGATTTACATCCTCCAGTTCTATGCCTGGAACCATTAGACATTTCTGAATCCTGGTCCTCTAAGTCTATAGCCATTTGTTTTGCTGCTGCAAGTTCGACTTCACTAGCACGTGTACCATATGCAGTACCCGCAATTGAACATTTCAAATAATCCATCTGATTACATGTCAAGGTGCCAGTTTTATCAGAAAGGATAGTATCTACTTGGCCTAACTCCTCATTTAAGTTCGATGTCCGTGCTCGTGCAGTATTGCCAGTATCTTCATCATACATATGTATGTCATTGTCAATGAATGTTGCCTGACAGACCTTCACAACCTCGATAGAAACATAGAGAGATATGGGTATTAAATAACCATAGAGAATGAGAGCAGTGATCAAATGGGCTAGCCCTGACTTTGTAGGACTTTTAGGATTATACAATTCTTCAGGATTCCAGGGTTCCATGTACCACCAGTCTGGCATTTGAAACTTTATCTTCACTGCAAAGCCAATAGAGCTTATCACTGAGATCAGCAAAAGCAGGCTGAAAAGAATGTATATAATTTTGTCCATCTTCGTTTCTATTTTGCTCCTTTTCGAGGGGGACTTTGTTGAGTTCTGCATGACCTTGCTATCAAAACCAGTGAATATTACAACTCCATATATAAAACTTGTATTCCGTAGCTTTGAATCTCTGAGAAGAATCTGATTTGGTTCAAGTGGATAAATCTGACGCTCATACTCAAAATTACCAATAAAAGTGTAAAGACTGGGATTTGGGTCTTCACATTTTATAGTCCCAGTGAAACCCCTGAAAGCCAGATCTTCATCCAATGGCAAGGTTACCTCTAGAGCTCTCTTTAGTTTTAAATTCGTCTCACCATCTAGGTTCATGGTCTCCACATAACAAATCCCATCATCATAATCCGTAGCCAAAAGCAGTAAATCAGCTGGGAAAAACTGATCCTTTTCCACTTTCACTATATCCCCGACCTGAATATTTTCCCATGATTTATAATCAAAAACACCATCCCCTTGATGAACTAGAGTTTTTGTGCTATTAACTTTCATGTCCTGCATAAATCTCTGCCAATCTTCCAAAGCTTCCTTTGCCATACTAATACCAACAACAAAAGCTAAAGGAAAAATCATGCTGACAGCAGAGAAGGGTGCAACAGGAGTAAGAGAAAGAATTGCAGCCAAAAGAAAGTAGATATTAGCAACTCGACGAAACTGTTCGAAAAGAGCCTTGGGCAAGAATGTGATAACATTGTACTTTGTAGTTGATATGTAATTTGAGCAATATTTTAAGGGCTTTTTCCGGTGCATGTGTGGCTGGTTGCAATGAACAATCCTCGAGTAGCCAGGGCCTTCCATTGAATGAGGGTCCTTCCCCTCATTGACACTTGGCCTTAGGCATGAGAAAGGGTGAAGATGGCTTCGCAGCCTTGCTCTTATTCTACCCCGTGCCATTCCGCAAGCTTAGGTTTATAAGCACTTATAATTGGATGAAAGCACCAAAAGAACAGCCAGAATCCTGGACTTCAGTGCAGGTGTAAAGGTGTTCCTGTGGCCTAATTTCTTCGTGGTGTACCTATAGTAGAAAAAAGAACATTATAAATAAACTAAAAAGAATATTAGCTGCTCAATTGCAACATTGAAAGTACGTAATTATACTTCAAAAAAACTTTATGCATTGAAAAAGGGTGCACTGAGGATTGTATCAATACAGATAATGCTCAGATTTTCTACTCACTCTTGAGAATCATGTAAGGGACAAGGAAACGTAAAACTAAGATCAGACGCGCAACAACAATCTATATTGTCAATAGGTATAGAAAAATTAATAGAAGATCAACAGAATCAGCATTATCCCTTTCCCAGTTGGGAAACACCAGTATCTGAACTAAAATCATAAAGTCCACTCCGGATTCTCTTCAATACCCAAAGAGGAAAGAAAAAGTATTCAGAAATCACAATAAACAGAAAGAAATTATTTAGACAAGAAAAGGGGATTAACATTTTGACACCATGTCCAGCTGAAACCTCAAAAAAAAAAAAAAAATCACTGCAGCGAACACCAATTCATCAAACATGACCACACTAAAAAAGAAAAACATAAAGGTCCCCACAAGCCAAGAACCAAAACAAAACCTATAACAACTTGGAAGAATGACAATAGATATAAAGATGGAGAGAGGGGGTACCTTGGAATCAGGCAGCAGGACCATTCAAGATCAAAATTTGATAATGACCACTCGAGCAAACATGAAAATAGGAGCTGGGTTGTTGCAGATCAACATATACTAAAAGTGTATGGAGAAAATCCGGAAGAAAGATTGCTCCTTTCTGGGGATAAATGAAGAAAAAGGAGACAGACGAGGGAGGGCATTAGATGGTTGAGCAAGAGCTATAGAGAGAGAGAAACTCTCTTCCTCTCTCTAATGTCTTCCCCTTGAATGCGAGGAATTTCCAGGATACCTCCTCTTCCCAGTTCTCCATTGCAAGCTTTTCAAATATTATATCAAGTGTAGTAAAATTTCCCAGTTTTGTCATACACACACTAATAATTTCTCTGTTATTTCCACGAACAAATTTCGATTTTTTTTTTTTTGGTTTGGTTTCCTATTTTTATAAGATCTCTTACACGTTATATGACCTGGCAAAGGCTGTTGGGGAGCCGATCTTTGTTCAAAACTGGGTATTCTGTGGGGCCGAATGAGGCAAATTTGAACTATAATATAATATAAATATTTAATATTTTATTTGTAATAAAAACTTGAAAATAAGGAGGAATGGAAGGAAACTATGGCGTTTGACAAGTGGAGACCAGTCCTGGAGTGAAAAGGAGAACCATTAACCTGCCAGAGTTTTAGGAGCTAATTTCTGTAATGGGATTTTATGGTTTTGTATCTGTCCCTTCACATTTTAACACTTTGACTTTGGTCAAACACAACACAATCGGTCTTCTTCCTTTTTCATTTTCCACATTAACGCGTAGAATAATGATACATTTGTTCAGTTCTCTACAACTTTACAGCATTCCGCAACGGTGGGAATGCATCCACAGCCACGGCATGATCTGCTACTCAATTAATAGACCTATTCATGTTAACAATAATATGGAAAATTCAGTTTGATGGTTCTGATACCTTAAGAGTTGTCAGAAAGAGGGGCCTACATTAAGGTCTCCACGACAAGTTGTTTTGGACATCTTTAACAAAAGTAGCAACCTGTTTTATTTATTGCATGATGCGTCTGGAATTGATGATCCGTGTCTTACTAACATTCGGACATAAGCAGCTTCCATTCACTAGCATTTCATAGTCAGGTACTAAACCCAGGGGCCCTTGAATGCTTAGTGTACTTTCAAGGGAAATCATTGAATATTATAAGCCATTCATACCCTTAATTACGGAAAGAAAGTAATACAGATGCTTTTGTTTGCTTCGGACAGTTTAATTGAAATTAACGTATTCAATGCAATCCAATAGCTCCAAAAGACCGAAAATACCAAGATTGTCACAATTTCTATAATCAATATCAAGATTGTCACAATTTCTTTAAGATTAAAATACCAATAAATAATTCATTAAAGCTTTGGGAAGACTTCTATAATCAATATCAAGATTGTCACAATTTCTTTAAGATTAAAATACCAATAAATAATTCATTAAAGCTTTGATCAGAAATAATTATTCATTTAGTGCGAGAAAATAACTGAATAAAAAATAGGAATTAGATATTTTGTTTTGTTATTCTTTGATTTAACGGACTGCATTACAATTAGTATTGGAATTGGAATTGGAATGCTTACTGCAACAACAATATATAATGTTGTGGAATTGATTTGAACTATAACATTTATTTAAAAATTCAAATTTAAAATCAAACTTGTCAGAACTTTCAAAAATAAGATAAAATGATTAATTTAAACTCTAATAACATTTTAGACCTATTCAAAAAGAACATTAATATTTCAAAATTTTTTAATTTAAATAAAACCTAACTCTTTGTCTAGGTTCCATCAATTGTATCAAATCGAAAAAAATTTATGTGAGCTCCCCTTATTAACTGGATAATAAGAAGGGCTACAATCTTTCTACTTTTATTTGCATCTCTATGTTGGAAATTAGGTATTGAATTCCTATTTACACTTGTAGCTCTAAGTATATTATGAGCAAATAATCTCTTGCTTGGAAGAATAGTGTTCCTATAATAAATAACGCTTTGCTGAATAATGTCATTCTTTGCATTCAAGATAATAACATTTTCATCGTTGTGCAAAAAAGTTGTAGTAACACCTAATTGAATTTTGTTGATAGCCCATAAATTAATACCCTTCAACGTATCAACCCAGATAGGTTCCTTATTATGAGACAAATAGACAAAGGATTCTTAAAACAAAATTTGCTTACTACCAGGAATCTATTTGGAACTAAAGTGGATCTTAACACAAATATGGTTAGATGAATCAGAATAGTTAAAGAATCAAAAGGAAAAATCTCTACTTAGGGACACCTATGAGATGGCATTTTCTTGGATGGAAAGTTTTCCACCTAAGTGCATTTGTGAAATGAAAAAACTAATTATTATGAGAAATGCAATGTAGATATATAGCAAAAGATTTGCAGTAAGGAAACGCTCATGTATAATAATGATAAAGATCATAATGAAGCTAAAGAAAGGCATGATATATTTGACGTGTCAATTTTAGATTGCCACTAACTAATGGAGATTGATTTCACTGACTGTGGAAGCTTCTTTGATAGTGATGAGTACCCTAGTAGAGAGGAATTTGGGGAGGCAATAAAAAGGCATAGTAGAAGTGTTAGACATTTAACCAGTTAGTGGAATATGATGAAGGACACTAGGTATTGAATTTATGTAAAAGTTGAAGCCCTCAAATCACACGTAAGATTAACTACTAGTAACAGAAATAAGTACAAAATTCTAAAAAAAAAACAAAATGAGCATGCATAATTGCACATATAGTAAAGTACAATAATGTTAGCGTTCGTCATAAAATTGTTTAACATACTAAATCATGTCACCAAGGATGCTAGATTAGAAGTACAAGTAAAAAAAATGAAAGGCATATATAGAGATAAATATGTTGTACATGACATTCCCTAGAGTCACTACTACAAAGTTGGTAGTAGCTAACATGAAAAATAGAGTTGAGGGGAGTAATACCTCACTGAATAAGCACATATTGCCTTATAACACTAAATGGAATGCTCACACACAATATACTTCTTAGTAGGCACTTGAGTTGCTTTATATATCGTACATGATTTTATTGCCATTAATGATTGAAATATGATCACATTATTAACTTCTTGGTTTCTTGGATCCTTGAAGACAAGAAAATGATAGAAAAACAAAAGGGAGGGTGAGAAGTTACCTACTTTGAGCCCACCTGCGAGGACTTTAAGACTAAGGTAAATTGTGAAGACTTTTGGATGTCGTCTGTCGTGGATCAAGCATTCGAGATTAGTACTTATTATAACTATGTACTGGTGAGGAAGGACAAGATCTTATTAAGTTATTGGAAATCAAAGATAGGGGATTATCAGGGTCAGATATGGTCCTGGGAAATGGTTTCCTACTAAAAATTGTGCCAAACACTGGGTCATACATAGAAAGGAGGGGAAGCTATTTTATGAGAATGCCAAAAACAAGTGGTCCTTGGAAAGTCGTTTTTGATGGGTGTGATGTTTAAGTACAAGTTATGGAAGAACCGTGAAACTTGAGGTAGGCTATGCCAAAAACAAATTTTAGGAAGAATTATGAAACTTGAGGTAAGCTGTATCAGAAACAAATTTCAGGACGAACTACTCGTAAGAAATGAAACTGAGAGCCATTAAACTCATTCACAAAAATTACTCTAAAAAATAGAATTATTTAATATAGAGGATTAGCACCGTCATTATATTAAAAGTGGAAAGGGCATACTAGTTGCAGAAACCGAACTCAATGCTTGCAACACTAATAAGAAAATCAGTGACTCATCCCCATCTGTTTTAGGCTAATGATGTTAATAATTAAGGAGAGAAAGAAGAAGGAGGATTTGGGTCACTTGACTCCTACAATTTAGGAATATATATAAAGGAATAAAGGGTTTAAGTTTTTTTTGAATTCCTTTACTCACTGACACTGTTGTCCCTGATTTAATGGTTGCTTCGTAAGCAAGTGACTATAGTACTAATGCTGTCATATAGTGAAAAGCATTTATCTTCATTTGACAACTCACTTTGATAGCCTTATTATCATTCTCCTTTCCTCTTATTCCCTTTGTTCTTTTTTCAAATCTTTCAGGACAAGTAAATCACATTCTCACCACTTTCTATTTCTCTATTATATTTAGAGTAGTAATTTATAAGACGATCTAATTGCTCAAAATAACCGCTCCCTTTTTAGGGTCTAAAAATTTTGAATTTATGATAATAATTTATTATACCTATGCCTATAGGTCTAGGCTGGAGAAGTAGCACCCCACTCCCGCGAGACCCGAACCCGACATCTACAGTGATATCCGAGCCCGTGACTCGTGAGGGTGGTATGCTAGAACAGTCAAAATACACTTTAAATCTCTTTATGACATTTTTCTTTCGAAAACGGTTGAGTGC
>JANIJH010000001.1:18563080-18576214 GCA_024520975.1 Erythroxylum areolatum
GTTTCTCGCTGAGTTCGCAAACTCACCCAACATTGCAACTATTTTTCAGGAATTGAAGAGTACCCCGTTAGTCAAACAGGAGTATGTCCTCTGCATAGGAGTCAGAGTTTGAGGTCGGGATCAGTTCGCGTCTGCATTAGAGTCATCCTATTTTTGTGTGAATTGTATTTCCGCAATTTCCGTTAAATAGTGCTTTTATGTCAGTGGGTCCCAAATGGGCGAAAGCCGTATTTGTAAATGTTGTATTTGTAATATGATTTCTAAAAGTGTTCGCTATTGTTGCGGGCCTTTTTATTGTAAATGATTTCGAACAAGTGGCCCCAAATCGTTTACTGATTTCCGCGCATGTGATTGTGTTTAAAAGAAAAATGTCTTACTGAATTTTTGAACTGTTTTGACTGCGTTAGCATACCACCCTCGTGAGGCGCGGGTTCGAATATCACCCTCGATGTCGAGTTTGGGTCTTGCGGGAGGGGGATGCTACAACATCAGTAAAAAAAAACATAATTAATGTTTTAAACTAAGATATTAGAGTTTTAAAAAATTAATCACTTAATTGAAAATTTTAAAAAGTTTGACATTGAATTAAACAAATCCCAAACACCTTAGAATCTATTATCCCGTTGATTAGTTCACACCTAATATTTATATCAGGTATATTTTATTGTTATTTTTTAATTGAAGATTAAGAGAAGAAATTTTAAAAAAATAAAAACTATAAAGAATTTTTTCAAAAATGTTAAAGGTTAAGAAGGTTTTTTTAATTTTTTAAACTACATGGGATGTTTATATCTTTTACTTTTATAATTTTGGTGTTTATATTTTATCTTACGCCATTTTTGTAAATTTGGTTTTTCATCGACTCATCGTAAAAATTGAGATCCACAATACCATTTGCATAATTATTAAAGATGAACAATAACGAGAATCTTTACCCCCACATTACTTTAGCCTTTTCAATTAAATGGTGTGTCATAGAGTTTAGAATTGTGTATTATAGAGCACAAATAAATAGCATAATAGAGGGACAAGTAAAATATCTTATTTCTTTTCCAAAGTTTGAGTTACCAAATCTTACAAATATTTGTATCTAATACTTGTAATCTCTTCTTTTTTTAAGGAAGGGAATGAATAAAAAGAGGAAGATCATGAAAAATTAAAGAGAAATATATGACTTAATATTTTAATATTCTATTTGAATTAATTTTCAAATAAAATAAAATAATTTATATTTTAGATGCATCTTTAAAAATAGGCATTTTTAATAAATTAAAAATTTTTATATTTGATTTATTTTTAATTAAAATTATAAAATTAACTAGATTAATAAATTTTAAATATAATTATCTATATACGAATTATTTTAATTCATGCACATATAATATGTTTAAAATAATATTTTTTGAGAAGTAAAAACAATAAGAACAATTTAATTAATAAAATTCAATTAGATTTTTTTATTAAAATTAGGAACATTGTTTAACTAGATGTTGATTATTAAGAACATTTTTGTATTTAAACATGAGAATTTATTTTGAAATGTTCAAATTTAAGTTAAAACATCAAGACTTGGATTCCCAGGGCCAAGTTTAAAAGAAGACACAAGTTCGAGGAGCGTAGAAATCTGCTTGAGTCATGCGCCCCTGCCTTCCCCAGACTTAGTCCAGCGTGGTTGCATCTCTTCTTAGAAATTAATGGAAATAGAAAGCGAAGACGGTTCAAAAATGGAACTGAAAGCTGGATCCAGTACCATGTTTGGTAGAGGCTCAGGATTCAATACAAATGATAGAACCGTCTCTCGCCAACACGTTCTATTTCAGCTCGAAAACCAAACTGAGTCCCCGCATAGGGTTTCATTTGAAGTTATTGGAAAGAACCCAATTTGGGTGCGAAGTACGGAGCTTGGAAACGGTATCAATGTTTTCAAGAAGTCGGAGAAGGGCGAGGTTGTGATCGGAGATGGCTTTTGCATTTCAAGTCAAATTCCTGTTTGGTTCACTGTGAAAGGGGTTGGTGGCAGTGTAGAGAAGAGGGTTCTTGAAAGTGAGAGTGGGAGTGAATTGGGTGGAGATTTGGAAGAAGTTGACGTTTGTGGGATTGACCCAGTAAAAGGTTTGGTCTTTCTCAGACTACTTACAGTTATGGTTTTGATCTTTTGTTGTTTTGTTTATAATGGTTATAGAGCCCATAGGCTATGTCTAGCTGTTGTTTTATAATATTTCTAAATTCATCAAGATTTCGTTATAAGTGAATTTTCAATTTGTTGCGTGTGACGAAAATGAAGTGAATTTGATGATTTGGTCTTTCTCAAACTACTTTGGTTAAGTTTTTCTTCTTGCTTTGTTTCATGGTTTTTTATGTTGTTTCTACTTTCATGGTCAGAGGCGTTTTCGGTTAAAAACTACAGCATTAGTTGAGTTCTACTTTCTATACTGAATTTGGTGCATTCAGCTTTGACTTTAATACGTACCATTGTTAGAGAGGGTTTCAATGTGCTGCTTGAGAAAGAAAGGTAGTTAAGTTTAATGATCATGGTATTGAATGCAGAGTTTGGATTTCTCGTCATGGGGCATGAGTTTGATTCCTATCCAAAGATTCGTAATGTGAAGGATTGGGATTGGTTTCTTGAAGAATCTGAAGCAGAAGGAGACAGTGAGGATGACGGGAATGAGAAGAGGGCCAGGAAGGGGAAGGGAAAGAGGAAGAGGAAGAAGAGAGTTGGAGGCAATGAGGAAGATGATGATTGGACTGGTGAGAGTGAAGATGATAAGCAAGTTGTTGCGAGAATAAGCAAGGTTGGGAGACCAAAATATATGACAAGATCGAAGGGTCTTAACCAAGCACATGAAAAAGCTAAAAGAAAGAGAACTTCTGGCACAAAAGGGGAATATCCCAATGAGGAAGACAATGATGAGGATGAGACTCTTGGAGGTTTTATTGTCGATGACGATGAAGATATTGATGATCAACTAGAAGAAAATGATGAGTTCGAAGAGGAAGAGTTCTTGGACGACGAAGAACAAGATAACTGAGCCCGTAGTTCGCAATATCACGAAGTGGTACTTCCTGTTATGCTGATAATGGTTCATTTGTTACGTTGTATCTACGAACAAGCTGGTCAAAGTCAGCTTTTGCTTATTCGCATAGTTAGATGTAAAAAGCTAGTTGCTGTACACTTTTGGTAGTTTTTGTTTGTAGGAAGATGATGGGAGCTTCTGCTTTGTATCATCATACACTGTGTTTCGTATCATATGCTAATGTAATGCTCCCTTTTCATCTGTTTCCTTTTTCGATAAGGATGAAATTTGAGTAAGTCGCTCAGACTAATGGCCTAGAGTCGTCTTCCTACGATTGAATTAGTGAGCACAGGAAAGACAAGTTTTACAAATTAGACAGCCCCTTTTAAGAGTTAAAGACCTATCTTTCTTCTGCTGAAATCTATTATTTCATTTTCTTAAAGGTTTGCATTTTTTTAATAATAAAGTTTGCATCTTTTCTCTTTTACGGTTTTACCCCAACAATATATTCCTCATCTAAATTCATCCTGCAACATAAAAATATTATCTTCCTCCAATTTGAATCCCTTATTCCTGATGAATCCAAAAATGGTAAAAATGTATGCGACGCTCACCCTCTATACAATCCACTAACTTTTCTACCTTGATTATTGTAAAACATCATTTAAAACAAAAGATAAAACTAAATGCATATCAATCAAATACATTATCCTAGAAGATTTTAAATTTGGATAAAGATAAATGAATTTTAAAAAAATACACTAAAAATAAAATTTTAAACTTAAACTGTTTGTGATGCGAATATTTTATCTAAACATCCAAGTACGTCATCAAACCAATGCACAATGATTCAGTTTGATGTGTTCTCTAAGACTCTCAAGTACAACGCTGATAAAGATTGTTTCCTTTCCTTTTTGGGTTATCTCATTAATGATGGAAGCTTCTGTTTTAGTTTAAAAAGATCACGTCTTCGATTTCATCCAGTTTGGCTAAATCACGTATTCTTTTTGCCTAATGTAATCGAAAAAGTGAAACTTGAGCCAATCCAGTTGTCACCTAAACGGTCTCTCTGCCCACTAACCCTTAACTGGACTAGGGTGCGGCTTCTGTTTCCAGTATTGAACTAAAAGTAATATCAAATGGACGAAGATAGGCGATTTGAGGAAAATGGTGTGGTGGGCATAAATGGAGTGAAGGAAGAAGATGAAGAGCATTATGGTGATCTTTGTTATGGTTTCGGGGAGGAGGGTTTGGTTGATGCAGTGAATGAAAGAAAAGATGAACGCCCGTCGTCAACTAATTCTGGGTTAACTTTAGATTTCGTTCCTTTGGTGTTCAGTGATTAGAAGTGGAGTTTGTGTTAAAGTTGTGATGTGAGAAATAACTTTTAGTTTTTCGTTTTCTTGTGTCTTGTAGAAAACTCTTCGTTGGTGGCATCTCCTGGGAAACGACTAGAGGTGAAAAGAAAATTCAAGTTCCTGCCATAACGAATTTCATTGTTACAGATAATGTGCTAATGAACTTGATATGTGGGGGACTGTGGTTTGGTTGTGTTGAGTATTTGCCTATTTGGTGGTTGGGATGGGGAATAAGGTGGGTTGAGTAGCAGCATTGTCTTGGGTATTGCAAATTTGTAGCTCAGCAATGAGTGACTGGGTTAATGCTTTGGTATAAATTGGTTGCAGTGTTATCTCTGTTAGCTTATTTGTTTATGCTGGGGAAGTCATGACACTCTACCCCAAGGCTGCAAGCTTATTAGTCCTTTGTAATTTTTGTTAAATAATGTGATTGAAGCTAGGAAGTTTAGGAATCTCATTACAATTGGTACTTTAATTTTTACATACAAGTTATAGCTCGGTTAGTAGAGGGCGACGTCTTTATTTGTTCCTTTTTTTTCAATGCTTTAAGTTTAATCGATTAGCAAGAATTATGCCTAGTATCTCCCACTCCCTCGTTTCATTATGTGGGAATTGCTTCTGCACTAGGCAATGTTGATATGGTAAGTTGCTACTTTTTACTGCTTTCTTTGGATATATAGCTTATCTTCTGGTTCTTTGTTAGTGCTAACTACACTTCTAAATAGTTGTCATCTGTTCCTGTGATTCCAATATATTTTTGCTGATTTCTCTCAGAGACATTTGTGCTCTACTTCAGCCAGTATGGACAAATTGTGGACTCCATAGTAATGTTAGATTGGCACTCTGGACGGTCACGGGGATTTGGATTCGTAACTTTTGCTGACCCAGCAGTTGCTGATGAGGTTTTAAAAGCAGAGCATGTTATAGATGGCAAAATGGTAACATAAACACTCCTATTACTTGGGTGTCGTCAGATACTAAGTTCCCAAAATTCTTTCTTCTTTCACCATAGTGATTGTTAATCTTGATCGAGAGGTTATTTGGTGTACTTCGTTGTTAGGTGGATGTCAAGAGAACAGTTCCAAGGGAAGACATGGGCAATAATGGAGTCATACCATCATCAAACAAAATTTTTGTTGGTGGAATACCATCATCGTTGACTGAAGGTTAGTATGTTTCAACATTAACTGTAAATTTTCGATGGTTCCCCTTTCAACGTTGCTTTTGCAACACAGATGAATTGAGGGAACACTTCTCATTGTATGGTATCGTTGTTGAGCACCAAATTATGGTAGACCGTCAAACTGGACGGTCTAGGGGCTTTGGATTTGTCACTTTTAAAAATGAGGATGCTGTTAAGCAAACATTTTCAGCAGGCAGAATACATGAACTTGGAGGCAAACAGGTGTAGAAATTTGGTTTTGAGTTTTGATACTACTGTTATATTATGTGTATGTTAAAAGTAAAAACGTTGAGGTTTGATAATATATTATTTAGGTGGAAATAAAGAAGGCCGAGCCAAGAAGACCAGGTGGTGATTATTGCAGTGCTGGAAAGTCCAGAAGTAGAATCAATATTTATTCAGGTGGATACAATGATTGTCAGAGTTCAGGCTATGGGTACAACGAAAAAATGGGCAGAGGACACGGTTGGTATGGCTGCTATTTTGGATACCCTCCATGTGAAGTTTATGGTGGAGGCTTTCCTGGAGCTGCTACGGCTTTTTATGGTGGCTGTGGTTACGGATTATGTTTTGGAGGACCGGTAATGTATGCTGGTAGTAGATATGGAGGCACTGGTTTTCGTCTGCCTGGTTTGAACGGTGCTGCTGGCGGATATCTGGGTGGTAGAGGAGATGGAAGAGGAAATGATAGAGGGAATGTTGGTAGTGGCAATGAAAACAGGAGCAGGCTCACTGTTAATGGCGTCCATGGCAATGACAGGGAAGATGAAGCTACTCTTTATATGGGCAATGAAAGGCATCATCCACAGAGGAGGTGAAGAACTGAACTTCCTAGAACCGAGGCTGTGGATAAGAAGTATTGACTTTCTTCATGCTTGTAGGATTTTGTTTGGTCACATACTGGATTTCTTAGGATTTCACGGTTTGTGTGGAATTGACTTTGAACGTTTTGCCACTTCGGCCTAGCAAAATGAAACGTCTACGGTCTACCCTTCTCAGATCCGATGCAAAAATGTTAAGATTTTGGTTGGATGTTTGCCTTTGTAATGGGAGTGGGGACGAGTCTCAAGATTCTTTGGATGAACTATGTTTCTATTTAATTTGATAGATTGTGCAAAATATGCGGCAGCAATGGCATCAGGGAAATTATACCCAAAAACAAAAAAGTTCTTTTTGTTATATTAATTAATGTTATTTTATGATAAAATGAACCGTTGGCACTTTGCGGACTGGAGAGGGGGGAAATGAAAATAAGGAGGTCGGCCTCATTCAAAAGAATGTATACATGAATTACGGCAACGCAATATTATTATTATTATTATGAAATTAATAATTTACAAAATTGTTTTCCTTGAAGTGCAACCATATTTTTTATTTTTATATATATTTATACGAGTTTATTTGAGACAAATTATTTTTACCTTTTCTAAAGAAATAATATATTTTACTTTTACCTTTATTAAAGAGAGATTATATTTTCCGTTTACTATTGTTAAAAAATATTATATCTAAAGGGTAAAAGACATTATTCTTTATTTTCACCCAAAGTTTTTTATGTACTAAAATCCTGCAAAATTCTAATACTTAAAGTTTTCTTAGATTCACAAATTTTTTCACATGAATATCTCGAGATAACTAAGAGTTAATAAATCAAACCATTTCGATGATAAAATCATTTAGTCTTACTTGAAATTGACAAGCTCAATATAAGTTAATCAAATTTCAAGTTGATTCAGACATTTTGCTTTTAAATTTAAGTCTCAAGTCGAACTCGAGCTTAGAGTTCATGGTCCAACTATACATCATATTACATGAAACAACATTGTTTTGTTAATGTAATAAATGATGGGGAACTGAGTTGAGATCCGTTCCCAATCGCAGTGGAATAATTACGAAATTTTTTATGACTTTTGATTTCTAAAAAATTAAGACCTATTTAATTCTATAAAATAATCGATATAAATTATAATAAAGCGAAAATTTAATTTGTATTTTATTTTGAAGCTTAATCTTTATCTTGTCGTATCCATCGAACTGTTCCTTGAAACTGATCCGTCTTAACTACCGTAGTCGCACAAGTGTCTAGCCTCTAACGGTATTTACAAAACAGGTTGAGAGAACTTTGCAACTCTTATCGAGAGGGTTAAGCAAGAAATGATAGCTCCATAGAGCTTAAACCTATTTATAATACGCTTTAGACGTTTTAGTAATTCAATTGAAATTAAATTCTAATTTCAATTAAACTTTAATTAGAATTACAAATAATTCTAATTAAATATCAATTATGCTCATATAAGATTTAATATCTCATATTGATCCTTATTTATTAAATATCTCATATTTAATTATAAAGTTTCTTAAACTTTACAATCAAATCCAACTTGATTAAATTAACTTTGCTATATTCAACCTATTCTATATGTGAGACCTATTAGGTTTCCAAATATGTTGGCAATGATTATAAAATCTAATTTTAATTCATAATTAAAATTAGATAAATTAAAACTCCTTTTAATTTATCTTTAATTCTTCAATTAAACAATTTATAACCATAGATCAATATTGGTGTTTAGCAACGCATCATGACCACCCAAATATTTAGGAATGTCAAAGTAGTTTTCACTAACCGTTCTATGAATAATTTTCCGTATAGTTCAATCCTTTCATCATACAATGCTCTTATTAGATATAGAGCATGAAATTAATGTCTACTCTATTTTGGGTCTAATCATATTAGTTCTCTGCCATTAGCTATCAATTCAATTAATGACATTTGTAAACTATTTACAAAGCATCATTTCTCCTTGGCCAAGGATTTCTTAAATTAATACTAATCGAGAATAGTGAAACATTCTCCCTAATTACTTTAAGGTGATGAATTATATCTTAATAACTCAACTATCTCCATATAGTTCATGCTACATCCAATGAATATCGATTAAACGATCTATGATTAAATAGATCATAAATAGTATCAAAACATAGCAATCCTCATAGAAGATAACTTTGATGACCTCAAATCAAAAGATCACTTATACAATCATCACAATGAGAATTTCATAGGCATACAAGTATTGTTTCAAATGGATTTCTCACATCGGATCTATTTAGTGAACTTGTTCTCTAACAAACACCTACATGTTTATTTAAGTATTTATATGCTTTAGCCTCTGAGATCGACTACTTCTTTTATAAGGAAAACAAAATGTGTGCTAATCTTTTTACGTTCTATTAATGTCCAATCTTAGTAGAACAATGACTAGGAACATTTAGGAATAATACATAAATGCAATATGAATCTCATAGTTATAATCTCATTATAATTTCATTTGCAATATACGATTATCCCATAGACTTTATCATATATATCTAAAAATGTACAAGATAAAGAATGCCTTTAAATAATTTGTCATTAAACTACAAAAAAAGCAATTGGCTATAGGGCATAAATCAACAATAAAATGATGTCCTTATGTGTATTGATGAATGAAAAATAAAAAATAAAGAACATAGCCCTTTATCTTCTCTTTTTGCTTATTGCTTGGAGCTCAATTTTCTCTCCTTATTCTTCATTTCTCTACTTTTACTCCATTTGATATTACCTTTGTCTTTTGGTAATGGCTTTATTTCCTTTATTTCCTTTTCCTCATTTAGGGTCTATCTAATCTTTCAAGTTCTTTGGTTAGTCTGCCCTAATTGTTTAGTAAATTGACCACTTACATATTTCTACAATTTACTTGAGTGTTTTCGTCATAAGGATAGTTATAGTCATAGATTATTTTCATTTTCATGCTTTCTTCAAAAGGATTATGAAATCTACAATATGCTTAAATATGCCATTTGCTTCTCCTAACAAGTGTTTTCTAACTTTATATGTTCTTAATAGCTTAGAAATTTTGGGATCATTCTTTTTGCTAGGTTTGTTTTTCTTTTCACGCTATTGTTTGCATTTGTGGACACGAATTTGACAAATAAAGAGAAAAATGGTATTATTATTATGTGTTTGGCACCTTATAATATGTTTTATATGGATTTTTATTATATTTTTCCATACTTTCTTTATTTCCTTGTAGGCGATGAATTTGAAGAGTAAACACAATATTTAGTACATTTTTCTCACATTTTTTCCAATTGAGGTGATTTTAGAGTCATTTGAAAGCTAATACACAACAACTTTTTAGAAGATTTCAAGAGTTAATTCAAACTCGAAGATCTTGAAAAGTGGAGAAGTAAAAGGGAACAAGTGCTCTTATCTTTCGCAAAGTCTGAGGATTTGAGATACATTACAAGACCATCGCTAGAGTTAATATAAGATCGGTGCTAGACTCATCTTAATTTACATAAAGAAGTAGTGCCAAATCAACACTAATTATGAATTATGTCAAGTTTCAATTACACCTTGACTGTAAAGAGAAAAAGTTCTAGAACAAGACTAGTATTAATCTTGAAAGTGTAATTATTTGTTTTATTGTCACTAAAAAATGGGAGGAAGAAATATTGAAGTATTTGAGCATCAAAATTAGAATACTACTATAACTCAAGCCTCTAATCCACTAAATATAGTGCACCTTTACATTGTTAACCCTCCAATCCACCACAAAAAACAATAGCTCAAATGTCTAACCTTTCAATCCAATTGTAACTCAATCATCACATCCTTCTAATCCATCAAAACTAATTAATAATCAAAGTCCAAGATGAAAGATGAAAATGAGGGCAATCAAAATCTAATTATCAATACTATAATGCCTTTTTTGTAATAAGTGAAAATTATACTATTCATTTTGTATTAATTGTATTTTAGCTATTTAGATTTGCAAACACTATTTTGGCTTTTTGGATTCTAATACTTCGAGTTTATATATTATATTGTAACCTTCTAATACATATACTATTTCAAGTGGTAATAGTCATAGCAATCATCATTTTGGTTTTGAGTGGCTAGAAATAGGTTTATAATTCATATTAATATAATATAGTATGTGTGAAGATGTTAAAATAATCTAAAAATTGCCATGATATATCAAAGGTTATAGAAAATTATAGATATGTTCTAAAAACAATTAAAATTAACACATAAGCATTTAAAATGAATGTATAAGCCCTACATACTAAACTTTAAACAATTAGAGATAAACAATGCATAATTTATAATCATAACAGATCATTGTTCAATGTTTGCGTATAAAGTACAATACTATAATTGCAAGTCCATATAAAGTAATAAATGTTGCTTGAAATTGTTAATTTATCCTCCTACTTTCACTACCTAAAACTTCTAACTCCAAATTCTCTCCTTCATGAACAACAATTTTTGTTTTCAACAAAATATATTCTTAAACTTGTCATTTCCTTTACCAAGTTCTTTTTCAACATCATAATTTATTTGGCAACACCTTTCAACATTTTAGATTTCCCACATATTTAATCTTACAATGCTTTTATAATGTCATAGAGTACATTTCCATATGGATCTTTATCCTTTGTAGTTCCTCTCAAAATTTTCATATTTGAAATGATTTGATAAATAACATAATTTTCTTTTATACTGTATTCAATTTCTATCCATTCAAAGAAATTATAATCTTCACCTGCTACATCTAAAAATCTTTTCCCAAGATGCTTTATAGTCTATGAAGTATATACGCTAGCACAAACATCACGTTTACATATTCGTTCTTCTTCAAATTCTTCACTTACATATGGAAGTTTGCGAAACATTTGAGGTAACCTCATTGCTTGACTCTATTTCTTTGTTTGAATCATACATTATCTCATCATTAAAAAAATTATTAATATTTAAAATAAATATTAAGTTGATCATATATTGTGGAAACCAATATGATTTATCTACAAAAATGATTCAATGCAAACAAGACTAGTACTTATATAGCGTTAATCATATCTATATAGAGATTTAATGTTTTATTGAATATTTGTTTGAACTTAAGTTATATGCCAAAAGAGTATTTGTTCCTTTTCCATAAATAATTTCATCACATATTTACTCTTCTAAAGTAAAATTGTCTATAATTAAAAAAACAAGCACATTTATATATATACATATATACTCAAGCAAAACTAATATAACTAACCACATCATGAAAAAATCCAATTTGAAAATAGGTATATCTATTCTTAAATGATATGAAAAACAATGAACCTAAACATCATGTTAGGGTCAAACTTTCCTAAAGTATTTGTAAATTTGCTCACACGGACTGCCATAGTAACATTGCTCAAGTTTTAGTCCACATCTTCCCTTCCACTCCATATCAACACACATTTCTTCTTTCACCAAAATTAATCCTTTTCTTTTTCTCTCAGAGCTTTCTTTGCCTAAGCACAAGTCCACCTTTAGATGTGATAAGATTATATTTTAATTACTTTATTTTTTGATCACATCTACAGCTATAAATAGTCTTTATCTGTAATCTCTAGTTAGTTACTATAAATAGTCCTTATGTGTAATCTCTAGATAATTCTTATCATTTGTAATCCTTCTGTTCTTATTGTTGCTTATCAGATGTATGTACACTAGTCTATATAAAGGACCCAACACCTCTGTAATTAATTATCATAAATATAGTACATTTATTCATCTTTCATAATATTAGAGCCCACAATTGAGCACATGATTTTTTTTTTCATAAAGCATAAACAAGTATAACACCAACATCTTTAGAAACAAATCCAACAACATCCAGAAAGTTAACAATAATTTGAGCTACAACATTAACATCACCAGCAGCCAATCCACACTTCGTTAGAACTATCTCAAAAGACATTGACAATATAATTTCATCATATAATCAATGGCAAACATCAACATGCCCATATTACTGTTCAATCAAATTTCTAGTTTCCTTATGACTTTACTAAATTCCACAAATTATTTTATTTGGAAAAATCAAATTAGGTTATTTTAATTACATCTAACCTTATTGGTTATATAAATGGCACCATCTCCCCACCAATTGCAGCCTCTAGCTTAGATTCTTCGTCTTCAAACTTTCAAAAATGGTGTAAATTTGATCTTCTTGTCTACTGCTTTCTCATGACTTGCAGAACATTTCATGTAGCACTCGGTCTCCCAACAATCCCTTCTTCGTATTGCCTCCACACTCTGAAGAAAGGCTCCGGTACCATCTCAGATTTTCTTTCTCTTCTCTCCATCACAACAGATGAATTGGTAGCTATTAATGACACACTCATTGACAAGGATCTTGTTCTGTTCACCTTGAATGGACTCCCTGCTAACTATGACCCCATCATTACTGTCGAGCATCGTAAGACTCCCTTGCAATTCACCAAGCTTCACCCTAAGCTTCTAATAAATGAATAGAGGTTGCTATCCTACCACTCTCCTCCACTAATGGACATGAATCTCTTCGTATCTCACACTGGTAGTCGTCACAGCGGGCGCGACAAAGGTAGCAGGAGGCATCACAGAGGACGGCATGACTCCTCTTGTTGGGCCCCGAAAATTTTTTCCTTTATTTTATTTTATTTGCATTAATTATTTATTGATTTATGGATTTATTCGTTAATTATTTTTTTATTTTATTTTGCCTTA
>JANIJH010000001.1:18581023-18591814 GCA_024520975.1 Erythroxylum areolatum
GGAAAGGAGAAAATTAAGCAACGTTCATAAGAATTCATGCAACGGCTAGAAAGGATTTACAACGTCTATATTCCTCTTAAAAGCTCCAGATAAATAGTGGTGCATCAAGGGATCAACATACTGAAGTCCAACAAGCCAAAGAATTCCACTATTGTTCCAAATTTGCTCCATATTGCTCTTAGTTGTTTCAAATTTGTATTGAGCATTGTTCTTTCATCTTTATCTCATTATTCTTGTGAGTTGAGTGATTAGAGGAGAATCACTTGTGAGGTAGGATTTGTGCCGGGAAAAACAAATCGGGTTGTTGAGGTAGCTTGAGCCGGAAATCAAGTGGTATTGTAAGAGTTCACACTAAACTAAAAAGTGTGTAATAAAGTGGTTTACAAAATCCTAAGTGGGAGCTTAGGTAGAGGACGTAGGTCTTAGCACTGAACCTCTATAAAAACAGTGTTTGTTCTTCTTCCCTACTCTTTACATTTAAATCTGTTTAAATTGTTTTTGTGTGAATTAACTTCTGATTTTACTGTAGAATTTTACGAAAAGCTTTAAAGATCTATTCAACCCCCCCTTCTAGATCGTTTACAAATTTTAAACACAATCATTCAAGTTATTTCAAATCATTGGCATGCAAAATCTGCATCTAGGGGCTTTGGACTAAACATACAAATTAATCAAAACCTAAATGTCAAGTTATTCACCCTTTCCAATTGTACACACACATTAATAATTATTCAGTAGTTCAAACTCTGTAATTACTCCTAAGTATGTTTTCATGAAAAGTCAAGCAATTTACAAGTTAAAACCTATGTTTTATTAGAAAACACTTTTTAATATTTTGTAGACATGGACCTAGTCTTGTACTCTGAGGCAAACACTGGTGATGAATATGACTCCGGTTATTCAACTAAGTCATGTTTTTATTAAACTACTTGGTTGAAATGTCATTATAGCCTTTTGATGTGGAGGCACATATTTGTGATGCGTGTCGATCCGGTTAATCACCTACATCATGTTCTCAACTGACTACTAGCTTTATTCATAACTCAAAGGCCAATGGAATAGTTATTTATTTAAAATTAACCAATATTTTTAAATTATTATTGCCTACCTTGTTGCTTTAGCTACTCGTTTTTAAGAAAAAAAATACTAACATAGCTACTTTAGTCAAAAGACCTAAAATTATGGATGAATGTGACAATTTAGGGGTGACAAACTCACACTAAATCCTAATTAACTTGCATATTTAGCCAAAGAACTCAATTCACTAATTTTGCAAGCTAATGACTCTTCACAACCTAATAGACTATGTTTAAAATTTAATCAATTTCAATCATCTAACTCATTGACACATTCAAACAATTCAAAAAATACAACCTAACAATCTGTTATACAATATACAAAATTCACATTCAAAGCAAAACACATAACCCTCCCTACACTTAAAAAACGCATTGTCATCAATGTGAGAAGGATGTAAACAAACATGTATGGCAAGAAGAAACATAAATTAAAACAAAAAATAACAACTAAAATTTTTAAAAAAGGATTAGAAATAAAGCCTTACGGTGATGGAGGCGGGGATGGTGTTGGAGGTGGCAGTTGGATGCCTTAAGCCTCGAAGTAACGATGGATATGACGTATATCCCAGCTCTAATGTCATCGTGTTCAAACCATCTCCTTCATTTTGTATCTGTAATTACCTCAGTGTTTGCAAAGATTACATCGAGCACTTTCTTCCAGCCCAGTTCATCGGTGTCTTCTTCCTCTTCGAACTCCTCACTAGTTGAGTCCTCTTCTGCCTGCTAAAACGGCGCTGTGTTCGAACTCGCCTAGTTAGCCCTGATTTTCACATGAGTCTTTTGGCTGATATCCCAGAGTTCCATGTTATCAGACTTAAGGATTTCAACACGCCATAAATGATTATGATTTAGAAAATCTGGGAGGTGGATGATTAAACTGCTATAGTCCACGTTATAATACGCAGTAATGACAGAAACCAAGTACCCCATACCCAAATTGTTGCTCTTTTTACGTAGAGTTGCAACAATAGCGTTCAACACATATGTGGAGGTGCACATTGGAATGTTGTGTTCCATGCACCACATACGCTATTGGTGTCCTACGATACCTTTGTATCACATACGCTAACTTTCAATTTATTGTCAACAAAGTCTCTCAATTTTTACAATATCCTACCAAGATAGGAACTAGCAAAAGTTACATTCACGGTTGGTGTTTGTATTAAGTTATACTTAATTATAAATAATTACAACAATAAAGCAATTTAAAATCTGACAAAAAGTGATTGAATTTATGCAAGTGAAATTACAATTGTGAGCAAAGTCTAGCAGCTTGTCTTTTATGAACCTTCCCGCCTGTTTGCCTCGTGTCTTTCCAGACTGCAATCTCCATATCAAACCTTGTTGCTCTTGCCCCTCGTAGAACTATGGTCAAGATACATGTGATTGAATTCCCTTGTCAAGTAGTTTTCATGAAGTTGCCTACTCTAACTATTGATTCGCAATCATAGGATCCTATGAAGGAACGCTAATGTACAAGACAGATACGTACAAATTCATTTAGCAAAGTTTTGACATATGAATGGTGAAGATTTGTTAAGTTTAGTTCGATACCTACAAGATTAAGTGTAATTATGACATGCAGTGGTAAATGGTATTTTTTATACTTTTATAATCAAACACTTGATATTGAATTTACTATGTAAAATAAAGATAAGGATAAATTCAGGGCTAAATTTAAACTATATGTTGTAGTAAAAGTTTTCTGCGAGAACCAGTCGCGATTTTCCCTCGTTTTCTCTCCATTTCCCTCTCTCAGTTCTCACTATTTCCTCATCTCCCAAGCGTCAAATTAAAAATGAGCAACACGGACGACGATCCATACAAGCCCTCCGACATCGATATTTCCCTCCCCGCCGCTGCTGCTGGTAAATCTCCAATCGGAGCTTAAACAGATTCGTAATTTGTTGACTTCAATTTGCACAGTAATGTGATTGAATAAATCTGTAAAAGTTATTTCCCTTTTTCTAGTTTTTCAATGGTTATTGAATAAATCATGATATATCTTTCAACTGGGTCTTCAATTCTTGTGAAAAGAATGGAGCTTACTGTGTGTCTGTTTGTTTCTGGATTCTGTTATGTAGCTCTTAGTGTGGAGGATCGCACTGACCTTGTTAATGCTCTCAAGGTAAGTGATCTCTGACAAAGTAACACCTTTGGTTTTGAGAATTTGATCTATCTTTTCTTCTTAGTGCCAAAACATATGGAATTCTGCTCTTTGTAAGGAATTTGGTGTTGTTTTGATTATAGGGCCAATTCTTGAAATTGCAGAAGACAGTATCTTTTTACTTTTCGATTGTGATAGGATTGTGATTTCGAAAATACGGCTAGTAGTGTTATGTGTTTGTGACTATGTGGTTGTCCAGAATAAGCTTCAGAGCTTGGCTGGAGCGCATGCAGATATTTTTGAAACCTTGTCTCCGGAGGTCAAGAAAAGGGTCGAGTTTCTTAGAAAAATTCAGGTGTGTAAGTTAAGACTTCTGAATTTGTCTCGTGAATTTGGTGTGGGATTTCAATTGGGATTCACATTTGTGCGCTTCTACTTTTTTTTGAGATATGAGGTCCAAAAAAAAACTTGTGCTCTGATCCAGAATTTGGAGATTGTAATCATGTTGGTCAATTTGCAGAGCGAACATGATAAGCTGGAGGGAGAGTACTTTGAGGAGAGGAAGGCACTTGAAGCTAAATACCAGAAACTGTATGAACCTCTTTACGTGCAGGTAGGTGGTATATTAATTCGCATTTCTTTGCATATTGCATTGTAGAACCATGTGTGCTACCTCTGGAAACTTTCTTCCAACACTTCTTGTCGTTCGAAGCTGGTCCATTATCTATTGTAGTCGGAGTGTTAATCTTGCAAGTTCAGAGACTTTCCCTGTTTGATTAAATTAAATTTGTTCTTGCATGTTTGTAGAGGTATGAGATTGTGAATGGTAAAAAAGAAGTAGAGGCAGCCAAAAATGAATCTTTGATGGACCCAGAAGATAAACTTAAAGAAGGTAAACTTTTCAGTTTGTTAGCAGCTATAATTGAACCAATTCCTTGCACTTGTCTAATTAAAATTGTTGCAGAAAAAGGAGTGCCTAACTTCTGGCTTACTGCACTGAAAACCAATGGAGTATTGGCTGATGAGGTAATTTGTTTGCTTAGGACATGGTTTGATAATTCCCATTTGTTGAGTTAATAATAAATGCTGCTCATTATTGGAGTAGATCACTGAACGTGATGAAGAGGCTCTAAAGTTTCTTAAAGATATCAAGTGGCACAGAGTTCAAGATCCTGAGGGTTTCAAGCTGGCATTTTACTTTGATTCAAACCCTTACTTCAAGAATTCGTTGCTGACAAAAACATTCTGCGTTGTTGACAATGATGATGATCCCATTCTGGATAAAACAATTGGGTAATTATCTTCTGTTGTTGTGCTAAATCTTTTTTTCAGTCTCCTTCACTCTAATGATTTTTGGGGTTCTTTCCAGGACAGAGATTGAATGGTTTCCTAGGAAATGCTTGACAAAGAAGGTCCTAAAGAAGAAACCAAAGAAGGGGTCAAAGAATTCCAAACCCATCACAAAAGTTGAGGATTGCCCAAGCTTTTTCACATTTTTTAACAGTCCCCAGGTTCCTGAGGATGATGATGAACTCGACGATAATACTGTAAGTTGTGTTCTTTGTGCTACAGTATTCAGTTGAATCATTGATATAAGTGTTGATTCTTTATTCTCTGCATGAATTTTGTGGAAGGTTGAAGAAATTGAGGATTGCATGGAGAAAGACTATAATATTGGGTAAACGCATGACTACTTGAGGTTGTTTTGATCCTCACGTCTTTCCTCGTTTATTGAAACAAGATATCTTGTCTGATGTCTTGTAGTACTACGCTTCGGGACAAAATCATCCCTCATGCTGTATCTTGGTTTACTGGGGAGGCCGTTCAGGATGATGAACTGGATAGCAGAGATGATGAAGATGAAGAGGATGATAATGGTGATGAAGATGATGAGGATGATGAGGATGAGACCCTAGAGGACTGTAAAAGCAGCCGGAAGAAGGTACAATCATCAATGCAAATATAACCAACTTGCACTGTTGCTTAATGAATTGGTATCTGAGAGAAACATTAACTGCGAATGAGTTTTTCGTTGCTTCATTCAAATGTTCGCTTCCTCATCACATGGATCAATATTTTACTTAATCAGTAATGCCAACTTTCTCTGCATGACGTTTTAGGTGGAACTTGTATAATCTATGATTTCTTATGCTGATTTTGTTAGTTGCAGTAAGAGTAGTGGACTGTGGATGGCTGGCCAGTGAGCAAAAGTGAAAGAATCACCTGATAGGTTGATGGAATTCTCAGGGTTCTGGAATTTTCACTCATAATCTTTGTATATGAAAGTATTTTGCTCACCGTTATTGATTTTTTTTCTTTTCTTCCACCATTTCACTTTATTGTTTTCCGTCATTTTTAATCAATGTCGCATGTTACTGTTATATAATTCTTTTCACCAACCTAGAAATAAACATGGAGCAAGGATTCTCTGAATACAAATAGTCCACCTCATCAAACATTGTCAAGTTATAGGGTAATACACTATGCTATCAATCAAAGCAATAACGAAGACAGTTGAACATGAATGAAACTTGGAACTTCCGACCAAATGGTATAGCCAACTCCAAAGACCGATGTTTATAATTCGTCCAACTTCTCAGTTGATGCCAGCTCTCTTCATGCTCCAAGCACTCAAGTTGGCGTCCTCGTATGTGTACATCCAAAGCTGTCTACTGTGGAACCGTCAATCTAGTAAGAGCGAATCAAGAAAATTTTAATGGAACTTGAAATATGATTAATCTGTGAACATGGCAAAGTGTGTGGCACGAAACTTCTAACAGGTTTTCCTGAATAGGGCCTAGGCCCAGGGAAGGAAAGTTTCAGTAGTGGTCATACCGTTATTGTGGTTGAATGCCAATTACATGAGCATCTAAAAATGAGTTAAGACAATATCTTCCTCTTTGGAGTTTAGGATTAGAAAGTTTATGAGGACCAAGCCATCCTTCTCTTGACTTGCTGGCTGAAGTTGTGAATTGGGGTACTGGGGACGTGGAAGAAGTATGCTTTTTAGCATACAAGTACAGTTCCATTACGTAAGTGCTAATTTCTTTCTTCCTTGTTAGAAGTTTAACAGACATGCCAAACTAATACTTCAGTTGAATTTTTTCTTCCTTTCCTGCTATGTCAAGGCATCATGAGAAGGTGAATGAAGATGCATGTCATGAAATTTGTATACATGAATCTGAATAAAAATTTTATTCTAACATGTTATATGCAACATTATTTCTGGAAACTTATTCTTGCCTTTCAAGTCACTCCATACATAACTTGCTACAGAAGAATAATGGGAACTATAGCTGTGCATTGATATCATTATCCATCATCATATCATAAGTTAGACATAGAAGTGGGCATAGTGCCTGCTAAGAACTTTTAGAATGGTACTCCAATAATTTGTCTGTCTTACAAGAACACAAACCTATGCAAACAAAAGATTCCGCGAAAAAGGCACTCTTTTGGTAGAGTCCAATTTTCAAACACTGATGTGATTGATTAAATTATAACAGTAACAATTATTTGAACTAAATTCCTATTAGTATAACATTTTTTTTGGAATTTGTAAAATTTTAGAAGCATGAAATCAATTCTAATAATGATTGGCATCATCCTTACAATGCGATACACTTATGATATACGCCTACTAAGAAGCATTTATCATCAATAATAACGTTTACAGTTGGTTAAAAAAGTCCTGCTTTATTCAATTAAAATTCTGAAGAGAGCAAAAACAAAAACAAAAAAGTTATAAACGTTGTAAATTCATGGTTTTGAATAATAGATACCAAAATAGTTACAGCTATAAATCAATAAGTGTAACATAATAAATGATAGATATTACAGTATTTTAAAAATATAATTAAAAATATTTCTGTCGTTTGTACAATCAAAGGGCCTACTTAGAGTGTTGTCTATGGTGAGTTTGTAATCAGAAAAATACAACTCAATGTGGCAAAAGTTAATTAGAGTGTCAAAGCAACATTAGGAGGTATCGTTCCATATTAGCTGTTGCTAGCTAAAACGTATTGAACCGACTCTACCTGATCATCAACTAGACAAAGATACCACGCTGGTATGGGAAATCTTCTCGAACTTTGTTTTGTTCTGGCTTTGATACCACTCTGGGACCCTTATAGGCATACAGGAAAACTATGACCTTTTCTGGTTAATCCTTTCGGCTAACTCCTTTTTAAACCATCTTGTTGGTTGTATCATCGACTAACTAAATTCAGATAGGAAGTATGTATCACTACGTAAATGTTCCAGTTATCGGAGACTTACACCCCTTCAATGCCTGTCATTCGGCTAACACGGGACTTACTGTTCATGCCTCTTAGAAACCCTACTTTACTCACATACTCTTACTCGTCATTTCCTGTTAATGCTTCTGACAACAAGGTAGCGGAATAATTTAGAAGCAACAGTTCTTTCAAACTGTCATAGATTTTTTGATACACAAGATCCTTATACAAGGCGAGTGTCGAGCATACTCATCTCTGCAATCTTAGAAACAGAGACAAACATATGATTCAAGGTTTACGAAGAGTTTAGAAAGAAGAAGAGAAAAGATTGAAGAAAACTACTTCTTCATTTTCCATAAGATTTTCAATCTTTGTACATCTAGATAAGGCTTGAAACTAAATGAAACTAAGCCTTGCTTATATAGGCAAAGACAGGGGTAGAAAAGTAAATCTACCTAAAGACATAATAATTACACTTTAACAAAAGTACAGGACTATTTCACCTAACCTTATCAAAAAGAAATCTACTTTAACCAAAAGTCCTAAAGCAAGCAATGCTTAGGTACAAAAGTCTAAAAGACTACAGTAGAAAAGACTAAAGGTGAAAAAGAAGATGATAAGATGGAATCTTCAACAGTTGTTGATGATGATGTACATCCATTTTTCATCATGTCAGTTGTCTCATTCTTACTTTACAGGTGTAAAGTAAGGTCTTTTGTCTTGTCTCATACAATTATTGATCCAAAGAATCCAAGAAATTAATGATGGCAAATAGGTGATTGCCAACACTGAAAATTAGATAGAGAGTTGAGATCACTTGAGTCGTCAATGTCAGCAGGATTAGATCTTTTTCTTTTGTTGGTACTGAACTCAGCCATGTGTAGCTCATGCAGGAATTGATCTAACTTGTCTTCGTCAATGCTATCAGTATTGTCATTAGGATCCTGAGCATCTTGGAAAACAGAATTGGACGATTGAGATGATCCTGCAGTCTGTGAGACATCTGTTTCTTCATCTTCTCCTAAATCTATATCTTCAGGACTATTGGAACCAGGAATGATGACTTCTGGTGCTTTTGGTTTACCAGGCATGAATTCTCTGATATGTGGTCCAATAGACGTAGTCAATACTAGATAGTAAGCTCCTTAAGTAAATTTCTTAAAGAGATTAACACATTCTCCTTGTGTCGTGGCCAATACAAAGATGTATGCCAAAATTGGACATGTTGTTTAGTGTATAGAACTCCAGTAGAGGTTTCTCTGTAAGGATGATGTTCAATGAAGAAGCATTATGTATTATGTTGTCTTGCTGAAAGATTCTAGAGACGATGCTACTGAATGATGATGTCACATTGCTGCTTCCATTTGGGCTAAAGGTTGGAACCATTCTAGGAATGTCCATAATAACGAACTACCATTGTTTGGATTATAGAGATGTTGATACAGTTGAAGAGGAGAAACTGTAAAAGCACAGGCATATAAAGCAGATAATGCCCAAAGATACCATAATGTGTTTTCAGATAAAGGATCTTGAAGAAGAATCACATTCTGGTATGGTGCTTTAAGGTTGAACATAACAGGATTTCCAATAGAATTAAGTTCATGCAAAAAAAGATGCAAATAATAGAATAAACTACTACAAGCAAGTGAGGCACCTTCAATAACACTATAAGGAGGCCTAGTAAAAGGAGGAAAAGCTTTCTTTGTAAGAGCAAAAAGAATGTTGCTATCCATTCTACCAAATTGCTGAGAAGCTAAAGCAAAATCAAATTTCTTTTTGTGATTTTGTTGAAGAGAAGGGAGATACTTATAGTGTAAAAAAGTATCTGGAGGCCAAGGTGGATGTTGCCTAAGTAATGTAGCTAAGATTGCAGTATTCTGTGTTGGATGCTTGACAACTGTTAGAGACTGAATATTAGAAAGATTCTTGCGAGAAAGAGTCCGAAACATGTCTTTGAAATGTTTAACAGATGTAGTTTGTTCTTTCCCCCATGTTGGTGGATTCTTGCGTAAGAGCTTAGATAAGCATGAACTGTAGGTTGCCATATGTGGTATGAAATCTCTGATGTAGTTAACAATCTTGAGGAATTGTTGAATTTGTTTCACAGTGAGATTTTCATCCAGAAAATGCAATAATTCCTTAGCAATATGTAGACCTGGCTGATAGAATTCATCTTTAAATTGCAAACCCAGAAATTCAATTTCTGATATACCAATAGTACTTTTCGAGGCCGAAAGCATAATCCTATATTGTTGTATAAGATCCAAAAATTTGTTTAGAAGGGCCTGATATTCCTCATGAGTCTTTGAGAACAAAAGGATATCATCGATGTAAATTAATGCACTGTTGAGGATAGGCTCATAGATCTTTGTAATGGATTTTTGAAACAGTGATGGAGCGACCTTAAGTCCAATTGGCATAACAATCTATTGGTACTGAGCATTGGGAATGCAGAATGCAGTCTTGTAACGTTCTTCAGGGCGAATACCCAATTGCCAAAATCCTACTTTAAGATCAAACTTTGAGAATATAACAGCTTCTTTAAGAAATAGTACCTATGTACGGATTTTATGTAGAGGAAACTGGTCATCCTGCAGGAAAGCATTAAAAGGCTTGTAATCAATGACTAATCTCTTTTTTTTTTCACATTTTTGCTCTAAACGCTTGTTGACATAGAACGCTTGACAAGCCCAATCTGACTTTGTAGACTCGATTAATCCTTGCTGCAGCAATACAGCGCACTCATCTTGAGCTAGCTTCAAATCATCAGGGTTCATCCCTGGATGTGTGGCTTTCGTAGGATATATATCCTCATTCTTCTTAAAAGGTAGACTTATAAAAAAAGTCAACATTTTTCTATAGAGGATATGAATGAGTAAACTGTGAATGAGACTTTAGACAATAGCTCAACAGTTTATCTTAAAGTTTAATGTAATGTGCAGGAACTGTGGTTAGTTAAAACACATTTTTAATATTAGTGTATGGACTGAAAAGGTTTTGATACCTGAGGCCTATGGGTAGGATTTGTAGAAGTGATGCTTTACTATACGTATCCATTCCAATTAAGATGTCTGGGCCTGGTAAATTGCTTCCAAGTATTTTAGTCCAAACTGTACACTAAGGAAAGAAACGAATGCCGATTCGCTTCCAATCAACCCAATCTTGAAACTGTTTCCATGTAGTACCCCACTCTCGCAAGGCCCGAACCCGACATCGATAGTGATATCCGAGTCCGTGTCCAGCGAGAGTGGCACGCTAAAGTGCTTAACACATTCAGAAATCGGTATAGAATTTTTTTTTGAAATCACAAACACAATATGCAGAAATCAGTAATCAAATTGGGCCCATTTCATTCATAAACATTTTT
>JANIJH010000001.1:18594615-18607694 GCA_024520975.1 Erythroxylum areolatum
CATAGAAGATATTCAAAACACAGACGATACAAAAGACAGAAGAAGCGTATCGTCAAAACACAGAAGATATACAAAACACAGACGATACAAAAGACAGAAGAAGCGTATCGCCAAAATACAAAAGATATACAAAACACAGACGATACAAAAGACAGAAGAAGTGTATCGTCAAAACACAGAAGATATACAAAACATAGACGATACAAAAGACAGAAGAAGTTTGAGCATAGTAACACAAAAGGAGTTTGTGCAAAATAACACAGAAGGAGTTTGTGCACAGTAACACAGAAGGAGTTTGTGCACAGTAACATAGAAGAAGCAAAACTTAGAAGAAGCGGAGCAAAATACAGAAGGAGATGACGTCATCACAGAAGAAGCAAAAACACAGAAGATGTAAAAAAGATAGAAGATACAACTTCTGAGAAAATGAATTTCTCTAATCTAGCCTAGATTAAACCAGACTTTCCTTCGAATACAGAACATGGATTTTCTACATTCATTGCATGTCTGCACCCAATTCTCAACTTTATGACAACCTTTGAGATTCATAAAGACCGAATTTAAATTCGATATCTTCATAAGAAATGTAGCCATAGGTTCCTAATTTAATCCTAATAACGAATCTTCTCATTTGGATAACGAGAGAACCAGTTATGGCTAACAAACTGAAGTTCACACAGTGAACATTTTCCTTATCACTCTACTTCTCATTTTCAATCAAAATCACATTCACAAACAATCATACCCAGAAGTTGTCAATGAATGCATGTACAATTATTTTTGTACAAGACCATTTACTATTCAATATGTCAGTGCATGCCATATTATGCATGAGCATGGAATGTGTTCCTACTTCCTCAGCACTTGCTCTCATCTATTGATTTTTCCTTGGCATGGGTAACGGGATGTTATATTCCATCAACTGTAAGAAAATATACATTACAAGAAGTCCATGCTTCTGTTGATAGGATATTGGGCTTCATGATCGTATGGCTTGATCCTATATCCATAAATCCAATAGCCTTAATGGGCCGATCATATTTGTCTTGTTGAAACAATTGGATATCGATGTATGGTCGTTGAATTGGATTACGATCAATCTTCATACATGTCTGCTGTAACATGTATAGAGAATCATCATCAAATACGTTTAATGATTCTGCTTCTGATGAAGACACAATAATAGCAAACTGTATATCACTGTCCTCACTAGATTGTTCCTCAAGGATTTCTTCAATGGCATTATAAGGGTTAAATAGGCATAAGCTTTTTAAGTTTCTCCAGGAACTTGGCATATTGGTTGCCTGAGGACACTTATTTGCATAGTGAGTTAGATTTCCACATATAAAACATCGAGTTTTATTTCGATGTGAAGACCTTTTAAAGAACCGCATGAATTTGCATTTTTTGCCTATGTTCTTCTTTTTGAAGTTTTGCTTCCAAGGCTTTTGCCTTCCATGCTTCTTGCGGAACTTTCTCCTTTCATAGTAGACTTGCGATTGATGAGCTTTCTTGCTGCTATGACACTTACAAGTCTGATTTTCTTTACACTTTATCTGGAGATGAGGCTGTTTACATGCCTTTTTCAGATTTGGACCTCCTTTGAGGATATTTTTGAACAAAGTATGCTGATCACATAACTTATCAAGAGACGTTAAAGCAAGCTGATAGATTTCTCCAAGAGAAATAGTAGACATATCTCTTTGAAGAGAAGCTATGGTCCTTTGTAGTTCTGGCTGTATTTCATCTGGAAGGGATGAGACAAAAGTGTAACACAAGTTAACATCATTCCATCCATTCAGAAGATAATACCTTTCCATCATGTGTTTGTAATGCTTTTGAATATCACACTTGTCAAGAGAACAACATTTCAACTTGAAATATTCCTGACGGATTTGCTTATCAATCAATTGGAAGTCACCCACAAACTCTTTGTGGATAATGCCAAGTAATGCTCCAGCAGTTGATACTTGTATGCACTGAAGTCGTTGATACTCACTTATACTTTGCCACCATTCTCACAAAGTACTAGTAAATCTGGATGTACCAAATGATAAAGATTTTGTACCAAAAGAGAATTAAAGTCAATACGATCTGAGCAAATATTCGATTAAATGAATGATTTTCATTTCTTATCTTCTTTTAATTTTACTTATATTTGATGTATATGTTAAATTCTATATATGCAATACAAATATAACTGTAAATGTTTTTATTTCAAGTTTCACTTCTAGTTGATTGTTTCTTCAGCACGAACTCTTGTAGTAAATTATAATACTTAAAGAGTTATGAATATTATTATTATTTTTATATGATATTTTGATATAATATTTTTATTATATGATGAAATTGTAACATTTTAAATACTTTATATTTATCTTAATTTTATATTCGTATAATTTTTTATATTAATTATGGTGATTATTTATATGTCAAATATGTGAAAAGTAATATTAATATAAATAAATAGATTATTGTTATTTAAAATTATTATTATAATTTTTAAAGACATATTTGATATAAAATTATAAATATTAAAAGGTTATTTTACATTTAAAAAATTAGGAACTATTTTATAAATTTAAAAAATTAATCAATATTGATTAATACCAATGTTTTAAAAACTAGATCGGACATTGAACTGATTGAAGGAATGGTTTAAGGTTTAGAGGTTCAACTGGTAGTGAACCGCTATAAAACCAGTATATAATAAATAAGAAGTAAAACTTATAAGAATAAGTAAAATAAAATATTTTATTGAAATAAGAATACACCAATGTCTATTATTATATAATGAATTAATAATAAATATGAGTCTAATATAAATATTAAAATAACAATAAAAATCAAAATTGTGTTTCTGAAAGAGGTTGTGTCTCATCATCGTCAAAAGCTCCGAATTCTCCGACGTTATTTAAAGATTCATAAACTACACTTTCATTTAAAGTATTTGCATTAACTTCTTCTATTACATTAAAATAAATTACAAATTAGTAATTTATGAAATAATTCTCAATTGTAAACTTGTAATACAATATAATTTTAACTTCAATATGATCGAAATAAGATATTAAATGACCATCAGTAAATGTTCTTAATTCATTCGTTATCACAAATGCATTTTTTTCATAAATCGTCTTTTCAAGTTCATTATAATCAAGATCAGGCGATGGTTCTTCTTTTTAGATCCAAAAATTAGTATATTCAATACAATCAATATCAACTGGATCATATGTTCTCTTCTTACTAAATGATTTGAATACATAATAGAGAAATTATAAAATCAATAATAAAAATAAAATTATTGAAATAAAAACAAAATTATAAAATAGTAAAATACATGTTCTTCATTATCAGATTATAAGTAACGCAAACAAGGTCATTAAGTCTTTGATGTTCCAAACAATTTCGTTTGTTTGTATGAATATGTTCAAAAATACTCCAATTACGTTCACAACCTGATGCATAAGTTGTTTGACTGAGTAACCTAATAGCGAGTTTTCTCAATGTTGAAGCATTGCCACCGAATAATCTCTACCACTCATCTGTATTTTAAATTAATAGTTATGATAAAATATATATTATTAATAAGTAAATAATGAACTAAAAGTATAAAACTTTCCTGGCTGCATTTTTTTCAACACAAGTTTTTTCTTTGCTGAAGATCTAATAAAACTCTCTAAATCTTCACAATATAATTTAATTTCATTTACCGCTTGTGATTACTTTTCAATAGAGAAAATACCTTTGCATTCATTCACATCAAACAAACCGCCTATAATATTAATTGTATGTTCTTCTCCACTATATAAGCAATAAGGATTGAGAAAATAAGCTACTAATTGGATCCTTTGATTAAGATGCTTATCCTATCGTCGATCAATAATATATATATATAAGGCTTGTACAATTCCTCCTTCCCTTTAAAAAAATTTATAATTGTTTTGTGAGCTCTATACATACCATCATATATATATCCCAGAGACGGCTTCTCATCTAAATCAACAATCCTTAATAGCCTTATAAGTAGAGCCACAATCTTCACAATGATCAAGCAAGCATCTGAAAATTTATTATCTAGAATAATAGCACAAACTTCTTTTCCTTTTTCACTTTTTGATAATTTATGACTTGAAAAGTGTTTACTTGTCACTAAATTTTAAAATAGTTGCTTATGTTCATAAACACTTCTTAAAGTAATAAATGTAGTTGCAAACCTAGTAGCAACGAGATGAACGATTTCAACCCAATCTTCTTGTTTTCTTAACTAAGACAAAAAAGTGACAAGATTATATACAAAATTTGTGATCTTAGATGCGGGTGAAGTAAGACTAGAAATATGGCCTATACCACAATATCTTTTAAAATAAAATTTATACAATGAGCAGCACATGGAGACCAATAAATATGCCTATACTTTGATTGTAATAAGTACCCAGCTAATACATAATTAGCTGTATTATTTGTAACCAAATTCATAACATTCTTTGGTCCAACCCACTCGATAATTTCAGATAATAATTCAGATAAAGCATTAGCACTTTTTACCATGTCAGAAGCATCAACAAACTTCATAAAAGTTGTTCCAATATTACAATAAACCAAGAAATTAAGCAAGGTTCTTTATCTTTGATCAGTGCACCCATTTGCCATAATAGTGCATCCTGTTGATTCCCAACTAGATTTATATGTATCTGCAATTAACTGACATTTCCTTTCTAAATCTTGAAGCAAAGGCACACACAACTCATAATAAGATGGTATCTTAAATCTTAGACCTATTGTTGTTGTAGCATCAATTGTTTCTTAAAAATATGGTGAATTTAAAGCATTTAAAGGAATAAATGAATGATATAACCATCTAGCCCATGCTCTTTTACATCGTAAAACAACATCCTTATCAACCATAAAACTTTTTAGACTGGGTTAAGAACCAGGAGTAGCTCTTGGAGAAAAATAAGAATCTATGTCAATAGTAGCTTTTCTTTTTTCCTTTATCTAATACTTATGGTATTTCATCATCTCCAAAAGATATATCATGAGCCTCTTTATTTTCCATTTTCTTTTTTACTTGTTGCTGTAAATATTTTCCAATCATATCATGTACATCAAGTGGTACTTTTTTGCAACAAGCAATATTACTCTTAACACCAGCAAGATATTCTTTCATTTTAAAAATTCCCCCCTTTTAAATATTCTACCGCAAAACATATAGTTATATTGAATATTCCCATCAGATGCTTAAAAAGAAGAAAAATAATTCGATGCTGAATCAAACTTACCACGAGTAGAGGATGGTTCCATTTTCTCCATTATGATTTAACCTAAAAGGTATTAAAAAATAATTGGGTATACTATTGTCAGTGAAAAAGTATACAACTTAAATACTTCTCATTATCAATTGTAATAAAGAAGACGAACAGCAGCATAATGAATACACAAAAGACCAACGGATGTTACTTACTTACTAAACTTTACTCTAGCAATTACTCCACTTTAAATAGCCTAACTGAAATATTGTTAGTTTTCAATTTTGATGCTTTAGATCAACAAATTGAATAGTTGAAAGAGTATTTATAACTCAACTATCAAAACCAGAAATTGATACAAAATAGAGTTTTAAATATTACAGAAATTGATGTGAAATAAAGTTCTAAATGTTGCAAAAATTGAAACCTTGTGAAAATATGTGGTTTTGTACAGTGACAGACCGGTTGGACTGGTTTCACAAAAAATCGGGCGGATGGTTCAAATTATTTACTTCCAGTTTCAATGGAATTTGTCGTTGATGAAGAAATCACTCAAGACCAGCAAAGTTTCCTGTCATCTCTTCCACTGATAACTAGGGGAGTTTTGCATGTAAGTCAGCTTTGTTCGTTCTTTTAACGTTGGATAAAATAATGAAGTTCATAAGTAGTTGATGATTTGTTGAGAATATTTAGATATTTTTTCCTTCATTCTGTATTTTATTCTGTGATTATTAATTTTCCTCCTCTTTAGAACCCAACTTGGATAATATGAATATGTGAGTGGGGGAAAGGCAATTCCAAGATTTTTTTTTAAAATTAAAATATTTCTATTTATTTAAAGGGTCAGAATGTACGCACAATTAAAATGTTTTGAATTTCTCAAAGTGAATTTTTGATAATAGCTTTATTTAGAAGAGATGTACGTTGGGCTACATAATATGCTTTTCAGAAATAAGCTTTCAAAGTTAAAAGTGAATAAAATACGACGTATTATCAAGGTTTTAAAAATCGGATTGAACCGTCCAATCTCACATAAAAAAGTTTAAACTAGTCAGTTTCACCTAATAACCTCTGTTTTACAAACCGGCCGGTTTAACCTTTTTCTGGTCAGACCGGACAGTCCAATTTGATTTTTAAAACTTTAATTAATACCAATAGGTATCAAAATTAAATCTAACAAGTGTGATCCGACTGATTTTTAAAACCTTGATTAATACTGGAAGGTATCAAAATTAAATCTAATATCGGTAGCAATATGATATTCATGACGTTACGCTGAGTTAATAAAGCTTGCATGGACATGCCTGTAATAAAATGCCACATGTACCTGTGGCAATCGACTCAAATGTCCGTTCTATCATAACCAGGACGTTCTCGCCTGTATTTCATGTTCATTTTGTACACATGAGCTTTGGCATCAAGTCCCTCAAACTGTTTCCCTCGTCTGAGTGATTTATATTTAAGGAGGGGCCTTTGAATGTGATTTGACACGGGGCTAGTGATTCTCAATCATTTGGTTGTGTGGGACCCCATAAGTGCCGACCATGAAATTATTGGGCGGAAAAGAATTAGAGTTCTTGATTGTACATATTGGAATTGGGGAGTTAGGGACCTACTAGTACTATGCTAATTAGTGTACATATAAGTTCATTAATTTCTTAAAACAATCTTTAATAATAACAACGTATTATTAGATCTCTTCAAATCTGCGTTTTAGAAAACTTTATATCAAATATTGTTATTGATAAATTTATTCATTTATTTTTTATCAACAACTGGCTCAAAAAAATATAGGGTCCAAATTGAATCTCGGGTCATTTAACCTAATCAAGGTTGTATAAATTTCATAGTTGAATTATTTGTGTTCCTTTATTTATTCTATGGATTGTGTTTAGAAGATGAATGAAAAATATATTGAAAAAATGTCTCCTGAAAGAGTTACAAGATATATAAGCAAAGAAGAAGGACTCAATACATTGCATTTATTGATCTTTGACTTTTTTATATGGAATACATTAAACTGAGTTGACTGAGTTAGCTCTTCTTCCAAATATTTCTCAAGGCAAACATGCATTCCCAAGGGTTCAGACAGTCACAACCAGCTTTCTCTAACTCTTTCGATGGGAAGGGGCTTTGCATTTATGCAATGGTAGTAAGAGTTGATGCCCTTATTCAAGGTAAGTTGGATTTTTTTTTTTGGGAAAGTAATTTTTATAGCATGTAAATTTATCTTACCTCAACAGTTTCCTTTAGTTTTGTCCTTGACATTTTATGCCACTAATAGTTTGAAGAAGGAAAATAAAAAGTATCCTACATGACTATAATGGGCCATATGGAAAAATTTTCAAATATACACAAAAGTCTAGATGAAAATGACATGAAAACCTTGAGGTGATATTTTGTCTATGAATCATGTAATCTCAATCACTCATATGATTTACATATATCTCAATCACTCGGCGCCTGAAAATTGATATTTGCTGCCTGCTTGAGTTGCAAACTTTGACACCCTCTAGATTCCAAATGCTCGAGTTGTCAACAAAGTTCAAATTGCATTGCATTAGTGGAGCTTGAATCATAAGTTACTTTAAGTCTATATCTAATATTGTTATCCTTGGCCATAAATTTTGTGACTTTTAAAAATAAACGTATTATATATGAAATATTTTTGGAGTGTTTCCATTATAATGACATATAGAAGAATGGAGCAATCATCCATATTTATATAAACGAGGCCATCCCATTAAAGCAAAGAAAAAGGTGGCTAGAGTTGTCTTTTGGTCTAAATGATAGCACCATAAAGTTGAATGGTTGGCTTTGTTTTATATTTTCAATTGACATCTTTGTCTTTGGAATTAAAAGACGAGATTTATGTTGGAAGCATGTGTACAGCTTTAAAACTTTTTTGGGTGAATAATCATACTAATTATACCAATACAATCTAATTAGAGATCATAATCAAATGTTTGTAACTTAAGGATACTTCCAGATGGTCATTCATAAACTCTAAGCAATCCAACATTAGCAATCACAGTTAAAGTATTTAATAATTAATTTGTAGCTTCTGAGTTTAATTTCATATCAGGAATTATCTTCAAAGGGACCGTTGAGATGGATAAATCAAAAACAAAGACATTCAAGGAAAAAAAATTGACAAATTGACATGGAAAAACTTATCTTTCCACCATGTGCAAATAGCTAATTGTATTCACCAATCTAGCTATATAAGATGATCAAAGAAGACTTAATTAGTCTTTAGAAACTTGCTAGGGGCAGTATTTTCCCTTACCTAACACCAATTTAACTATACTCGGAAAGCAG
Organism: Erythroxylum areolatum; assembly: GCA_024520975.1. Lineage (NCBI taxonomy): Eukaryota > Viridiplantae > Streptophyta > Magnoliopsida > Malpighiales > Erythroxylaceae > Erythroxylum > Erythroxylum areolatum. The sequence goes on from JANIJH010000001.1 coordinate 18,603,186, forward strand.
TCGACTGTTGTTTCATTCCATTATTGAATGTTGAATCAGAGAAAGCTCTTCCTCCCATAAATCATCTATCTCATGACCATTTCAACCCAATTTTCTTTGAGCCAACATTTAGTGGAACCTTTCCGAATATAAAGAGGTTCTATATGTACTGTAGCACCAAAGTAATGAATTATCAGAGTTCGAAAGTCACGTAGAGTGTTGCGTAGTCAAAATATCACGCGTTTTTTATTCTTTATTTTTTTTGGTATATTATTCTATCTAGCATAAATTAAAGTTTTATAAGATGAAATTATTATTTTGCATTGATTAATTTTTCATTACCATATATGCAACAAGAATAGAATAAAAAGACTATATTGATCGACCACTCTCTTAAAGATAACATATTTTATATTATATGTTTATATATATATATAAGTATAGTTAATTGTAAACTCTAACTGGTATAATTTAGGGTTAATTACCCAAAAAGCTCAAACTTTTGTCAAATTTTCAATAACAACCTGAACTTTAAAAAGTAGCAATAAAATGTTCAAACTTTCTAATTTTTTCAATTCTAGCCTAAACTTCAAAAAGTAGCAATAAATTGCTCAAACTTTCAATTTTTCAATTCTAGCCTGACGTTAGTGTTTTTGTTAAATTTGCTAACATGACTTGTCACTTGTTTCTAAAATCTTAATTATTAATATAAGTCAACCAAAATTAACACAACAAATGAAGATTAATGAAATGACGTTATTTAATCACATAATTAAAATGATGTCGTTGTTTAAAAATGACCTAAATCAGATTAAGCAACCCTGACAACTTTACGCTTTGATTTCAGTTTTTCCTTTCGTTCGTTTTGATTTCAGTTTTTTCTTTCGTTTTTAATTTATTCTCTCGATACCCTTACTCTTTGATTTTCAGATTATGTAACCCTGATGCCTTCACACTAAAGACATCAAGAGAATGAACTAAAAATAAAGAACTTACTGATATAGTATGTTATAACGTTAGAGTAGTCTGGGGTATCAGAAGAGCAAACAAAAAATAAAAGGCTAAGAGCATTGAGAGAACAACAGATAATGTCAGGCTAAAATTTAAAAAAATTGAAAGTTTGAGTATTTTATTATCAGTTTTTAAAGTTTAAGTAATAATGAAAAAAATTAAAAATTTGGTCATTTTATTGCTACTTTTTAAAGTTCAGGCTATAATTGAAAATTTGACGAAAGTTTGGGCTTTTTTTTAAATAACTAACCCTATAATTTAATATAACTTGTCTCTTACCAAATTCAACTTAAACATAATTCTCATAAGTCATATAATTCTTTAAGAGTCTTGGATATAAACTGGTAACTTAAAAATGTTGACAAATTTAGAACTATGCTTAAGTTGAATTTGGTGAATTTAGAATTCTAAGTTTAGACTCTTAAAGACTTAATTAATTAAGTTTAACCACAGTCCAAGTGTATCTCACTATTTCTTTTTACAATATAGACATGGATTCTAACACATTCATGTCTCAAACTATGTAATTCATTATATCTACCTATATATGGACATATTTTCTAACATGTCTATATCTTAGCCTATCTTTTTCATTAAAGTCTTTGCCACATTAATACGTCTATTTCTATCCTAAGTTTTCAACTCTATATTCCATAGAAGAACACACATTCCAAGATATAGACAAATAATATATGATTACACCTATCTATATAAGCCATATACAATAATTTCAACTTGATAAATATACCATGTTCAACTAACACACTCCAAAAGTGCCTCTAAGATTTAATCTATTTATATAAGCCATACAAAATAATCTTCACTTTGGTGAATACACTCTATATAGATTAAGGTATATCTATGTTTAACATCTTGGGACATTAATTAAGTTTAAGTAATGTTTAAATTTCTCCACGGTAACTAAATATGTCAATATGTAAGCTATATTTTTCAAAGTGTGAATCTTTTCTAATAAGATCTTTCTATACACACTCAATTTCTTAATCCTGTAAAACCTCATATCCTTTACTATAACACCCATCTATCTATCTTTATCTTAACTGACCATAATCCCTTAAAAGGTATTTAGATCCCCATCGTTAGTGGTAAGAGCATATGTAAACCATATTTACTTAGAGGCTTAATGGTATGTCTAGCTTTAGCCATGACTACACCATGTTGATACTTTTCTCCAAATATTGTTTTATCTTTTGTACTAAAATTTTCAGCTATTTTAGCATTTGTTTCGAGTTATTCTACTTCCACTTATACCATATTCGAACCAGTTTCACTTTTTGCTAACTTTGACAGGTTCTCTAATATATTTGTCTTAGTATATGTCACTTCCAAATATTGCAACTTTGAAGGTTATTCTATACCTTTTATCACGCATATAAAACTTGGAGAAGGCTAAATTCTTGTGTTTGGAATAATAAGCTCTGCTTATGAAGTTTCATTAACTCTCACATACTAAAATGACTTAGAAATATATATCGTAATGTAGAAATGTATTCCTTTGACTGTACTGCTACAGCTTCATCACTCATAATTGTGCTCCTTGTTAGTCACTAGATATTTCCTACCAATATTGATCCTTTCATTACAATCATCACACCCTTTATTACCTTAATGTTGTATTTATTGAATTTATATCTAAAACCATTTGCATGTATGACGTCACAAGAGATTGATTCTTCATTAAATCTAGTACATATCAGAGGCCACTCAACATCTTAATAATGTTATCAAACATCTTGATTATGATCTATCCTTTCAACTTTATCATTCTTCAACTAGCTAGTGCCAAAGTTATTTTATGTGTATAATATAAACCAATCTTTGTTTAATATCATATGTATGAGCATCTTGTATTCAAAATCCATGAATTCTAAAGTAGAATTACTAAAACATATAGTATGTCTTCATCACTACAATCTAAGTTCTTGCTCTACACCATATTAGTAAACCTTAATGAATCATCATTTTACATTTGTTTTTATTCTCAGCATTTGGAAAATCCCTCAAAATATATCCATATTACTTGTATTTATAACACTAGATCATCATTTTATCCTTGAGTTTAGATATAGAATTTCATTTGGATTAGTCATCTTTCCTCTGCTTTCTCCCATGATCTTAGTTTTCTCTCACATACAATCATTCACCTTGAGAGCTTTTACTAGTGATTACTCTTTGTTGGTTGTGAGACAATAATATAGTGATGATGTACCCTACAATAATTTTCTCCTTACCCAAAATGATTGTGTTCACCAAATTTTTATATAAGGAAAAGATAAAGAATAAAAAAAAATCACCATCTTATTTGTACTAGCCACATCTAGCCTTAATAAGTCTCTAACTATTTAGTTGAATACATTGATATATTATTCTAGATCTGTTCCATCCTATATGTTTAACCTATATGGTTTCTACTTAAGATATAACTTGTTTATGAGAAACATGTATCATCTCTCTAGCTTTTCTATACTTGCATAAGGAATGTACTCTCCATGATGTGGTATATAACCTCATTTACTAGATATAGCTTAATGGTTTCATCTTGTCATACTTATAACTCCTCTTAATTGAGCTAATCCATGTATTTGTCTTATTTTTTATAGTCCCTTAAACATGCTTTGTTACACCAACAAATCTTTACTCTCTATTGCCATAGTCTGAAGTTCTTAGTTTTATTGAGCTTAATTATCTACTTAAATGTTGCAACCAAGGACGTTGTTGTCTCAAATTATGCTCTGATACCACTTATTAGAAAATAATCTGCAATAAGAATAGAATTAGAACAAACAAACCTAAGAGCATAAGAAAATTATAATGACTAAGATTAAACAAATATAGTTAATTGTAAATTCTAATTGGTACAGTCCTATGTAACTTACCACTTACTAAAGTCAACCTAACTTATTTATGATTATGATAAGTTATAAAATCTTTCCAAATTTTGAAATTCACCAAAAACTTATTTGTAGACAAGGCTATCCGTAGAAAACATGGATCAAGACATCATCTTCTAGTTCATGTATCTCATTAATTTTCTAGGCATGAACATGGGCATTGATATGATCATCATGTAACTCACTATATTAAGATAGACATACTTTGACACATTCATATCTCAAACTGTGTCCTTCTTATAAAACAATTTTGCGATATCAACATGCCTATGTTCTAGCTTATATCTTCACCTATGTATTTCATAGAAGAATATGTCATAACACGTAATTATATTCACCCAAATGCTTCTAAGAAATAGACATATTCTTCTAGAAACACTTAAGATTGTATTCGTTTATATGAGTTATGCACAACAATCTCTTCCACTGTAGCAAATATCCCGTGTTTAGTTAACACACTCTAAAAAACACCTCTAAAATTGCACATCTGTGTACATAACCACACAACATCATCAATATATATGACATGATTTTGGGTGGTAAAGAGAATAGCCATAAAGAAGCTATCATATCCCATTTAAGTTGGGCCAGCCTCTTTCTGGGATTC
>JANIJH010000001.1:18616177-18630527 GCA_024520975.1 Erythroxylum areolatum
TCCATATTGTTTTTGTTGTTCACTAACATTTTGCAGTTCATAAATATGTCTCAAGAAGATGAATCACCTGAGGAGCCACACCCACGTAAAGTTCCTTTCTCATTTTCTTTTGTTTACTTTATGGTGTAATTTCTTTTGTTTTCTTCATGGTGCAATTTAAGGTGAGAGGAAATTAAAACAAGAAGCCAAAACATGGATCCAAGTTCTAATGTTTGTTGAGGTACTAGACACAAATCCTATTGGTTTAGTACACAACTAGGACATCCGTTTCAGTAGGTAAATACAGTAATTCTATTAAAAAACATTTGTTAGTCTTATCCTGATTCCTGATCTAATTTCATTGAAGAAATAAGCATGTTAAAGAGTAACTAAGTTCTTCTATCATCTGACCAAGCCTCTAGGAGAAGGAGGGGAACAGGTTTTTATAACAAGAAATAGGAGTTTTCAGTTATTTTCAGGCTCAAAATTTCTACAAGTATACGTCGACTATATATCCACCTTCTTAAAAGGTGATTAGTTGCGTTAAACATGTTTAACATACGACAACCTCGGAGGCACACAAGGACAATGCATAGGCATATTATTGGCCACTTCTTAAGGCATATTAAACTGCATCCCATCATCTTAACGAAACACAAACAAATTTAAAGATATTCTTTAAAATAACAAATTAGTTTGAATGCTCATCTTTGCTATTACATTTCATGTATTAATTATAAGAGATAACAAAATAAAAAATATAAGATTTTTTTTTATTTCATTATCTGGTCTTCTAAAAATTTTAATCAAGTGTTTAAACCTTTAAATCGATCAATTCAATTCAAAAGTTGTCTCAGTTTATATTTTGCTAACATAAAAACTGGTATTTGAAAGGACCAAGTAGCTCTTCGTCTTCATCAGCATAGTTTTTGAGTATCCTATAGTAAACTCATTAATAGTTATATATTCTAATTAAATATGACCACTTATTTACTATTAAAAAATCAAGTGGAGAAGAAGATGTCAGTTAGCCTTTTTAAATGTCAGTTTTTATGTTGTATTAAATGTCATAATGTATTCATGAAATGATATGTTTGAAAAATACACCACCACCACCACCATGATACCTATATAAAGTTTAATATAAATAAGAAAATATTAAATCTGGACCACTCATAAAAATATGCTAAACTATCGTAGAACAATCAATATTAAAATCTTATAAACCCTTTTAGCGATTCCTCTCTCTAAGTTTCCTAAATGAATTTTCGAATACTTGGTCGAATATAATGAGGATGATCTTATCTATGTTCTGAGTCTTGAGAAGATTGATATTGAGGTGGAAAACAAGAATCTATTTATGCTAATCTTGTCTATAAATTAAGTAATGATAGGGTCTACTTTTGTCATCTCCTTTCTTTTTCCTTTCCACATTTTGTACAATTTATTCCAAACTTTTACACTATTTGTCTAGGCTTCAGTAGAGTGGTCACACGGTATTTTCCTAAAGATTGTCCAAGTGATCCAATTTGTGGGTTCATATCTCTTATTCATTTTTCAGAGAATATTAAGAACTTTTAACCATAATTTCTTCTTTGGATTCTTCTTGTGACGTTCTTTTTCAGTGTCTCTAACATGGTGTCCTTAATTTTTCTTTCATGCTCTTCATTATCATTCGAATAAAAATTCCCAAATTGGAGATCATAAAGCATTATGGATAGTGTAGGGGATTCTTATTTTGTCGGAGGTGATTATGACGCTTCATTTTAATTGTTAGCTAATTTAATTATGTTTATTAAACAATTTGACAATTAAATTTCCCACAGTTTTACAAAAATATATATCTTGATCTAAAAATAAAATGCATCCTAATAGGACATCTAGGTTTCTTCTTATTCATTTTTATTGAAAATCTGAGTATTTAATTATACCAAGTTCGTTCGGGTTATAATTACAAAATTAAGCAAAATTTGGATTTTTTATAAAATTAACCTTATTAAGAATGATGAATTAGAGAATTTTATTTAGTTAATATTTTATACTGATTGAACCTATATTAATTAAAATTCTCAGAAAGACTTATCTTGGGACATATGTTTAATTAATTTTTCCAGATATTATGAAAATTAAAAGATCTTTCTTCTAAAAATTTAAAAGTGTAATATATGCATATTGGGTATATTTCCATTCTAATTCTGAGTAGAGATTAATAGGAAGAAGAACTTTGTGTTTAAGGAAATATGGAGTGTTAAATGGAAGAGTCATAAATAATATTTTTTTAGAAATTAAATAATTGCATTAATATAAGATAATTAGGTACCATGGAAGGCAGGTAACAAAAGATTAGAAATATATATATATATAGAAGTTGATCTAGCACCACCTCTAAAAGGTGACATATTTGGTGGACCACTTTCACTGATTTATTAAGCTGGCTTATGAGATATATTGGGGAACACTATGTCCTCTTCTTTTTGGATTTGATGACATAATCTTTAGCTCTTAATTCATTAAATAATGGTTTAGCATCTTTGGCGAGATCGTTTGTAAAAGTTTGTAACATAATTTAAATTTCCTAAAAACTTTTGTAAATTTTTTAAATCTCTAATCTCATTTAAAATTGTTCTAAAAAATAAAATAATTATATTAAAATCCCTCGAGCATCAAAATTTTTCAACTTTAAGATTTATAAACTAAAGCACAAAGGCTTACTATTTATGTACTACATCTTAAGATTATAACTTGAGGTTACATCTGTAACTTAAGATTATAATCTGAAAGATGTGTAGGTCAGAGGGTACGCCATCTGTGTTTCATTTGAGGATAATGGGAGAGTCTGTCTCTATAAACGCTTAAATGTGCCCTAATATCTTCGAGAAGATTATTGCTGAAAGTACCTAAGCTTTTAAGGATTTGATTATTTCACTCCTCCTAGATCGTCAACACCAAGTACTAGAACATAATTAGAAATAGTCTTTTGTTTTCCCTTGTTCTATAGTTTCGGTTGATGCACTATGCAATTTTGTCCCTCCATTTTTCTGTGGATCTCATATTCCATATCTTTGCAAGATAAAATGCCATTCTTTCTTCACATATGGGCAGTTGAAAAATACATGATCTATTTTATCCGTGTCTTTCTCGCAAAGGAAGCATCTATTCAAAATTGTCAAAAATTTTGGAAGTTTGTCTATTGTAGGAAGTCTCTCTTTCATTGATATCCATAGTGTGTGTTCTGCATGTGGAAGTCTATAATTTTTCCAGACCAGTTTACATCATCCCACCTCTAATTCATTGTGCCTGATTTTTTTTTTGATAACATTATTGGTTAATTTCCCAGATATAGTGCCACTCCACATCATTGTATCTTCTTTTATAGGATTAGGAGCATAATTCTTTTTTAATTATGAAATTCCTAAATTTGGAAGCAACCTTTCCATTGTGTCTTTATTGGAAAACACCTAGAAAACTATGGTCTCTTACTCATAAATGTTCTTAAGGGCTTGTAATTCAAGAAGATTATTAAGTTCCCCATAGGGAGTCCAATTATCCCTCTAGAAAGAAGTCTTCAAACTATCTCCTATTTTATAAATTGTACCCTTTTTATCTACCCTTTGAGCTTGTGGATGTTGAAAATTATTGTTGATGCACTTTTTTATAGTGGAAGCTCCAAAAGTATTTCCTTTTTATGCTCAAGCTTAAAGGTAAATTCTATCATTTAGCGATTAGGTCGGATATGCTTTACAAGGTGGAGTGTTAGCCCATCAAACAAGTACATAATCATAAACTAATGGTGGTGAAGATTAGGATGTTCCATTGGATTTGCAACCTTATTAGAAGAGATAAATTTAGCACTGTAATGATAAGAGACAAATTAAAGGTGATCAATATTAATGACAAATTAATAGAGGCAAGGCCTAGGTAACTCAAACATATTAAAATGAGATGCCCTAACTCTCCAGTGAGAAGATACAAGAAGATTGTACTTAGAGATTATAGGAAGAAAAAAAGAAGGTCTAAAAAGAACTGAGAGAAGGTGATTAAGAATGATATAACTTTGTTGGAACTTACATGAGGATATGATCTACAATAAAAAATTATGGCATAGTAGGATATGAATAAATGGGCTAGAGTAGAGAAGTCCTTATCATTCTCATAAGTCTTTTCAAAAGTTTTCTTTAAACTTTATGTCTTGTATTTAGCCTAAATATCTAATATGCAGTATGTTCTTCTAAGTTAGTTAGCATAAATACTTCCCCACTTAGCCTATATATTTTCTTGTAATGGCTTATTGGATTTTTTTATTAACCTATCTTCTTTTCTGTTTGTATATTTATTTACTTGTTTTATATTTTATTTTGATTCTTTACCATACTATATGTTTGTTGTAGTATTTATTTTATTTCTTATGTTTATATTTTTATTTATACAAATTTATTTATTAAATACTTCCCTACTTAGTCTTAATATTTTATTGTAATGACTTGTTTGATTTATTTATTAACCAATCTTCTTTTCTATTTGTGTATTTATTTGTTTATCTTTTATTTTGAGTCTTTACCTTGTTTTATATTTTTTGTATTGCTTATTTTTATATTTTTATTTATGAAAATTTATTTATTTATTTGTATTTTATTCTTATTATTATCGGTTAGGTTTATTTTGATTTTGATTTTTAATATTTTAATATGTATATGCATATTATTTTCTTTGTCATGAAAGTCTATCGGAAATAACCTCTTTATAGAACCTTCCTAAACCTTGTGGTTTAGTAGGACTTTTATTGATTCATTGGCTGTTTGTCGTTATTCACCTAACCCATAGGGAATTCCCATCTTTTAATGATCTCCATGTCTTTTTTTCAAACATTATCCTGTTGATCACCTTTAGAGGTATAAATCCTAATCTTCCTTAGCTTTTAAGGAAGCGAACTTCTTTCCAATTAATTATAGCCTTATCTCCATTAGATTTTAGGGAATTAGACTTCTTTCCAATTAATTATAGCCTTATTTCCCCCCTCCAACTCAATATATTAGAGAAATATTTTGAAAATTTTCTCAATCTGCTTAATTAATGATAGTGTTCAAAAGAACCAAATGTGAGCCCAATAAACACTTAGAGAATTAAATACTGGCGTGACAAGTTGAGCTCTTCCTGTCAGTGATAAGAATTTAGAAGTCTGACTGAGTACTTTGTTTCTATTTTTCTTAAAATAGATATGAATAACTAGGTATATTAGTGATAGATGCTAAACTTTGAAGCTTGTTATTATCAATAGCCATAAAGCCTGAGAGGATGCACTAGAGGAAAGATAAAGATCACTTTTATCATAGTTGGTCTGTATGACATTTCGTTAAACATTTTTGGGGCTATTATAAGAGTTCAGATAGAATTTTCTTCGACCCTTCAAAATAGAAATAAGTCATCCATAAAAGTTAATCTTAAGACCCTCTCCTTCTTGCATTTAGTGTGGAATTTGAAAGACTTAGTTTACAAGTGATGTACAGGTGTAAGTACTCCTTAGGAGTCTATGCTTATTTATAATAAGGTTTGGATCTTTTGGTAATTTATATAATTATATTTTTAATTAAAATTTAATTAGAATTATAATTAATTCTAATCAAACATCAATTGAGAATAAATAAGATCTAAAATCTCATATTAGTTCTTATTTATTAAATATCTCATATTTAATTAAAAAATTTCTCAAACATTAAAATCAAGTCCAAGTTAATTAAATTACATTTTTGTCTCACCAATCATCTTTATGTTTATCCTATTAGGCTCCTAAAATGTTGGTAATAACTTAAATCATATTTAAGATTGGATAAATTAAACTTTTTAAATCTATCTTTAATTCTCAAATTGAATAAGTTATATCTATATATCAGGATTGGAGTCTAGTAACCTATCATATCCACCTAAATAATAAGAGTATTAAAGTAGTTTTGACTAATATTTTCATGCATGATTTTTTATATACTTTAATCCTTTCATCAATCAATGTTCTGATTAGACATAAAGTATCAAATTAATATCTATTCTATTTGACTCCAATCATATAAGTTTTCCACCATTAATAACTTATTATATTAATTACTTTTGAAAACTATTTTCAAAGTATTACTCCACTTTGACCAAGGATTTTTCAAATCAATATTGAGAATAACAAAATATTTTTCCTAATCACTTTAGTGTGATAAATCCTATATTAATCACTTAAATATCTTCATATAGTTCATGATATGTCTAATAGCTACTAATTGAGCTACCCTTGTTAAAGATAGTCATAAGGAGTGTCAAGATATAACAATCCTTATATGAGATACTTTATAGATCTCAAGTCAAATGATTGTTTGTACAATCCACACGATGAGAACTTTTCATCGATGTATAAATAACGTTTTAAATACAATTCTTATTTTAGATCAATTTAGTAAACTTGTCCTCTAACAAGTACCTACATATTTCTCTATACTAATGAGATTGAGTACCTCCTTCATAAGAAACATAACGTGTATTAGTCTTTTTATGCTAGATTAATGTCTAATCTTAATATAACAATGACTAAGAACAATTTAGGAATAACACATAAATGTAATATAAATCTTATAATTATAATCTTATTATAATGTATATTTATGTTATGGACTTTACTTTATCCACTAGCTAATTAAATATATATATATAATAAAGAATATCTTTTAATAATTTGATTTGGAAAATTATGATCATTTGATTGACTATAGAATATAAGTCAACATATTGGAACTAACAACCAACAAAGAATTGTTATATGTTTAGTATGACAACATGTGAAACCTGGCTTACGTACTCAACTTCTTGTCTTTCATATGACCAATCTCCTCTCTTTCTAGCATCTTTTAGCTAATTATAACTTTTTTTATTAGTGAATCAAGGAAAATGTTAGTCAACGTAATGCTACATCAAAGATTAGAATTTAATTCAAATGTTAAAGTCACTACTTAGGAAGCAAAGGAAAAGTAGTAGAACCTTGAGCAATTACAACATAATCAAAATTCATTTTGGTTGAATGTGTGGGTGTCTAGAATTAAGGCATTCTTAGCTTAGTCAGTGCTAACCTTGGGTAAGAGCAGGAAGGGCAATTACCCAGGGCTTAGATTTATAGAGGGCCCATTCATTAAAAGAGTTGAAAATTTAAAAAATGAATAAATCTATTTATTAAAAGACTTATAAATTCATAAATTAACAAATATATTCATTAAAAGGGGTAGAAATTGAAAAGTCAATAAATCTGCTTCATGATGTTTATATATACCAAAAGTGTCTTATCATTTTACCTTGTAAAAATTGAAAAGAAAAAAGTTGTAGTTGAGTTTCTTATTCTAAATTTCAAGCTTTATTGAATAGAGTTAAAGAGGAGTTCTGTTGCATCCCGTTTTCGGAACTCAACACTACTTGATACCCTATCATGTTGGACCCTGATTTCGGAGCCCAGCATTTGGAGACACTTGACAAAAATAATGATTTCCCTCAATTATAGTAAACTTGTTTTGGGACAATTGGAATAACCATCACTAAGTATATCGCATTAGGAGGTTTTTTAGATAGTTCAAAAGAGGACTTCAAGGTCTACCACTTTCATGAAGACCTTGAAGACAAATTTTATTGTCTAAAGGGTCAAAATGGACCCGACGATGGTATAAGACGAATAGTGAACAGAAGGAGTCTTGGTTACATAAGCAGAAAACAGACGAAACAAAAGACAAACGAAGCAAAAGACATACGAAATAAAAATGTAGATGAAACAAAAATGCAGACGAAGCAAAAGACAGACGATACAAAAAGACAGATGAACCTTAAGACGAAGCGAGGTCAACTTAAGACGATGCAATTCTTAAGACGAAGCGAGGTCAACTTAAGACGATGCAACTCTTAAGACGATATGACGTCATTACAAATGATATGATGTCATCATAGATGATGCGTCTTTACAGACGATGCATCTTTACAGACAATGCATCTTTACAGATGAAATGACGTCATCATAGATGATGTGACGTCATCACAGACGATACGTCTTTATAGACGATACATGACGATACATCTTTAAAGATGATGCATCTTTACAGACGATGCATCCTTACAGATGAAATGATGTCGTCATAGATGATGTGATGTCATCACAGACGATACGTCTTTACAGACGATACATCTTTATAGACGATGCATCTTTACAAACGATGCATCCTTATAGATGGAACAACGTCATCACATAAGATGTGACGTCATCACAGACGATACGTCTTTACAGACGATACAGGATAAATTTTGATGTTATGTGAATTGATTGATTTGCATTAAGTGACGTGCATGTTATGCATACATGTAGGAATTAAGAATAAAATGAAATGTAGCTAATCAACAGTGTTTCCATTGAAGGAGTAAGATGCCACCTCGTAGAAGGACACGAGGAATATTGCAAGGATCGATTGCACCTAACTCTCCATTAAGGAAGGAGAGTACTGATGAGTCTGTAGCCCCAAGGAATGTTGAGGCTTCTATAGGGCCTAGTAGTGAGCCCATTCGATCATAGTCGTGAGAGTCTCCTCTTCCGCAAGAGCAAGTGCCTACTCCATTAGATTTGAGGATGTTCCAAGCCTTCACTCAGGCATTTGTCCAAGCTATGGGACAGATGCCGTAATCTTCTACTCCGACCCCTGTCAAGAAGGGGAAGCAGTTTGACAAGCTTAGGAAGGATGGGACAGTGGATTTTTATGAGACCACAGATCCAGAAGAAGCTGAGACTTGGATGACAAAGACCGAGAGGATACTAGATCAAATGGATTATGAGGATGAGGAGAAGGTTGTGTTTACTGCTAGTCTACTTCAGGAGGATGCTCTGCATTGATGGGAGAGTGTGCCAAGGAGTCAGATGAGACTACCAGTGCTCGCATAGAAGGATTTCTTGACAGTGTTTAAGAAGAAGTACCTGTTTGAGGTGTATATTCAGTAGAAGTAGAGAGAATTTCTGAGTCTCACCCAGAGGAAAATGACAGTGAGCGAATACGAGCGTCGATTTACACAGTTGGCTTCATATGCAACTAAGTTGATGATGAGTGAGGTAGTTAAGTGTCGTAGGTTCGAATCGGGGTTGCATCTCGCTATCAGAGAGAAAGTGGTGGTGCAAAATTTTTGTGATTTTTAACAGCTGGTTGAAGCAGCTCTGAGGATTGAGAACATCGAGAATATAAAGAGTGCAGTGAGCAAAAAGAGAAAGGGGAGAGAACAGTTCAAAAGGGGAGGTGGTATTTCTATGTCTGAGAGGAGTGCCAGGACTTTCCCTGTGCAGTCTGAGGAGAGGAGCAGTAGTGTAAGCAGGCCTAAACCGATGAGGACTTCTACTCTTTCTCATCAAGCCTCAACGGTAGGAGGCAATAGAAGGGAGAAGGGAATAAGTCATCCGTCCTTAAATGCGACCATTGCGGCAAGTTCCATGGAGGGGAATGTTACAAGCTAATTGGAGCTTGTTTCAAATGTGGAGAGAAGGGCCCTAAGGGAAGAGAGTGCCCTCAGAATCTAAGACATGAGAGAAGTTAGATGCAAGCTTCAAAGAGGGACGAGACAGTAGGGCATAAGACTGAAACATAAGTGGGTAGTTTTGAGGCAACTAAGAGAGTACATCCTCTAGGAAGAGCTAGAGTGTTTGCAATGACACGGGAGGATGGAGAGACCACTTCAGAAATTGTGACAAGTATGATTAAATTATTTGATGATGATACGATCATTTTGATTGATCCGGGTTCTACCCACTCCTTTGTTTCATCGGGTAGAACTATGTATGGTAGAGATTTGAGCCCATTGGATACTTCTTTGATGGTGAGTACTCCAATAGGCCACTATATTGTGATTAGTCAAATTTATAGAGATTGTGAGATGCATATTGGTGGGGGACACATAGTGGTGGATTTGATGCCATTGAAGATGGGAGGATTAGATGTGATTTTAGGTATGGACGTCTTAGAGAAATATAAGGCCAACATAGATTGCAAACAGAAGATAGTGGAGTTTGAGTTGGATAATGAGAGAAAGGTGGTGTTTATAGGAGACAAAAATTCAAGCCCGCCTAGAGTTGTTTCGCCTCTGTTAGCAGAGAAAATTATGAGGAAATGGTGTGAAACATTTTTGGTTTATGTGGTAGACGCGAAGGCAAAAGGGGGGGGGGGGGAAGTTAGAAGAAATTAATGTAGTCATGGAATTCCCGGATGTCTTTCCCAAGAAATTTCCAGGACCACCATCGCCTAGGGAAATTGAATTTTCCATTGAACTTCTTCCAGGTACTACATCGATCTCAATTCTGCCTTATAGAATGGCTCTAGCAGAATTGAAGGAGCTTAAGGAGAAATTGGAAGAGTTGTTGGAGAAAGGTTACATTAGGCCTAGCTCTTCACCTTGGGGAGCTTTGGTCCTCTTTGTAAAGAAGAAGGATGGATCGTTGCGAATGTGTGTGGATTATAGGAAACTAAATCGGGTCAGTATCAAGAACAGATATCTGCTCCTACACATAGATGATTTGTTTGATCAGTTGCAAGAGGCAAGGGTCTTTTCTAAGATAGATTTGAGATCAGGATACCATCAGTTGAGGATAAAGGAGTCTGATGTGTCAAAGACTGCTTTTAGAACACGGTATGGCTAGTTCAAGTTCTTGGTCATGCCTTTTGAGTTGACAAATGCACTTGCAACTTTCATGGAATTGATGAATAGAGTCTTTAGGCCTTTCTTAGACCAATTTGCCATTGTCTTTATTGATGATATTTTGTAGAGTCTTTAGGACTTTCTTAGACCAATTTGTCATTGTCTTTATTGATGATATTTTGTTCTATTCTAAGAGTGATAGGGAGCATGAGGAACATTTGAGGATTTCTTTAAAGACATTAAGGAAGAATGAGGTGTATGCCAAATTTGATAAATGAGAGTTTTGGCTGAAAGAAGTCAGATTTCTTACATATGTGATTTCAAAACAAGGAGTGCATGTGGATCTGAGGAAGATAGAAGCGGTTGTGAAATGGGAAGCACCTAAGAATGTAGCTGAAGTAAGAAGTTTCTTGGGTTTAGCCAAGTATTACAGAAGGTTTGTGGAGGGCTTTTTCATGATAACAGCTCCACTTTTCAAATTGACGAGAAAGAATAAGAAATTTGTATAGACAGATGAATGTCAGAAAAGCTTTGAGGAATTTAAGTACAGATTGACGAGTGCACCATTTTTGACTTTGCCTTCAGGTAATGATGGGTACACAATGTATAGTGATGCCTCGGGGAAGGGATTAGGCTGTGTACTGATGCAAGGAGATAAGGTGATTGCTTATGGTTCTAGGCAATTAAAGCCTTATGAGATGAATTATCCTACGCATGATTTAGAGTTGGTTGCCATAATTTTTGCATTGAAGATTTGGAGATATTACTTGTATGGAGTCACTACCAAGGTGTTTACAGACCACAAGATTCTTAAGTATTTGATGAGCCAAAAGGAGTTGAATTTGAGACAAAGAAGGTGGTTAGAGTTGCTGAAAGATTATGACTTGATGATAAATTACCACATGGGGAAAGCTAATGTAGTAGCAGATACACTGAGTAGGAAGTCCACTATGACACATGTGGAGATAGTGTATCTTCCTTTGTTGACGGAATTAGCCAAACTTAAGGTGACATTGAGGCAAGTCAAGTCTGATTATGTATTGGCTAACTTTAGAGTGAGGCCAGTATTAAATGAGAAGATTAAGAAATTACAAGAGCAAGATGAGTATTTAAGCAAGCTTAGAAAAGAGATTAAAAGTGGTAAGCCTTTTGAAATAAAGGTAAGGGAAGATGGATTAATGGTGGTAGGACACAGACTATGCATTCCTAATATGTAAGAGTTGAAAGACGAGATTCTTGATGAGGCACATAATGCACCTTATGCAATGCACCCAGGAAGTATGAGAATATATAAAGATTTGAAGGAGCATTTCTAGTGGAAAGGAATGAAAAAAGAAGTTACAGAGTATGCTAAAAGATGTTTAGTGTGTCAACAAGTCAAAGCTGAACACCAAGCACCTTCAGGCAAGCTTAAACCTCTGTCGATTTCAAAATGGAAATGGGAGAAGATTACAATGTATTTCTTGATGGTGTTGCCGAGGACTAGCAGGAAGCATGATGCAATATGGGTGATTGTTAATAGGTTGACTAAGTCAGCACATTTCTTGCCAATTAAGCAGATAGATTCTTTGAATGCTTTGACCAAGAAATACATAGATGAGTTAATTAGGCTTCATGGGATTCCAAGCTCTATAGTTTCAGATAGAGATCCTAGGCTCACCTCCAGATTTTAGGAAAGCTTGCAGGAGGCTTTGGGAACCAAGTTACATTTTAGTACAGCTTTCCATCCACAAACCGACGGTGAATTGGAGAGAACAATACCGATGTTGGAGGAAATGTTAAGAGCTTGTGTCATGGATTTCAAAGGTTCATGGGAAGATCATTTACCTTTAATTGAGTTTGCTTACAATAATTCCTATCACTCAGGAATTCAGAAGGCACCTTACGAAGCTTTGTATGGTAGGAAGTGGAAAACTCCTATTAGTTGGGATAAGGAAGGTGAAAGGAAACTTGTAGACCTAAGTTGGTGCAAGTGACAATTGATAAGATTAAATTGGTGAAACAGAGGCTTAAGGCAACTCAAGACAGAAAGAAGAGCTACACGGATCCACATAGGAAGGAGATGGAATTTGAAGTGGGCGACAAACTGGTTTTTAGAACTTCTCTATGAAAAGGGGTTCTGAGATTTGGTAGGAAGGGCAAGCTTAGTCTAAGATATATAGGCCCTTATAAGATTAGTGGGAAGATTGGGCCCTTAGCTTATAAGTTAGCTTTGCCACCGGAATTATCTAAGATTCACAATGTCTTTCATATATCGATGTTGAGGACGTATCGATTGGATCCTTCACACATAGTTCAACCTTCTGAGGTTCAGTTAAGGGAGGATTTGACATATGAAGAACAACCAATAGAGATCTTAGATTCGAAGGAAAAGGTATTGAAAAATAAGATTGTGAAGCTGGTTAAAGTCTTATGAAAGAACCATTCAACGGAGGAAGCAACATGAGAGCCTTTGGAAGCAATGAGCGAGAAGTATCCACACCTTTTTGTGGACTCAGGTAAGAATTTCGAGGACGAAATTCTTTAAGGGGGGGGGGAGAATTATTGGGCCCTAAATTTTTTTTCCAATTTTTAGTGATTTGTTATCTAGCTATTTATTTGGGTTTTGGTTTATTTTTTTCAATTGTTTGATTATTTGTTTGAATTCAGTCATAAATTTAGTGGCATGAATAAAGATTAGAAATTGATGGAAGGATTAGAATTAAGTTAGAATTAATATGGGAAGGTTAGAAGTAAGTTAGCTTAAAGGAGTTAATAGATGAAGTAAATGAAAGAAGGGGCAAAATAGGAAGGACAAGGTAAATGACGGGTAAAATGGAAAAAAAGACCATTAAAAATGTTTTTGTATTAGAAGAAGAGAGAAGTGTCGTGATAACTAAAGAGAAAGAAGAGAGAAACGAAAATAGGAGAGAAGAAGAGAAGTTTCAGTGAAAAAGAAGAGAAGAGAAATCAAGTTTGTTAAGGTAGGTAGAGAAACAAAAATAGGAGAGAAGAAGAGAAGTTTCGGTGAAAAAGAAGAGAAGAGAAATCAAGTTTGTTAAGGTAGGTTAACCATTTTTCTTCTTGCTTAATTAAAGGAATGGGTTGTATTGAGGATGGAGGAGTTAGAAAGCAAGGAGGTTCTTATGGGAAGAAGATGGATTAGGAAAACCCAATTGATTTTAAGGTTTCTAAATTAGATCCTAAGTTTTCTAACCTAGATGGACTGTGGTAGGTTAGATTTGAATTTCATTCGTATCTATTGTGATTCTATGATTTTTCTGAAGTTTATAAATTTTATTGGAATGTTAGTTTTGAATGGAACCTTGGTTGTTGTAGGAAACCAAGGGAATCCCCAAGAGTAAGGGGAAAGGCAAGCTTGATTTGGATTTCGCAAGCTAGTTAGGTGGGTAATCTATTTATAGGTTTATGTGATTGGGCAAATTCTTGCCTATGTGTATATGTTTGAAATTGACTTATTGTAAATGTTGAAAATGCATGATGAAATATGACTACGTTATACCTCAAGAGAGGTCATGATATTTTTGTATTAAATGAAAAAAAAGAAGAGATGAAGTTTGAAAGTATGAGCATTTGATTAAAAATGATTTTTGAGCATGATTATGTGCTTTTATTTGAGTGAGAGTGGAACCATTCTATTCGTCACGTGCACGTTGACAAGAGCCTTCTCCCGGCTGCCCGCTTGTGACATATGAGC
>JANIJH010000001.1:18639913-18650020 GCA_024520975.1 Erythroxylum areolatum
AATTTGTGGTCAATTGCCAATAGCTATAAATATATTAGCCACTGAGCTGTGATGTTCACCCCCATTATTCCCTCCTCAGGTGCAGATATATATATATATACATATATGTATATATATATACATATATGTATATATATATATATATATATATCTATATATATATAGTTATCTATCCAGTAGTTTAAACATTCAATCAACTTTAGCTCAAAACTCATAACTCATAACACATAACACTCAAAATGCTTCATACTTGACAATTTAAAGATACAATGCATAACAATAACTATTAGTGACGATTAGCAAAAAATGTAGCTTACAATTTTCAGCTATGGGAATTTAGTGATGTTTTTTACGACAATAGATATTACTGACGATTTTGGGATTTTTAGCGTCGATTATTTTCGTAGACAAATGTCGTTTATGACATAGTGTTAAGATCTTTCGCATGCACTGCCGTATGCATAAATATATACAAATCTGTTTTTCTTCCTCACATTTCTCTCATCCTTCCAATTTTTCCATCGTTTTAGAGAAAAGAAGGATCTCCATCAGACCAGCTGCAAGAGCTACAACAAAAAACAAACGATTAAAGAAAAATAACTGTACCTACCCCACCGGCACACCTTCGATCTCTCACCACTTCCTCAATCAAACAAAGACAAAACAACATAACAACAAACATACGAAAAAAAAGAACATATATTACAAAGTATGAGCAATATTTCAAGGATCGGTAGCAACAGTAGTCAAGCTTGTGTAGCATGCAAAAACCAATGAAGAAAGTGTGCTTCTGACTGCATTCTCTCCCCTGTTGTTTTATCTATCTATTATGCGTAATACCAAAGACTGTATTACTAGACTTTTGGAGGTTGAAGTTTAGAGAGAGAAAGTGTAGCAAAACAGGGGCGAACAGAGTATGATTTTTAGGACTCAACAACACGTTGAGATTTCTTCAAATTTCATTTAATATAAAAAGCAATGTAGTATTCAACTTCTGTAAATTCACAGCATTTATAACATCTCAATTTTCCTAATTGTCATCTAACAACTAATTCAACTAAATTTTCTTGAATTATTTAAAATCGATTCTTTACGTCGTTGTATGGCGCTGCATGTATGATCAAGATACCTTAGTCATGTCTGAATTTCTAAGACATTCCTTCTACATACTCCTCCTTGGATAAAAAATTCAGCTTCTGAATTCCCATCAATCTTCTCAACTGTTCAAATCAAGAAACATGAAATCCTTTTGTAAACAAATCAACAACTTGATCTTTCGTATGAATATACTCAAGCTTCAGCTCCCCTTTTTGTTGTATATCCCTCAGATAATATTATCTAAGCTTAAAATGTTTTGTTTTACCATGGAAGACTGAATTCATTGAAATAGATATTGCTGCCTGATTGTCAATGTATATCACTATAGTGGACATCAAGTGAATATGCAAGTCCACAAGTTATTTTCTAACCCATATAACCTGCTTCGCTGCTGCCGTTGCTGCAACTAGTTCAGCTTCTGCTGTTGAGAGTGCCACCAACTCCTGCTTCTTTGAGGTCCATGAAAAACACGCTGAACCCAACGTTAAGCAATAACCAGTCGTACTTTTCATATCCTCTGTTGCTCCACCCCAATCACTATCTACATAACACATGGGTTCGCACTCCCTGTCCTCTCATACACCAGACCATATTCGACAATCTTTTTGAGATACCTTAAAACCCTCTTCACAGCAACTAAATGTTGCTTTCCTGGATCACTCAAATATCTAGAAAGTACACTAACAGAATACAATATATCAGGTCTAGTAGATGTAATATACATTAAACAACCCACCATACTTCTGTAATTCTTTCTGTCCACCTCGTCTCCATCTTCCTTCTTCATTGATTTTTCTTTCGGACAGATTGGAGTCGATACTTGCTTACACTGATCCAACTTAATTCTCTTCAGCATATTGCAAACATGCTTCTTCTGACTCACTACTATGTATCCTTCACACTGAAGTATTTCCATCCCCAAAAAATATTTCATCATCCACAGATCGGTCATTTCGAAGGTGCTACAAAATTGGTGTTTCAAAGACTTAATCTGTTCTTCTAAACTTCCAGTTAGCATCAGGTCATCCACATAAATTGAGACTACAGCTACATCACCTTGTTGTATCCTTACATAAAGTGTTTGTTCACTGCAACTTCTTTTGAATTTAATTTCTAGGAGGAAAGCATCTATCTAGAGTACCAACACCAAAGGGCTTGCTTCAACCTATAAAGAGCCTTGTTAAGTTTGTACACACACTCTTTCCTTCCTTCTATCATGAATCCTTTTGGTTGTTGGACATAAATCCTCCCTTGCAATACACCATTGAGGAAAGCGGATTTTACGTCCATTTGATGTACCTTCCACCCTTTCTCAGCCGCAAGCGCCAATAAGAGTCTAATTGTCTCAATCCTAGCCACTGGTGTGAATGTCTCTCCAAAATCCACTCCTTTAACTTGTGCATAACCCTTCATAACTAACCTAGCCTTGAGCTTATTAACATAACCATTAGGATTCAATTTAGTTTTAACTACCCACTTCAACCCAATGGCTCTCTTATCTGGTGGTTTATCTACCAAAGTCCACATTTCATTTTTGTTAATCATAGACATTTCTTCCTTCATAGCTTCAAGCCACTTCAGATTTTGCAAAGCTTCCTAAATCCTAGAAGGCTCCAGTATTACTTCATTACTTCTTTCATAAATTTCTACCAAACTTCTAATCCCTCTTACTGGTACATGATCATAATCATCATCTAGCACTCCTGGAGTGTGCTCCTCCTCAGAATTCCATCCATTCTATTCGTGTTGTAACTCTAGATCTCCTTCCTCTCTTGGTTTTACCTCATTCTCATCATCGTGGTTTTCTGAATTATTTGTTACTAATGGGATATCTGAAGGCAGTATGAATGTCTGCCTTACGTCCCCATTTTTCTCCTTTTCTACATACCAATTCTAGTGCTCATTCTTAAAGAAATGCACATCTCTACTTACCTCACTTTCTTCTGATTTGGATAAAATAATCTGTAACCTTTACTAACTTCATAATACCCCACAAAGATTGCAGATTCTGTTTTACTATCAAGTTTATTCCTTCTAGCTTGAGGTATAAGGGCATAGCAAAGTGATTCGAAGACTTTCAAGTTCCTCAATTTTGGTTTGACTCTATGGGGTGTCTTGTCCTCGAGAGCTTGAGTATGTAATCTGTTCAGCAGGAAGCAAGCAGTTGATGCAGCTTCTGCCCAAAATTCCTTTGGAAGCTTCTTCTCCTCTAGCATACATCTCGCCATTTCCACCACGATTCTGTTTCTTCTCTCCACAACCCCATTTTACTATGGAGTGTAGGGCATGGTAAGTTGGTGCTTGATGCCTGTGGTTTTACAAATCAACTCAAAGTTGTTAGAAGTAAACTCTGAGCCATTATCTGTTCTCACAGACTTAATGCTCAGACCAGTCTGATTTTCTATCAATGCTTTATACTCCCGAAACACTCTTGCAACATCTCTTTTGCTCTTAAGACAAAATATCCATGAGAACCTCGAGTAATCATCTATAATCAACAAGAAGTATCTGCTCCCATTTAAGGATGCTATTAGCATAGGACCGCATACATCCATATGTAGAATTGAAGTTTCTCTTCAGCCCTCCATCTTGATTTCAAGAAAGGAGTACGTGTTTGCTTACCCATCATACAAACTTTACATTTTGAGTGATCATATGGGATTGATGGTAGGTCATCGACCATGTTTTTCTTCTTCATTTCTTCCAATCCCTTCATATGATAGTGTCTAAGTCTTCGATGCCAAAGATCTACAAGTGCTTCCTGTTGTATTTCTTCTGGTCTCATAAAGAAGCTCTTGTTCTTCATTTGGGTGCTCAGAATTTCCTAGCCAGCTCTGTCAAATACTTTTTAAACATTAGATTCAAAGTCAACAGACATACCTCTTTTGATTAACTGAGCTACACTTAAGAAATTATATTGAATCTTGGGCACAAAAAGAACGTTAGAAATAATCTTGACACCATTCGTAGTGGAAATTTCAACTTCACCTTTCCCTTCTACTCGGATGCAATCTCCATTTCCAAGCTTCACATTTGCCTTCACATCTTGATCCAAAGACTTGAATAATCTTGGATCAGGAGACATATGACTTGTATATCCACTATCAATCATCCACTCGGATGGATATGCTTCAGCAAGATCAACAATGACTACGAAAAACTACTCTTCTTCTTCTTTAGTGACTTGCACGTTTGCTGCAGCTTGAGTGACTTGCTACTTGCAAATTGCCTCCATGTGCCCTTTCTGATGACATCTTCTACATTTGACGTCTGGACTCTTCCAGCACTTGAAAGTAAGATGATTCAACTTACCACATTGAGGCCAAGGATTATACTTATTCATTTTGTCTCCTCCTGCATTTTTATTAACATACTTCTGACGTGTCTGAGAGCTCTGAGAACTTGTTCCACCTTTAGCTCTTTTCTTCTTCTTGGATTTTTCTTGACTTTCAGCCTTGGCAAAAGCCCTACATGCTCCTTCAACTATTTCAGTCTTTCTCATCAAATGCCTTTGCTCTTGAGCCTGTAAGGCGCTCACAACTTCCACAAGCTTAATCTGTCCAACATCTTTGGAGTTTTCAAGAGAGACAATAGTGGCTTCATATTTCTCAGGCACTGACACCAGCAACTTTTGAGCTAATCTTTGATCTTTAAACTCGACTCCTAAGAGCCTGACTTGATCTGAAAGTTGAATCAATCTCTCACTATAGGTTTTGACTGATTCGTCTTCCTTCATATGCATTCTGTCAAATTCTCTCAACAGATTCAATACCTTCATATTTTTCACTTTCTCGTCACCTTTATATTCACTCTTCAAGAAATCCTATATCTCCTTCGTAGAGTTAAGACCCATGATCTGAGTGAAAAATGAAGGTGCTACTGACTGGTATAAGCAAGAGTTAGCTCGAGCCTTTTTCGTCACCCTCTCCCTTAACCATCTTAGCTGAGCAATCGGTGCATCTTCAGCTGGAACCTCGACCGCATAGTCTTCGTCAATAGGCTCCCAAAGATCTTGTCCTTGCATGTATGCTTCCATCCTGATTGCCTATATCTGATATCCTTCTCCATTGAAGATTGCAGGCTGCAAACTCTGATTTGAGCTCTCAACCATCTCTGAGTACTCCTTTCTCATAGTCACAGCTTAAACAAGAAAGAGTTAATCTTTTCAAGCCAAGATCCTTGCTTACACCCTCACAGATCCCTTAAGAATCTAGCTCTGATACCACTTTGTTGTTTTATCTATCTATCATGCATAAAAATAAAGACTGTATTACTGGACTTTTGGAGGATGAAGTTTAGAGAGAGAAAGTGTAGAAAAACAGGGGCAAACAGAGTATGATTTTCAGGACTTAACAACACGTTGAGGTTTCTTTAGATTTTATTTAATATCAAAAAACAATGTAATATTCAACTTCTATGAATTCACAACATTTATAACCTCTCAATTTTCCTAACTGTCATCTAACAACTAATTCAACTAACTCTTCTTGAATTCTTTAAAACTGATTCTTTATGTCATTGCATGGCGCTGCATGTATGATCAAGACACCTTCTTCATGTCTGAATTTTTGAGACATTC
Source organism: Erythroxylum areolatum (assembly GCA_024520975.1). NCBI lineage: Eukaryota > Viridiplantae > Streptophyta > Magnoliopsida > Malpighiales > Erythroxylaceae > Erythroxylum > Erythroxylum areolatum. Next base: position 18,645,591 of record JANIJH010000001.1, read on the forward strand.
CTTCTATAGCCCCTTATTTTCCAAAGCAATTCCTCAACGACCATAAATTGTTTGGAGTCAACAATATTACCAAGATCATAAAAACTACCTCTAGAGAAAGACGAAGCCATGCACACCATTATCTTTCAATATGATGTACGTGCCAATGACCCTGTTGGAGGGTGCTACAGAATTATATGTGAGCTTCAACGTTTGATTACAACAAGGCAGAGCTCGATCTTTTTCTTCATCAACTTGCCTTGTGTCGAACGCAGGCTCGACACTTAAGCCATTTTCAGATGTATGAGACCAATGACTCAACAACAATGCTTGGTTGTGAGATTGTCAACTCAAATCCTTTGGACATGCTTGATCCGATGATGCAATATCATTACTCAGAGACCAATAATCAAGAACAAGAATGTATGACTCAAGACGATCAAAGTTTGCAAGAGGATGTGAGTGTATAGACGTTGCACGACTCTTGTGTGTATTCATCTTCAACTTTGCATGTCAATAAGCAGCCATATCTTAATGAACGTGAAGACATAAAGAAACTAACCGGCATGAACAATGTCAACTTTAAGGCTGACGAGTTAGTTGAAAGGAGTTTTCTAACATCGAAACAGCTAGTTATATCATCTTAACTACCTTTTGTTGTTTCTTCTTAATATTTTTTCATTGGAAAATAAGGTGGTCTCTGGCCCCTTCCAATTATTATCGTGAGGAAGTCAAAACGTTGGCTCTGCTCAAGTTTGTTTTGTCTAATCAATGGACTGATAGATATTATCCCCGATTTTGTCTAATCATTATAGAATAAAGTTCCAAAGAAATGGTTCATGTTCTAGTGGAGATTATTGGCAGTATTATTTGTGGGAGTAATATTGTAACTTCTTACAGGCAGCAAATGCCACTTGACTGAAATGAAATACATTAGGAAGATAGGTGTGCTTTTTGCACTCCTATGTAAACTGACTGCTAAAATTCTTGCCCAGTTCCTATGAACACCAGTGCCTCTTGGACAACCGTAAACGTGAGATCCTCCTCCTCTTTTGATAGGATAATAGGATAATAACTAAAACTCCGCCTTCCTATTTCTCTTTGGATATGCTAATAGGATATTACCTAAAACTCCACCCTCCTGCTCCTCCTCTTCCTCTCTCCACCATCATATTCCTTTATCAAACATTTCACTTTTCTGTTTACAAATTCATACATAACGATTACATCTTGCGGTAGCATTCCCTCTTACTCACTAGCTGTTTGATTAAAATATCCAACTGTGCCATACTCTTTAGGCCTAGGTTAATGGTAATAGGAGGACCTTTTCTTGCTTATCACCTTCTCTTTTCCCCCCTCTTTTTTTGGAAGAAGAAAAAAAATGTCCAATTTGCTTGCTTCTATTACATGTTTGTTTGAGGACTTCATGTGACTTTTATTTTTATTGTTTCAGATGTTTAAATAAGTGTTCTAATCAATAAGTTGCTCCTATTCTTTAGGAAAAAGTTAGTCTATTTGTGATTTTGTGAATCACGACTTGAGTTATTGGATTTACTAAATTTCTATTTATTCCATGTATTATAAATGTAAAGGATGACTGATAAATAAAATATGAGAATGTTTTGCTGACATACGTGCCTTTCTTCTCTCTAAACTTGAAAAACCTTTTTCTTCTTTCAATTTTGACTCTCTATTTTCACTTCTCAAACCAACAATCTGGTATCAGAGCTAGGTTTTTAAGGGAACTGTGAAATGGAAGTTGAAGCTAGTTTGTCACAAATTGTTCCTCCCATCTTTGATAGAGAAAACTATCAACTTTGGGCAGTGAGGATGGACACCTATCTGGAGGCGTTAAATCTTTGGGAATCCGTGGAAGAGGATTATGAAGTTCCTCTACTGCCAAAAAATCCCACCATGGCTCAGATCAAAAGTCACGAGGAAAGAAAAATCAAGCAGTCAAAGGTGAAATCATTTATGTTTGCTACTATTTCAACAATAATTTTCACGAGAATCATGTCTCTCAAAACATAAAAAGAAGTTGGGGATTATCTGAAGGAAGAATATACATCAGATGAAAGGATACAAAGCATGTAAATGTTGAATTTAATAAGGGAATTTGAATTTGCAAAAGATGAAAGAGTCTGAGACAATCAAAGAGTACTCATATAGATTACTTATCATTGTCAACAATGTCAAGTTACTTGACTTCCAACTTACTGATTCTAGAATTGTACAGAGAATTATGGTGACAGTACCTGAAAGATATGAAGCATCTATAACCACTTTAGAGAACACAAAGGATATGTCTAAAATCACCTTGGTAGATCTGTTAAATGCCTTGCAAGCCCAAGAGCAGCAAATGATTATGAGGAAAGATCATATTATTAAAAGAGTTCTACCAACCAAGCATCAAGAAGTCGGAAAGAACAAGAAAAAAATTATAGAAAAATTAGTCATCAGGCAACAAAAACACTGCAAACATCATATCTAAAGCAAGGGTAGAAGCTCAAGGAGAAACTATGCACCTTGTCAACACTACAACATAATAGGTCATCCACATGTAATTAGTTTGGATATGAAGCCATAATTCGCAAAAGCGAATTTCAAAAAGAAGAAATAGATGCCCAAGTCATCGAGTAAGGTGAAGAAGATCAAATTTTTGTGGCAATGTTCTTTTCAACTCGAAGCTCTTTAGAATGTTGGCTAATTGACAGTGGTTGTATAAACCATATAACTTATGATAGAACTCTCTTAAAGGACTTGAAGCTCACTAGACTTACGAAGGTCAAAATAGGGAATGGTGGTTATATTCCAACAAAAGGAAGAGAAACCATTGCAATTATAACAAGTTTAGGTACAAAGACAATTTCAGATATTCTTTATGTATCTAATATATTAACCAAAATTTGCTAAGTGTGGGTTAGATAATAGAGAAAGGATTCAAAACATTATTTGAAGATCGACACTGCCTTATCTATAATACTACTGGTCAGGAGGTTTTAAGGGTTAAAATGAGAGTTGAAATTTTCTCATTTGATTTAATTGAGGAGGAGTAAATAGCTTATTATAATCAACACCATAGAAATCTAGCATAAGAGACTTCACCATTGTCATCTTTAAAGAATGTTAAAAATGAAGAACAAGGACATGACGAGAGGCTTACCGATTAATGCTTGTCAATTTGGTGAACAAAATAGGATGTCATTTCCAAAATCAACTTGGAGAGCCTCTCATAAGCTGTAACTAATTCATATAGATATGGTAGGATCTCAAAGGACACCATCTTTACAAGGTAACCTATAATATATTCTTTTCATTGATGATTTTACAAGAATATTCTAGATTTTTTCTTGAAAATCAAGTCAGAAGGGGCTGGATTATTTTGGGAGTTTAAGAAGACAGTGGAAAATCAAAGTGACAGCAAGATTCAATTTTTCAGGTGTAATAGTGGGAAGGAGTATACCTTAGCAAAATTGAATTTATTATGTGAAGAAGCTAACATTGAACATCAGTTCACAACTCCCTACACTATGAAACAAAATGGAGTTAATGTTGGGCCCCAAAAATTTTCTAATTGATGTTATTAAGCATGAATTGTGTTCATTGTGTGATTATGTCTTAGTTCGATTAAATTGGGAGTATTAGTGGATAACTGAGGTTTCTTTGAGTTTAATGTGGTTTTAATAGGAATTAAAGGATAAAGGTATATGAGGATATTTTGGAAAGATTACTTAGGTTGGAATGGGTTAAGGCTTTACAAGGAGGGGTAAATTGGTCATTGCTCTTCCCATTAGACTTAAGTAGGAAATTTAGAAGGGGAAGAAGGAAATAGAAGAAAGAAGGTGAAGAGAAAAGAAGGGAGAGTTGCCGTAGGTGAGGTAGAAGAGAAGAGAAAATAGTGTTTTCGTTCCTAAGGGATTTTCGACAGATTCGAGACATTTTCGGGTAAGTTTAGCTTCTTTTAATCTTGTTGTAGTTAGATTAAACCTTAAGATAAGTTGACTGTGTTAGAATCGGTTGTTTAGGGATTTTCAGAAAAGCTAGGTGAAATCCTTGGGTTGATGATTTTGTGACTGATGTTAAGGTTTGAATGAGTTAGAAATGTAGTATTGAACTTGAATCAAGGTTTAGATGTGTTGTATATGCTTAAGGGAAGGATTGATGTGGGATAAAGCTGAAAAATTCGGGTTCGGGATCGATTAGCACGCCGCGGCGTGCGAAAGCATGCACGCCGCAACGTGCGAGGGGCGTGTTCGCCGCGGCGCACGCAAGCGTCCACAGCGAACGGCCTCCGCGGCCCACATAGGCCGTTCGCCGCGGCTAGCTCCTGTTTCCAGCGAAGAAGTATTTTGGTATTTTGGTTGTAACTTGGGTTGTAGATGTCCAAATGAGGTGATTTTGGACTCGTTGTGAACTAGAAACAAAGAGCAACAAGTTTATGAAGAAAGGAA
>JANIJH010000001.1:18650120-18669611 GCA_024520975.1 Erythroxylum areolatum
ATAGCATGTATGGATATTAATGAGAATGTATGTGTTGTATGAATTTGTATAGATGTTGGGGACGGGTCCAAAATTCGGGGATCTCACCGCGGCGAGTCAGTCCTTCGCCGCGGCACAGCCCTTAGGTGACCGTCGTGGCACGAGGCTGAGGGGCCACCTCGGGATAGGGAATTCAGGACCCGGGCCCAATAGTTAACGAAAAGAGAAATAGATCGGTTATGGAGATGATAAGATGTATGTTGCAAGAGAAGGAGTTGCCTAAAAAATTTTGGGCAGAGGTAGTTAATACAACAATTTTTCTACAAAATCGACTTCCAACTAAGGCTTTGGAAGATAAAACTCTCTTTGAGGTCTGGTATGGGTATAAACCTTCACTAAGCTTTCTTAAGGTTTTTGGTTGTGTGTGTTTTGCTCATGTTCCACAGATTAAGCTTGACAAACTTGACAAGAAGGCAATTCCAGGAATCTTTATGGGTTATAGTTTGGTTTTAAAAGCTACAAAGTGTACCATCCATAAATTGGAAAAATGACCATCACTAGAGATGTTCACTTCAACGAGGATGAGTAATAGAATTGGAAGAATATAAAAAAACAACTTTCCTGAAGAGCAAACAGCAGTCAAATAGCAGAATGAGATGGAAGATGATCCTCCAATTAAAGGTACAAGGCTACTTTTAGACATTTATCAAAGATTAATAGGGTAATATGTGAACGTACTGGCCATGAGAAGCCTTTAAAGACCAGAAATGGAAGAAAGTAATGGAGGAAGAAATGTCAATGATTCAGAAAAAAAAACCTAGGAGTTGCTTGATCAACTTAATGATAGAAAAGTCATCGGAGTAAAATAGGTGTTCAGAACAAAACTTAATGCAGAGGCCAAGCTCATAGTTAAAGGGTACACATAAATTTTTGGTGTTGTTTGTTCTTACACTTTTGCTCCTGTTTCCAGATTAGATACAATCAGATTGTTGATAGCAATAGCAGCACAAAAAAGTTGGAAAGTGTTCTAGCTAGATGTCAAATAAGCCTTTTTAAATTGTATATTATAGGAAGAAATATATGTGAAGCAATCAGAGGGATTTGTGAAACAAGATGAAGAAGATAAAGTCTACTGACCGAAAAGGCTCTCTATAGCCCAAAACAAACTCTAAGAGCTTGTTACAGTAGGATAGATGAACATTTGTTAAGCCTTGGCTTTGTAAGGAGCTTAGTGGAGTCCACTCTTTATGTGAAACATAAGGGCATTAACTTTCTCGTATTGTCACTTTATGTTGATGATCTCTTAGTGTAAGCACACCAATAAATCAAAAGGAGAAACTAAGCAAGGAAGATGGTGATGCTAAAGTTGATGAAGGTAACTATAGAAGCTTGATTGGATGCCTAATGTATCTCTATGCAACAAGGCTAGGCATTTTATTTGTTGCAATCTCAAACAATCTAGTGTGTTATAAGAAAACTAAACATTTCAACATCAAGCTTCATTTTTTAAGGGTGGTGCGGTAAAATAGAAAAGTAACTTTAGTTTACTGCAAGTCAGAATATAAGTTTGTCGACTTGTTCATAAAACCACTTCCGGTTGGCAAGTTCAAGTCTTTAAGACAAAGAATTAGTGTATTTTTATTGTTTCAGATGTTTGAATAAGTATTCTATTCAATAAGTTGTTCCATTTTTTTAAGAGAAAGTTAATATGTTTGTAATTATCTGAACCACTACTTGAGTTCCTGAATTTATTGATTTTCTGTTTATTCCAAGTATTATAAATGTAAGAATGAATGATAAATAAAAGATGAGAATTTCTTTGCTGAAATACATACCTTTCTTCCCTCTAAACTTAAAAAATCTTTTCTTCTTTCAATTTTATCTGCTACGTATTTAAGATCATACTCGGGTTAAAGCTGAACTGAATATGTAATAGTTAATTTGGCTGCCTACTTCCTGTAAAACTTGTTTCATCCCTTTGAAGATGCTAATACATTTTCAATTCCAAAAAATAATAATTTTCTCCAACTCAAAAACGATTGGCCCGACGAACGACTAGCAACTTTCTACTCCTGTATGATCACTTTCAGTTTCTTTGTCAAAACTTTGTTGAATGATGTAATTTTCAGCTGTAAAGCCTTCATCCTCCATTTGAAGAGTCAGTTGCTCAAGAATCTCATAAACTTCGTGCAAACCCTTCAGCACATTGTTCCCAGCTGAGAACATATAAATAGAATTCTTCACCTCAATCCAACTCTGTCCTGGGTTTTTCTTTAAACCCTTCGTTCTTGCCGAGGCTCTTACTTTTGCAGAATCATCCCATCTACCACTGGCAGAATATATATTAGAGAGCAACATGTAGCTCCCAGTTGTCTCAATGTTGAGATTCAAAACATGGGAGGCAGTTTCTTCAGCAATTTCTGTATTTCTATGCATCCTACAAGAGTTTAAAAGAGCACTCCAGACAAAAACATTGGGTTCCATTGGCATGTTCTTCACAAATTTGATTGCTTCTTCCAAAAGCCCTGAACGGCCCAGGAGATCAACCATGCAAGCATAATGCTCCATTTGAGTTTCAATCTTGTACTCCAAAACCATCTGGTCAAAAATCTTACGGCCCTCGGTAACTAGGCCAGCATGACTACAAGCAGAAAGAACAGCAACGAAGGTGACCCCATCAGGCCTATTTCCAGATTTAGTCATTTGATAAAAAGTTCTTAAAGCATTTACACCGAGTCCATGCATCCCATAACCCATGATCATAGAGTTCCATGAAATCAAATCCTTGTTTTGTATTTTTTCAAATACTAAATGTCCCTCCTCGAGACATCCACATTTTGTGTACATGTTAAGCAATCCATTCCCGACAAGAATGTTTCCGTCCATTGAGGCTCTAATCACATGACCATGGATTTCCCTGCCAAGGTTTAGAATTGCTAACTCTGCACAAATTGACAAAACACTAGAAAGAGTCACGGAATTGGCCATTACATTGGCAAGCTGCATTTGTCGGAAAAGCTCTAAAGACTCCTCTCCTCGCCCATGGGCAGCAAAACCACTGATTAGAGCACTCCAACTTACAACATTAGGCCTCAACATTTGACAGTCTTCTAATCTCTTCAACTGCAAAAAGGCCCCCAGAGCCTCATCACATAAACCAGCCTCTGCATATGATGTTATTAAAGAATTCCAACTCACTATATTCTTATTCCTCATTTCCATAAACAAATTTTCAGCATCATTTACAGCTCCACACTTCCCATACACAGATATAAGTGCATTCTTCACAAATAAATAATCTTCAAACCCACCCTTTATGACATATCCGTGTATCATCTTACCATTTTCAAATGCAGCCAAATCAGTACAAACTGATAACACAACAGCAACGACTTCAGCGTTAACACTAACTTTTCTCATCCTCATCGAACGAAAAAAGTCAATAGTCTGTAAATGCTGCCCGGAACGAGCATGACTTGACATCAGAGATGTCCATGTCACAGAATTTGGCTCCAACCCCTCCGACTCCATCTTCTTGAATATCTCTAGAGCACCCCTGGAGTCATAATTGAAGGCATAACTCGAGATCATAATATTCCACGAAATACAGCTCCTGACGAGCATCCTATCAAACAAAATTCGCGCAACACGCATTCGTCCCTGTTTTGCATACATCCCCATGAGTTCATTGGCAACGTGAATTCGATTCTCCAAACCCATTTCCAAAACTTGCCCATGAATAATTTTGCATAAACTAGAACTACCCACATGGGCACATGCCCGTATAAGCAACGGAAAAGTGAATCCATCTCCAAAGATTTCTAGCTTTCGCATTTTAACAAACAGGTTGAGGGCATTTCCGAAGTACCCATGAGACACATTAACCCTTAAAATAGAATTCCACAAGAGCAGATTCGACTTGCAATCAAAAGGGGTGGCATCAAACACTTTCCGCGCATCAAATACACGCTCAAAACGAGCATAGACGGACACAACACGGGCAGCCAAGAAAGCAGAGAAATTGCAACCAGTGACAACGATACGGGCGTGGACTTGTTTGCAGTGTTGGACACTGAAGCAATGACGAAGAAGGAGATCGAAATTATGGAGTAGCTCATTGTGGTTTATGAATTGTTGGTGAGATACGAAATGGGTTTGATAGTGACGGACGAAGCAGACCGAACAGCGAAGATTTGAAGAAAAATGACAAAGCATGAACGTCTTAAAATTTTGTATGGACCTTAAAAACAGAAGAAAGAAGAAACAGAGGAATTTCTTTTGTATCTTTGCATAATTTTGAACTAATTAATTCATCGTCTCAGACGAGTTACACATCTCCGGTTAATTTGAATCTTTGTTTTCTTATTTAAAGGTATTACCAATTTATTTGTGAATCACATTATATTGTGGGTATTAAAAAAAAAACATTATTAGTTCTTAGTACAGCTTTTAATATATCATGTCCATGTGCAAAAAGCTTAGACAAGCTTTGAAATAAACTGGAGGTTATTTCATATATAGTCTTTGTGTGCTGCTTCCTTATTCAAAAGTTTTTTCATCGATTAACATAATAACTACCTCGACCAAATTTATAAGTCCTACGTAGCATTAAAGCAATGACAGGTATAGATATTTTTTCATAAATACTAATGAACTGATTTGGAACAAAGTTGTGCCCAAGTGAAATCAATATATTTAATTGAAAAATATATAAAAATATGTATAGATATTTTAATCACTATAAGCCTATTTTTATATTGCTTACTGAACGAAAATTCCAATCCTATCCGAACAAAAAGGACACTAACAATGATTCCATTAATAAAAAAATCTTATATATAATCAAAATAAAATTAAGTTTCCTAATTCAATACTAAATTTCTCATTCCCTATGCAATCCTGCGAGGCAACTTAAACCTAAGAACATATACCTTACAAAAAGCTAAGAATTGCATACCAAATAATGAGAAGAAAATAACCAAAATAAACTAAAACATACATCACACCTCACTAATCCTACGCAATCTCTATCTTAGAAAGTCCACTTCCAGATTCAAGTTAAACCTTGCATTAGAAACTAAAGCAATAGTTGTTGTTTTTCCACTAGGAGCATTGGCCTTAATCCTATCACGTTTCACTCTAATCCCAACTTTTGGAATCTTAAGGCTTACCATCTTCACCTTAACTTTAGTCTCTAACTTTGTCTTCAATCTCACTCTACTCTTTCTCTTCAAACGTCTAACATACCACTCCCATAGAGCATAAGCTTGAATATCCTAAAGGATATTCGAGAACATACTCTATAAAAATGGTACATTAGGATAATCAAACTAACTCATTAAAGGCATCAAACAAATCATGTACATCAAATATATCATAAGCATTCTAAATGTTCATTTCTTCTCATTTCATTCACAAACATAAAAGTCACATATATCATTATAATTCAAAATCCAAATATACATTACACAACATTTTTTTAAGTTCAATCTTAGTACCAAATATATAACATGAAATGGGATGCTAATACACAAGACTTTAATTAGACTTCTCAGATTCAGCTAATAAAACCTTTGAATCATTCTCGTCCCCAAAATGCAAGTATTAGATTTCTATTATATCACCTTAGGAGCTAGAACTCCCTTGAACCTGAAAGACAATGTTGTAATTTTGGTGAGTTTATGAACTCAGTGAGTGAACCATTGTTGGACCCGAACTTTTCTTAGAAGATTAGAACTATTAAATGAGAAATGTGGATAGATTCGTGTCGTGTTTTGGTGCTTTTAGTGGATAATAGAGTTTGAAATGAAAAGAATTAAGGTGAAAGTTAGAAGTAGAATGAAAGAAAAAATAAAGTTGAATTTGTGTAGTAAGTTGATGAAAAATATGTATATGTGTATGTTCTGTTATTGATATTCATGATTAATCATGGATTACAAATTTCTTTATAGGTGATATTGATTTGAAATGGAGTTGAGAATGAGAAGCAAATGAAGTAGAAAAGGTGACCTTAGTATGGTTTGTGTTAAGGAAAGATTGTGAAACAAAATGGGTGGTAGATCTAGAAAATGTTTACGAAGTATGCTTCAATCTTTTAGCTACAATTTTTTTCTCTAGTTATCCAAACGAGATGATTCGTAATTTGAATTAAACTACAAACATATGGCTACATTTTTTATGAAGACATTGAATTTAAATTCTGTCTTTAACAATCTTAAAATTTGTCATGAAGTAGAAAACTGGGTGTAATACATTGGATGAATGTAAAAATTCATGTTTTGTATTCGAGAAAAAATCTAGATTAATCTAGGCTGATTTGGACAAAGGTGTCTCTAGAAAGTTGTAGGTCTTTCTTTTAGCTTTCCAACGATATATAGTACAAAATTTTTAGACTTCTAGGATGAAAGTTATGGCCCTATAAAGAAAGATGTATCTTCTGTCTTTTTACTTCTTCTATGTTTTGTATTTTCTATGTTTTGCTTCTTCTGTGTTTTGCTTTTTCTGCCTTTTTCTTCTTCTGTGTTTTGCTTCTTCTGCCTTTTCGTTTCTTCTGTGATGACGTTATCTTCTTCTGTATTTCTTCTATGATGACGTCATCTTCTTCTGTGCTTTGCTTCTTCTATGATGACGCCATCTTCTTCTGTGTTTTTTCTGTAATGACATCATCTTCTTCTGTGTTTTGCTTCTTCTGTCTTTTTGTTTCTTCTTTGATGACGTCATCTTCTTCTACGTTTTGCTTCCTCTGTTTTTTCGCTTAGCCTATTTTCTGTTCCATTTTAGACTCTTCGGAAGATAGAATCTATCTTCAAGGTCCTCATGAAAGTTGTAGATCTTGAAGTCCTCTTTCGAACCATATAAAGAACACTTTAATTACTGTGTAATTGAAATTATGATGAGATCATAATTATGAGATTCAATTTATACTTAAGTGTTATTCCTAAATGTTCCTAGTTGTAGTTTCATCAAGACTGGATATTGTTGAAATGGTAAAACTAGCACACATTATGTTTCTTTCTTATGAAGAAAGTAATTGATCTTATAAATTAAACTATAGAGATACTTAAACTAATGTGTGGATGATTATTAGAGAATAAGTCACTAAACTGATCCGATTATGAGAATTCCGAATAGAATATCACTTATGGGTCTATAGATTATCTCATAATGATAGTTGTATAATTGATCTTCAGACTTAAGATTACAAAGGTATCTAGTATGAGAATTACTATGTTTTAATGCTACTTATGAATCGTCCTAAGATAATTCAGCCGGTAATAATTAGATATAGTATAAATCATATGTAGATAGTTGAGTAAGTGATTATATGATCACTTTAAAATAATTAGAGAGAATATTCTGTTGTTCTTGATTAGTAATGATTTATGGAATTCTCTGACCAGAGTGAATTAATATTTGAAAAGGAGTTTTTAAATTTCAATTATAAATCAATTATTAGTTAGCAAGAACGAACATGATTGGATGATAAGAGTAGACACTAAATTCATACTTTGTCCAATTAGAATATTGAATGACGAAATAATTAAATTATACATCATAGTTATGTATGGACATGTTAAGTCAATCATTTTAACATGCCTGATATTTGGGTAATCATGACATCTTGTTAGATGTCAATCGTGATTTATGATTATGAATTATTTAATTGGAGAATTAAAGATAAATTAAATGGAGTTTTAATTTATCTAATTCTTATTGTGAATTGGAATTATAATTTACAATCATTGTCAATTTATTAGGAACCTAATGAGTCACAAATCAAAAAGCAATTTATGAATGAAAATTAATTTAATTAAGTTGGACTTAATTATAAAGTTTGAGAAACTTTAGGAATCAAATATGAGATATTTGATTTTATTAAAATTAAATTAATTATAATTATAATTTGATTATAATTATAATTAAAGAGATTTAATTTTAATAAAAGACTATCATGATTTTTTTATTTAAAGGGAAGAACTTTCTAGAAGGTCGCATTTTTTGTCTTCTTCCTCTTAAAGCGGTTTGGGAAATTGGTCTGTGGATACCATTAGAGACTGGACAATTAGATAATTCGTGATTGATCAATCAAAAAAGTTTCAAAGTTTTTCGACGGAAAGTGAACAAGATATAATTTTTAAATCGATTTGTATTTTATTTAAATTTAATCAATTATTAGGATTCGCTTGGAATCCGTAAATTTTTTTTGTTTTTTACTACGCCCGTGATTCGATCACGGTTTGGATTCCGGTACTTTGGTGATTGACTGTTTTGTTTGAATACGGAAATGTTTCTTTAAGTGGGACAACATACGAATTATTAATGTGTTTCTACTTTCTACTATGATATTGTAGATCTAAATCATCAGTTAATATCTAATGCCTCATTGCATTTGAGATAGAAAAGAAGAGCAAGGCATAAACTGCCTATGACAAACTTGATTAACAGGTGGACCTAGCTAGATAAAGGAATAGCATTTTGCCTAGTATTAGTTTTTGTTATATTATACAATTCAAAGCATTTCATCACTTTCAAACCATGATGATGTCAAATTATCCATTCACTGAGCTTTTGGAATTCTCTCTTCTTTTTCCCTTGTCTCTCTCTATCTCTCGTGTTCACCAATGACCAAATCTTTCACTTTCATTCTTTAAGTGTACTGTTGTGTGCTTTTTGCTTCATCAGTATTGCATTATATTAGTATTCATTAATCTCTGCAAGCTTCATCCTTCGGCTTCAAACAAAACTACCACTTAAGTCTCTTGCCACCTAACATGTTTCTTCATCTTACTTCACTCGTACTATATCTGGGTCTTTTCTGCGTCCACTTTTGACGTGTTGCATGCTTGTTTCTTCAAGTCATTTTTTCCAAATGTTCTTCCACTTCCCTTCTGACTAATGTTACGGGAGAAGTGAGAGATTCGGCGGGTTGATCACTTGTCATCAGTTTCATTAAGATTGAAATGGCGCTGAAAGTTGGAGTCTTGCTGGCGATCTTATGTTTAGATGTTCGCGTTACATCCGTTCTTGGTTCTTCGGGTAATGTGACTTGATCTTTTAGAGTTTCTAACTGTTATTTTTCTTCTTTTCTTTTTTGATTTAGTGATTGCAACGCCTATTAGTCGATGATTTCTCTTTGTGGAATCTTAACTTGGTAAGAGTTTGAGGATCTGTGTACCACGCAGAGTTTGTTTTTACACGTAAAATACGCCTTCTCAAATTGGTTGGTGGGTAGAATACGGTTTTTTGTTTCTTGGTTTCCCAATATCATGTGCAATGTGACCAATATTCAACTGAATTTGCAGTGTGATCCCGAATCCCAAGTACGAATTTATTTTATTCGTTACGTTTCCGGTTTCTTGATCATGCAAGATTGTCAGTTCTTGACGCTCTGGTATTTGTAAGGCGAACTTCAGAGCTTTGAAGTCGTACTTATCATTTCCGAGCAGCATAAGTACGAAATGGTTCGACAAGAACTTGACAATCTTGAACTGGTTAATCGCCGCTGTTAGCTGCAATTGGGTTTCATGATAACTGAAACAATGACGTTGTTCATATGGGTTTCTTCTCTCATGGCAGCTGAATTTGTGAAGCCCTCTTTCACAATGAAGATTAAATTTTTTCCCTGTGAATTGGCATAGTTAATACATATATATATAAATGATAATGCTTCAAGAAATTCTTGGGTTATTGTTCCCCTTCTGAAACTTTTATGTATATGAACTCTGTGTGTCTCTCTCATGTGGAAAAGACAAGCGATTTAAGAACGATAAGTATGTATGGGCAGTGATTTCGTATTGGGAGGCTATTTCTAGTTATCCACGTAATGAAAAGCCAATATTATAAGCTAATGGCATGTATATAATTTGGTTCTGCCTCTACAAAAGCTAATACTTAGGTGTTTGATCATCAAAGAACACTTGAATCCACTTTGATTAATCCTTGTTCTTTTTCTTTTTTTAATTTTGTTTTATTTTCATGGGCATAGATCCTAAACAAGCTCTTCTGAGCTTTGACAGCAAAAGACATGGAAAGTCAATGGCGGAATCTTCCCACAGAGAATCCCACTTTCCATCATCCTTCCATCAACCTCCATCTAAAGGTAAAAAAGTGCCTGCTAAATTGAATAATCACAACTGTTATAAATTTCAAGGAGTTTATCTTGTTACATTCCTTGCACATAATGACTTTAGGCCATCCAGCATTGCACTTGAACCTTCTATGGCATCTTTTAAGGGTCTTGCAAACAAATGGGTGCATGATTCTGTATATTCTTTATCAATTGTAAGTCATCGAAGTCACTATGCAAGGAAACATGTGAGATTGCCCGAACCAGCTTACTCTAGACCTCTGCATAAATGGTTTTGAGTTTGCAACTGAAAAGAACCTGAAATCACTTCTCCATATATTACTCTAAGTAAATCCTCACCGTGTATACTTCTTTGATATATATGTCTAGGTCCTTCATTCTCGCCAATCCAATCTCCATCTTCTTCTTGGAGCTGGGGTTCTTGTGCACCTGCAGTATCACCTACAATTTCTCCAAGCCAGTTCAATAGTATGGGAAGACTTGCTTTCGTATTCGATCCATACTTTATTCTGTTACTATGTTTTCAAAATAATAATATCAATAGCCTCACAACTATGCAATTTATTGGCTGCAAGTGCACATTCATTCTCCTGCAAAGCCTCCTACTGGTTATCCCTCCAGGAAGACCAAGGCTCCACCACCCGTACATATTATGACTCTGCCACCTCCTTTGGCTAGTGGTAAGTTCCTTTTGCATATGCATTTAGCAATCTTTTCATATTTGGTAGAATTGGCATATTAGAGATACACCTGCTTTTGAGTAATGTCCATGTCCTTCTTGTAGATTGTACATCAGTCACATGTGCAGAACCATTAACAAATACACCACCTGGATCCCCCTGTAGGTGTGTGTGGCCATTAAAAGTTAAGCTTCGTCTAGGTGTTGCAATCTATACCTTTTTTCCTTTGGTAAGCGAGCTAGCAGAGGAAATTGCAGCCGGTGTTGCCCTTAACGATAGCCAAGTTCGCATAATGGGAGCAAGCGCAGGTAGCAAACAGCTAGAGAAAAGCACGGTTCTCATTTCCCTAGTGCCGGCAGAAGTAAAATTTGATGATACTACTGCATTTTTAATCTACGAGAAATTCTGGAGCAAGCAGGTCAAACTAAAGGCATCCCTCTTTGGTACCTATGAAGTACTGTACGTGCAGTACCCTGGTTATGTTCTGATCCTCACTTAAAACTTCAGTTTTACTAGTCAACTAATTCATGCATCATCCCTGAGAAAGCTGGATTGATCGATAAAAGGAAAATGTAGCAGTCGTGAAAAGTCATTTATGTATGATTGACTTTGAATGAATACTGAAGTATCTGCCAAAACCTACGCTACAAAGGAACTTTTGTTCTCACCATGTTACAATGTTACAATATGTTAACATTTCTAACTGGTAATGAAATATGATTGTCCGCATTAGAAGCAGTCTTCCCTTCTATATCTATTATTTACGCATTTATGGACTGCGTGGAACATTATATGTTTTATGTCCCTCTAATCTGGTGCAACCTGCAGGTCTCCCACCCTCTCCGCCATCCTCATCTGCGAATTCTACTTCTGACGATTATCCATATGCTGGCCACGCCAACAATGGATGGGCAAATAAACCTTTAGGAGTTGATGTGCCTAAAAGGAAGAAAGATGGGCTTAGCAGAAGCACTATAGCTGTAACCTTGGTCTCCACCTTCACCTTCTTGGTTATCTGCATGGCTATTTGCTGGCTTCTTCTGCTTAGATGTGGAAGTTATTCTTATCTACGTCCACAAGTGCCACCTCCAGCAATGTCATTCCCTGCAAAACCATCAGGTATGCAAAACCATCAGGTATAACTGGTTTGGCTAATTTACTTATTTTGTCTTGCGATCATTCAAGTATTCTGTTGTATCATCCCCTGCAACCATCAAGTATATAACTGGTTTGACTAATTTACTTATTTTGTCTTGCGATCATATAAGTATTCATCTTTATACTAGTCAATAAAAAACTTATTGTTTCCACTCTATATTGCCTCGTAATGCAATATGTTACCTCTGTATATTTTTGTTGTTACGTTAGGTCTGAGATTCCTTGTACCTGACTTTTTTGACGATCTCTTCCCATTCAATTAAAGCACTATGTTTTCTTTTTTATCGTTTTCATTTGCTGTTTTTGAACAGATGTTTACTTTATAAGATCCATTTATTGATATCCAAACTTTAAATTTTACAGGGACCTATAGGGCTATGAGTTCACCTCGTATTCCTGGTTCTGCATCGGTATCACTAAGTTCTGATCCAATGGCTTATACAGGATCTGCCAAGACATTCAATTTGATAGACATAGAGAGAGCTACCAATAATTTTGATGCTTCGAGAGTACTCGGAGAAGGTGGATTTGGAGTTGTTTACCGTGGAAAGCTGGTCAATGAAAAGGAGGTGGCTGTGAAGGTTTTAAAGAGAGATGATCAACATGGAAGTCGAGAGTTCCTGGCAGAAATTGAGATGCTTGGCCGACTGCATCATCGAAATCTAGTTAAATTGATTGGCATTTGTACTGAGGGCAATGTCCGCTGCCTAGTCTATGAACTTATCCCAAATGGAAGCGTTGACTCACATTTACATGGTGGGCGAAAGCCTTATAGATCAGTTATTTTGCTTCCTTAAGTAAGGCAAAAGTTTTTCACCTTCTTATTCCTTGAATGATTCATGTTGGTTTTTTAGGAGTTGACAAAGAAAGGAATCCACTTGATTGGGATGCTCGAATGAAGATTGCCCTTGGGGCAGCTCGGGGACTAGCCTATCTGCATGAAGACTCAAGCCCTCGTGTCATACATCGCGACTTCAAGTCCAGTAATATCTTGTTAGAACATGATTTTACCCCCAAAGTTTCAGATTTTGGAATGGCCAGAGCAGCAATGGATGAGGGAGGCAATCATATCTCCACATGTGTAATGGGGACTTTTGGGTATTATTTCACACGATATATGATTTTGATTTTAATATCTTCAGCTTCTTTGCAAGTCATGTTGCTACTTTCTGTAATTTTCCAGCTTCCACGTTGAAAGCTTATATTCTTGTCTTAATATCTGGTTCAGTTACCTGGCTCCGGAGTATGCAATGACGGGACATCTCCTAGTTAAAAGTGATGTTTACAGTTATGGTGTGGTCGTCCTTGAGCTCCTAACTGGACGGAAACCTGTAGACTTGTTACAGCCACCAGGTCAAGAAAATCTTGTTGCTTATGCTCGTCCACTTCTGACAATCAAGGAACAGTTAGAAACAATTATCGATCCAACTATCAAGTCAACTGTTTCACGTGATATCATAGCGAAAGTAGCAGCTATAGCATCAATGTGTGTGCAACCTGAAGTATCTCACCGACCGTTCATGGGTGAAGTAGTTCAGGCCTTGAAGCTGGTCTGTAAAGAGTTTGACGAGACAGAAATGCCTGATTCAAGAGATTTCAGTCATGAAAAACTGTTGCTTCTAAAGGAGAATAAGAACAGGAGGGTTTCAGGTTGAGCTGGTGGAAGCTCTGCCGTCCTACCAACCTTTACAACTATCAACATCAGAGTTATTGAAAACACCTACTGAAGTTGAGCAGCAGAAAAGAGAGTCTTTCAGAAGGTACTCTGCTTCAGGGCCTCCAAGAACAGGCAGGACGAGGCACTTTTGGAAGAGATTAATAATTTGCCTAGATGTAATACGAGTGAACAAGGAAGTTCATATAAACTGTCTCCAGGGACTTGTTAAATTTCAACGTATCATATCCAATCCGTGTCTCATCCAGTAGCGTACTCATTTCATCAACTAGAAACGAGTCCATGGATTGAAATGATATGATAAGAAGAAAAACCAGAGAAAAACGTTGTTGAATTTTTTGTGCTATCCATTCGTCTTTCATCAATACATAAATAAGTTTACAGCACTTTATAAACTATAAAAGCTGGAGATACTTCTCTGCATAACATACCTATTCAGCCACTTTCACTACCTTAATTATCTTGTTTTTATGATTATGATTATAGACAATAGATAACTTGTAGAAGATGAACTTGAGAATAATGAATAGAGTGATTTAATTTATTCTCTTTTGATTGTGTTTATACATTTCTGCCAACAACTATTAACAGACTTAACAAAAAAAACTAACTCTAACTGTCATAACTACTTCTTGAACTTCTTGACTTCTAAGACTCCATCAATCTCCCCTTGTTTTAGGAGTCTTGAGACAATCCAACCTTGTTCCACAAATACTCAAACCTCCTTCCTTGTAATGCTTGAGTGAAGAGGTCTACAGTTTGTTCTTCTATTTTGCAGTACACTAGTTTAATCTCTCCTCCTTGCTGGATGTCTCGCACAAAACAACATTTCAATTTGAAGTGTTTTGTTCTTCCATGAAATACTAGGTTTAGAGAGATTACCATTGCAGCTTTGTTCTCTATCAACACTTCTGTACTCTTCTCCAGTGAAATGCACAGCTCTTCTATAATTTTCCTAAGCCAAATAGCTTGTTCACAGTAGCAGTGGCTGTAATAAGCTCTGCTTCAGCTGTAGATTGAGCTACCATACTTTGCTTCTTCGATCCCCATGAGAAACATCTTGATCCCGGGCTGAAACAATAACCAGAGGAGCTCTTCATATCATCTGAAGAGCCACCCCAATCACTATCCGAATATCCTCTTAACTTCATACTTCCTGTTTCGTCGTACTTGAGACTAAAGTTGTAGGTTCCTTCGAGATATCTTAGGACTCTCTTAGTTGTTGTCATATGTAATTCAATTGGTGCAGCCATGAACCTTGAGAGCATGCTTACTAGAAACTGAATATCTAGTCTTGTAGAGGTTATGTACATCAAGCTTCCAATGAGACTTTTGAATCTGCCTTCATCTATATCATTGCTTCCATATGTCTTATACAATTTTTCTTTACAGTTCATTGGCGAACTTGCTAGTTTACACTCCAACATGTGAAATTTCTTAAGCACCTCTCTGATGTATTCCTTTGGCAAATGGAAATCCCTTTCTAATCTTGACAAATTTCCATTCCCAAGAAGTATGTCATTAAGCCCAAATTTGTCGTGTCAAATAAATCCTTCAATTTGAGCTTAACTCCTTCACTCTCTGTAGCATTGTTCCCAGTCAGCAGCAAATCATCAACATAGACATACATGTAAATGTGTAATATTCTGCTTCCATACTAAGGGTTAGAACCCTAAAAATTTGGTACATGTGAGATCAAAGAGAGATTAAGAAAAATGCATTTCATACTCATGCATAATATAGCATACACGCACATGAATTTGAATTTCTGCACAATAAAATGGTTGTACATGGACCCATTTGACATTTTCCGGGTATAATTGAATTATAAATGTGTTATATTGAGAATTGTGGTTTTTGTATGTTGGAAATTGATTTGGAGAGTGTATTTTATTTATTTAGAAATTTTGGTGAAGTTTGTGAATTTTTCGAGAATTTAGGGTATTTTTGGACTAAGAAAGATGTCAAGTCATCGAAGAATTGAGGAATAGTGGTACAAATAAAAGTTCACTGGTATTAGAAATTTTTATAAGTGACATTAAGATTTAACGATAAGTGTCACTAAAGATTGGGAGACAATTGGAGTATAAATTGGAGTTAAATGGACTAGATATCAAAGGGGACCAATTGAAACCATAAAAAGATAACAAGTGGCAAGTGACACTTGCCACTCACCACTCCTCTCTCTCACTACACTCTTCACTTTAAAGACCAAATAAATGTTTTGTCTTTCTAACCCTTTCTTTCCTTATATTTTCGTGGCTTCTTCTTCTTCTCTCCTTCTCCTTCATGATTCTTGACTCACCCAAACCTCCATCAAGTTACATCTTGCTTCCATCTTTCAATTGCTACTTTCATCTTATTGTTTCTTCAATTTTCCACAAGAAAAACCTATCCTTACCTCCTTCAAGATGATGATCGTGTGATACTTGGGAGCTAGAGGTAAGTGTTGTTTTTGAAGAATTGAAGCTAAACCAAGTAAGTATAAGCATTAACTCTTCTTGATTTGTTAAATAGAAGCATATATGATGATAGAAGGTGATATTGGAGTAAAACATGTGTGCAGAAAATTGATGATGATTGGGTACATGTATATGTTCTATTTTAGGTTAATGATCAAATATAGATCGTGATTTGTTGTTATTGAAATTGAACTGAAATGGAAGTAGAAATGAAGAGGAAATATTGAGGAAATAAGCTAGAAGTGATAGACTAAGCCAAAGAGAGGAACTAAGATGAAATGATGATGAAGAGTGCTAGAAAATGTACAGATGCAATGTTTTCACTGAACATGCATTTGTACTTTTGCCATATCTTGGTCTATAGACATTCAAATGGGATTATTTTAAGTTCATATTAAACTACAGACGAATGGATATATTTTTCATAAAGGAATCAAAATTGAATTCTGTCTCTAAGAGTTTCAAAAGCTAGCTCTAATTTGAGTTCGTGGATTATGTCGTGGCTTGGAACAGTCTGCAGAGTTTTTAGCATAACTTGCAGCATATCGAACCAAATTGCGTGAAATTGGTTTCATTTGAAAGACATAAAGGAACAATTGTTTAGAAGGATGTTTGGCCTAAATCCTTCATTTTCATTGTCAAAAAGCCTAAGTAAAATTGTCCTAAATGTCTGCTTTTGGGAAGAGTTGGAAGAAGTTAAAAGAAAAGGGGTGTGCATGATAGTGCCTGAGCACGATCGTGACTCTTAAGAGTCACAAGGGATCTCACCATCATGCACAAGCACGAGGGTGATAATGGAGAAGCAATTGGAATTGCACGATCATGCATAATGAAGGTGCAGTGAAAGTGGACTAATATGAACATCCTTCACTCTTTTGGCTATAACTTCTTCTTCTGACCTCTAAATGCCTTGGGACTTGAACCATTAGGCTCGTAATACATTGATCTTCTTCTTCACCAAAAATTATAACCATATGAAATCATTTAGGATCGATTGATGAATTTAGGATGGAATTGATGAGGAGTTCTGGAAAATGATAACTGGAGTATTATCACTGAACATGCTTTGGAATTTTAGGCATAACTTGTTATGTAGTTATCAAAATGAGGTGATATTTAATTTAGAGTAAACTAGAGATATAATTATACAAATCATATGAAGAAGTCGAATTGTAATTCAGAATCTAATACTTTCAATTTCTAGATGGAAGTTGAATATGATGTACTGTTTTAGAATGAGAATAGTCCGAAAATATTGGAAGAATAACTTTCAGATTGTGAACCAAATCAAATGATCTTAGTGTTATTAGAAACTTAAGACAATAGGAAATTTTTTATTAGAAGAAAGTTTTGCCAAATTACCTCATTTGCATTGTCTTATGGATAATGAAAAATAGACCCAAAGGTCTGGAATTTTGGAGAATTTATAAGAAAGAATGAGAGTTTGGATATTGTATGATCATATAATGTTAGAATAACAATAGTGAATGAATTGTCAGTATTGAAGTGCCAAAGACATGTGTATAATGGAGGTTAAGGGGTTCATATGATTGTGATTGTGATTCAAAGGAAATGAGTAATGAGTACCAAGTTAAAGTTAAAGTGAATGAGAATTTGTTTTTATGAGAGCAAATAATGAAAAAAAATGAAATGACAAGTAATTGAGTTATAAAATGAGAATGTGGATAAGATATGAAATTTGATTATATATCCGAGATTGTCAAGAATATGCAATGTACATAGTCGTATATACATTTGTGCATAAATAAATGCTTATAATTGTGCAATGTTATTAATGTGGGTGTGCAATGTTTATATTACATAATTTTGATATACAGGGTAAACGTCCGCATTCAGACGTTTCTAGATCATGAAAGCCAATGCTAATCTGGAGCGTACTGTAATCAGGTTTCTTTTGATATAGCTTTTCAAATGGTGAAATATTTTGTAGTACAAGACTAGGCAAAGAATTGATAAGGAGGGTTGTAGTTGAGAAGGCTTCAAGCCAAAAACTTAGAGGCATCTTGGCATGGGCAAGGAGGGTAAGACCCATTTTTGTCACATGTCTATGTTTTTGTTCAAAAACACCATTTTATTGGTGTGTGTAAGGGTATGAAAAACGAGGTAGAATACCTTGTTGAGTAAGAAATGGAAGAAAAGCTTTGTATTCACCTCCATTATCAGTTTGAAAGGCTTTAATTGGTAAGTTAAATTGTTTTTCAACTTGAGTTTTAAAGGTTATAAATTTCAAAAGAGCATCAGATTTTAGTTTGAGAGGATAAAGCCATGAAAAACGAGAAAAACCATCTATAAAGAGAATATAGTATCGATGCCTTGCACATGATAAGTATGGTGAAGGGCCCTAAATATCTGAATATATATAATCTATAGAGGTCTAGTGACACATATAGAATGAGATGCAAATGGTAGTTGATGATGTTTACCAAATTTACATGAATCACAAAACTTGATTAATGAAGACTGAAATTTAAAACCCAATGACTTAGATAAAGATGACAACACTGCATTAGAAGGATATCCGAGTCTGGCATGCCATTGATTAGGAGTTACTGAAGCAGTGAAAAGAGAAGAAAATGCAGAACTGGGAGAGAACGAGTTATGTAGAGAAGGCTTTGAGATGTAGAGTTAAAACTGTAAAGGCCATCCCTCATGACTACTTGCACCAGCACCATCCCTATACCTTTGTCCTTGAAAACACAAGTATCATTAGAAAATTCAATTGTGATATTATTATCCCTGGTTAATTGGAAAATACTAAGCAAAGTTTTAGTAAAGGAGGGAACATGTAAAATGTGATTGAGTTTAAGAGAATGATTATGAGGATGTAAATGAAGCGTAGTAGATCCAACATGAGTACTAGGCAGAAGAGTACCATTACCAATAGCTAGTTGTTCTTTTCCATCAAAATCTGTACTAGTGATGAGATGATGAGCGTCTGGAGTAATATGATTCGTTGCACCACTATCAATATACCATGGGCCATTAGAAGGAATCGATGGAGGTTGAGGCTGATGATGAGCTACATAGGTTTATGGTGGAGCAAAAGGTCCAGTAGGTTGAGGAGCAGCAGGATAGTAATTGGAAAATGTGTTATTGGGAGCAGGAGGCCTCCAGGTAGACTGATTTCCTTGCCAATGATAGTCAAAACATTTGTTACATTGCAAAGCATGGTGGTTCGGTTTTTGACAGATTTGGCAGAACAAACGACCTCTACCTCCTTGACCACGACCACCTCTAAAGCTAGATTGACTACCATTTGGAGTAGGAGGGCAAGTTTGACCAGAATATTGAGCATATTGAGCAGAAGAAGTGATGCCAATGGGAGTAAAGGGTATACCAGATGTTAGACCCCGATTTTTGAGTAAAAATAAGAAATATTCAAAAGTGGATGAGTTGATTGAAATTGAGTTGAAAATCAAGAAATAAAGA
>JANIJH010000001.1:18688330-18718696 GCA_024520975.1 Erythroxylum areolatum
CCTAAAACAATATCCAAACTTCCAAATTTCATATCTTCCAATTTCCACAACCAAAAATAACATATTATACATCATTGAAAAGATCAAAACCTAAACTACAATCTTCAAGAAGACTTTTTGGTCAAATTCTAACTCTAAGAGGGTCAAAGACTCAGTCATAGTTTCTGCCCATAATAAAAATTTTGACAGCATCTCCCCTAAATTTACACTAGCCAAAATCTTCAACCTTCATCCCATGTTTTCCAACACCTGCACAACACTTCAATTATCCACATCCAAAACAATACACAATACCTCATCTTTTTATCAAACAATATGCAAACACAAGGAAACCCAATTGTCTTTCATTTCATCAAATGCTCATAAATTCATTTATACTTTTCATTTAATACAAAGAATCATACCATATTTTCTCATTTAATTTCATTTATAATTTCTAATTTTCAAGGAAAGTTCGGGGTCCAACATGAAAAGGTGGATTCAACTGTGTGCATAAAGCTTGTTGAAAAATTGAGGTGCTTATACTTGTTCTAGACATGATATTCTTTATGGAGTTGAAATTATTAGTCGATATGTAAAGTCTCCAACTATTACTCATTTTAAGGCTAGTACAACGATCTTCAGATATATTAAAGGAACTCTTGGTTATGGCTTGTTTTATTCATCTTCCCATAATTGCAATTTGGTTGGTTACAGCGATAATGGTTCGAGAGGTGATGTTGATAATAGAAGCATTACTGGTTTTTTTGTTAGACTTGGAGATATTATATTTGCTTGGAGTTCAAAGAAGCAACCCATCGTAACTCTTTCAACATGTAGAGTAGAGTATGTAGCTGCTACTGCTTGTGTTTGTCATGTTGTATGATTGAGAAAATTGTTAAAAACGATGTATATGTCACAAGAAGAAGCTACTAAGATTTTTGTTGATAATAAATCTGTAATTGCATTTAGAAAAAAAAATATTTTCCATGATACGAGCAAGCATATAAATACAAGATTTCATTTTATACTAGAGTATATCAGCAAGAAGGAAGTGCAATTCAAGTATGTGAAATCTCATGATCAAATTGCAGACATATTAACCAAGGCATTGAAGGCTAAAGATTTTGCAAGACTAAAAACAAGACTTGGCATAACTAAATTTGAGTTTAAGGCGGAGTTTTAAAAATATAAACTTAAAATAAATAAGTTATTATCTCTAGGAGTCTATTTCAAATTATGGGTGGGTTATCAAATAGATATTAATTGATATTAATGCGTTTAGTTTCTTAAGAAGTTTAAGAGTTGTTTTGTATTTTGATATAAATATTATTCTGCATTAATGAAATATATAGAGGTTTTTTTCTTTTTCTTAATTCACTAGTCTCTGTTTCTAACACAACTTTGGCTAATCACATAACAAATATGAGAGTAACCAAAAGCAACATCATAACTCTTTAGCAATCAAAAAAGCCCACATATCCAAGTAAAATGTATCAACTACTAAGTGCTAGTATTAATTGGACAGTTGAGTTCATAGGTAATCTTTCAAGAACGAACCATTTAATTTGCTCAACATACACAACTTTTCTGCTTTCATCCATCCTACTAAGAAACCTATTTTTAAAGTATTGTGGCAAAAGGCAAAGTTAGTCGATGATATTTTACCCAACAATTGAGGGAATAGTTTGATTTCATCCAATCTCAGGTAAACACATTAGCTGACAGAACATGATGGATAGATAAATACATTTCTGAACTCACAATACCTTAATTTGTCTAACAAAGAACCAAATGCTTTCAATGATGTTACTCCTCCAAATCAAACTAACCAACAAATTAAACTAAATGATATTACTCTTGCCATAGGCTCATTTATTTCATGGCTTTCCTGGTACAAACGTGCATTGCTCATTTCCATCCAGCCCCAAGAAACCTGTCCGTGATTTAGATACCCCACAGAAAGGGCAAGATCCGATTTGAAGAATTTATGGTACCCACAAGTGTTTTTTAATGTCTCTTTCTCTGATCTCTAATTTATGGTACCCACAATTTATGAGTTGGACCATGGGTCATGGGTGCAGTTATGGGAATATTATGGTTATAAAGAAACATAAGGCCATACTCCTAACCTTCGTACAAACTTCTAACTTGTTCATAAGCCCCACATACGATCATCTTTAAAAGCAAAAAATGTTAGTCTGAAGCTAATTATATTCATTGTGTCAAACAGAAGTCTCTTGAAAAATGAAGCATTGCCTCCTTTTTACATTGCAAAACCAATCACCCAATTTCTTAACTAGTAAAGCCTAAAACAAAAACAAAAGAAAGCATAACCAATAACTCAGTAGTGTGATTTTCACAAAACTTAAATTCCAAGTCTCCGAATTGGCAAACTTGAATTCCATCTTATCGTAAGAGAAGCCATGGCCATTGTCCAACCAACAGGAGATACAATTCCATGGAGCTTATCTCAAGACCAATCACTGGCACCCGGAAAAAAGAATAACAATAATAGTGCCTTCAAAATCTATTCCCCCTAATGCATTTATGGGGCAGGATAATTATGTACCATAAAATGAGCAGAATTACTGACATCTTCAGAGTTCTCTTATGAGCGCATAACTGATTCATTTACTCTTCTTTCGGGCAACTCGAGTACGCAGATTCATTTCCTGATGAAGTTACCCCAGACAAGGCACTTGATGACATATTACTGCCGATTTTAACAGATTCATTTGCTGATGAAGTTACCCCAGACAAGGCACTTGATGACATACTGCTGTCAGTTTTAACTCCATTCTGAAAACTCTTTGATCCTCTAGGAGGGTTTCCCTGGGAATCACTAGTAGTTGCAGCTTCCTGCCCTTCCTCAGCTAATCCTTTCAGAATGTTCATAATAGTGGGAAGGAACTTCGAAGACAATGAAATAAGCCCAGGCAACTGCAAAATATTAAAACTAGTAAATAACGACTTCCAAATCCTTACTTTGAATGGACAAACTTTTTGAGTTCTACAATCTAAATAGAGAGAAAACAAACTTTTAATATCAGTGAAACAGAGTCCCATCCTATGATTAAAGCATTAAGTACTGGGCTAAAAAGATTTCACAACAGTTCCTTGAGGATATAAAAATTGATGCGCCAAACTGAAAGCTCCGAAGATAGCACTATTCCTGAAATATCTTCCCCTATGAATCAAGATCTAAGCGATAAAAGATAGTTTAATACTCACAGCGCCATGGCGGAATTCAGCTGAAATGTCTAACTGCACCCATAAGGCCTTAACGAGCAGAAAACATAAGAAGATGACAAAAAGATAGAAAGGATTTCTGCCATTAAAAAGGAGGCACTCCATTAGCAAAAGAGGCAATATGATCTTCTCAACAAAGTATAATAGTCACAAGGTGCTGTTCACAATATAGACCTTAGAATAGTCATAAACTCATTGAATCCGAGCACGAATAATGCAATAATGGCCCATGGAGGCGGTAACCATTTGTTACTACGGTTGTTAGTTTCCTGATTATTGACAGAGAGAATAAGTAAACTGAAAAGAAGTGCAAAAGAGATGGAGATATCTATAGATCCAGAAAGTTTTCTCCAGCTAATATAGAATCAAGGAGAACAAAAAACATATCATAGATTAAATACAGGCAAAATTCATGGAAAATTTGGAGCAAAGTGAATGTACAGCAAGAGTGTGGTGCCTGACTATGGTTTGCTCAGAGCATTGTTGAAAACACACGCAGGGAGGAACCTTGAATCACAATCATATCAATCTCTTACCAACTAGATATGAGAAAAGGCATAGCAAATGTAAATGCTATAAAGAATGATGTGCATTTAACAGTAGGTAGACCAGTAATAGGGGTTACTTCAGCCACTTGACACAATAAATTTAACATTTACTGCCTATAAAATTTTTGAAAGAATTAAATGAATACTGGAAGATTTTATACCATTGCATCTTCTTCAAACTATATATCGCCGACTTATGTCAACCATGACAAGCTACACACCTATGTCCAGTCATCTAATAGACATAAAACGCAAGGTGTTTCCACAGTACCTTCTAGTTTCTAATTCAAGGCTATATATATGTTTTTTCTTTATAGGTGCTTTGTCCCAAACACAAACCATATTCATGAAATTCCAAGATCTGCAAGGACAAAGGTGGGTATTTTCTTTCTATTCCACATTAAACAACTCAATGAAAAGAGGTGAGAATAAAGATAAAGGAAGAGAAAGGACTATTGTGAGGGACTTGCATACCTGAGCAGAAACAGCCTGAGTGACACTGTACTCTGTTTCCGACTTGAATTGCCTCCAAAGTGATTTGCACTGGACAGGTGTTATCAAGGTCTTTGATTGAGGAATCTGCATATGCGAATATCCATTTCAAGTACTAAATAGTGCTTTGTTGTGGAAAGATGGTCCCTCAAAAGAGAAATAGAACTCCCAAGAGAATGCAAAGGTGATGACGGAGCACAGTATATATATACACATATATATATGCATACGTATATTTTTTCAGAACATATTTTCAATTATCAAATGAATCAAGACATCTGGAAAAACATGATTAGCAGTATGCATGTGCCAGCGTAACAAATATTTTGTCAAAGACTATGACCATGCATTCAATAGGATCCAGTATAACTTCATAGTTACTAAAGGAATTCCCAACATCAAACTCCAAATATGAATTGGCAGAGTCCAAGTTCCAACATCTAAGCCATTTATATAAATATCAAAACTTATAAAGAGCTTTTCAGAATTACAAATACTTTGTCCCATAAAACTCGATTCTACATGCAGGAATTGGAAAATTCTTTAATTTATTAAATACAATGTCTTGTAGTGTGCAATTGAACGCTGCATAAGAAGAAATATCAGTATTGACCAGAAACCCACCTGCTCCCAGGTGCTTGAAGCCAATGGGTCATGTGTTGCAACACTTTTATTACTGTTGTTATCCAACAAAGCGGAAGATAATATTTTCATAATGTTATCAGCTTCATCTTCCAAACGAATGGCAACCATGACGGACAGTAACTTTAAAGACTGCAAAAGGTTGAAAAAAGTTGCAGATAATTAATATCCAGAAAGGCACAATAAAAATAAAAGTTGACATTTGATGATACAACCCGTAGCATACCGCAGAGCGAGCAGTTTTTGTAATTGCCCGGATGTCTTCTTTCCCTGTCCAAACTCGTGGAAGTGAATCAGAATCATGGCTAAACAGCATTGAGAACCTGTGCAAGAGTTACACAGACAATCCCATTATTTGGATTCCCAAGACAATGGAACAAAGGTTTGGAAAATTGCAAGCGGTTGCTACCTATCCTTCATACGCATTAATACCCTTCCAGCTTCTTCCTTGGCTTTTGCTTCAACAACATTCCTTGCATGGTCCTCCAGTCTTGCAAGAATAAGTTCCTTAGTCTCCTCCTCCATTTCAAACCCTGAAAGTGCATTAGAAAGACCAGAGACTGCATATTCTGTCTCACACCTCAAAAGTTTTCGTATTGAAAACCAGGTCTCACTATTAGCTCCATCCAAAAGAGCTTCCACAGGTCCAAACAATGCATCATTTAGCTTTCCCTGCAGATGGTCCGGGCAAACTCAAGTGTATAAAATTCAAAAACCCAGATAAGTACACATCTTATGCCCTATAACCATTTTCCTACTGTTATGGAATGTTAATAACAAGCTTTTCCAGGTGGCACTAATTTCTCATGGCCTGATTATTATGAAAATGGAAAATTACCAAAACTATTAATAACCAAGGAATAGCAGGTACATGTTAAACTTGAATTCCACTTCAATCTGACTTAAAAGAAAAAATATATACAAGTTTTACAGTAGCTCAATCTTAATTTGATGACATCCACAATTTCCCACAGAAATTCAGAGCAATTTCTCTTCTTATATCACCAAACAATACAGCTCACTTATATCAGCAATCAATAAATGAAGTAGCATCTTAGAGAGGTTGAAATCCCAAAACTACATACCTCAAAGGAAAAAGTAATTTCAGACAGTTTGGCAGCACGGACAGTAGCAACGTGTGCCTCAATATCTCGTTGAAGCTTGTCCCTAACTCTCGATGTATCCCACTCAGCTTGTTCAATGACAACCTCTGTAAACACGAGGTACTTATTTGATCCATTCTTCAAAGAAGATCCTTAACTAAGGCAACATATCTAACTCCGATACATTAATGCAGGTGCAGTAAAAATGAAACTAAAGGCACAATCATTTCAACTCTGATATTTAATCATACATTGTACTTGTCATTCTGTTCTGATACTATATTCTACTTCAAGCTTCTTCTCCTTTGATTCATAGTGTCCTTTTCCTCAATGTTATTCCTGCATCCTCTAAACTTGGTGCAATGACATAATGAATGGTAACTATACCTGCACATTCTTCATCAAATAGAGCCATGCAAGACTGGGAGCAAGTGCAGGCAGCCAAAGAAAACCCATCACCAGCATTCAAAGCCTTCTCAAATGTTGTTTTGAATTTTTCAAGAGTTCCATATCTTATGTGTCCCAACATAGACTGATATGCAGGTTGAACAAGCTGCCAAATGGGAGAACTATTAACAATCAGCAGCCCGTCAAGTGCTTGAAGATAACGTCTGGGAACTAGGTTCAAAACAAGGTTCACCACATATCAAATAAAGCAGGTAATAGTATACATGAGTGTATCAACTTTTTGACCTGAACAAGAAGACTACATAAATGGGGTGAATTACAAATCAAAAGGAAGACTCTAGCCACCAACTGGACTGACCTCTATTTTGGCACATCCTAACACTAATGGTTCTTTCTTTTGGACTTTTTGATGTCAAATATACATTACAACTCAACTCAACCACACCTTAATTTAATTTCTTTCAATTCCAATACACTTGATGAAGCAAAAGAGCTTAAATTCTATTAAAGAAAAGGAAGAAAAATTAGTCAACCATAAGCTTTAATTTGGTGGGATGAAGGTTGAGAATTGAGTTGAAAACAAAGAAAATAGGGACTGAAATTTAGATTATGTTAGGATTCCTCGTTAGATAGAAAGTAGTAGTAAGTTAAATATGTTATTCTAGTTTAAATATATTACCCTAATTGTTTAGGATAAGATTTAAATTTGTTAGGAACTCATTATTATTAGAATAAGGATTCTAAGAACTTTTCTATATATATCTATACCCTTCAATAAGAATATATTGTGAATTTTTTCTCCAAACTTGAGTTTTCAACTATAAGGTGTGGCGCTTTCTTCTAAAATTGATTCTTAGACCATATGAGTAATTCCTAGATTTCTACCCGCTATTGTTTGTGTTCTTCACTACATTCCAACAATTCTAATCTAAAGTTCCAGCAATCAAAACTCTAAATTCTAGCCATATCAAACCCAAATTTTAGCCAATTAAACCCTAAAATTCTAGCCTTAATTTTCGGCAATCAAACCCTAAAAATCCAGCTGTATTGAATTTGAAATTTTAGCATTCCAAGTTAAAATCAAGACATAAACTGGATATTCGAGCAACCTAATATCATCCATATTTCCTAATTTTTGTGTATTTTAGCTATCAGTTAATACTTCTTCTATTTATCCTACATCACTAGAGGTCATTGCCAACAGATCAACATGACTCCTAGAAATGTTAATAACCTATAACCAAAACTCAACAGCTTTATAGGTATGTACAGAAGATGACACATCCACTAGAATATCTAAAAATTAGAATAGCTTAGTGATACGAAACAAATGAATTACTTGAAGCAATTTTTCCTCAAGTTGTTTACGTTTTGCAAATCTGACTCCTTCATCAAAGTAAATGGCTTCTGAATCGTATCTGGAACAAACAAAAAGATAAAAACTCAACATTACTAACTAACAAGTACATCACCAAAATTCAAAAAATTTTGATAAAAGTTTCAAATGCTGCTACGAAAACATATAATGAGATGTTGTGAAAATTGCATCAACGTGCATAATACCCTAAACCTACGTTATGTAATATTGAAAGAGGATAACAAAAAGCAAGAGCTTCAAAGATAATGCACTTGCTCAACAAAAGCATTTGATTAAACAATGAATCTCAAACAATATAGCAGAAAAGTGAGCACTTCAATCCTCTTATGATTCATAGCATGCTTACTTAGATAAGCATGTGTTCAAAATAGAACTAAGCTTCTTCCCGAAACCAACCAATGGGCCAGATTGTACAGCCTCTTGCAGGTGACACCATTCCTGGTAGTGATATAAACATTCAACTTTTTCAATTACTTAAATTTTAGGACTATTTAGAGAGAAAAATAAACTGAAAAAAGCAACATCAAAGAGTAATGTGAAGTTGTATACCTCATTGGTATTGACACCACAGAACTTTTCATTTGCAATTTCTTCACAGCGTACAGTAGCAACCATGATCTGCAAATCGTCTGCTAACGAATGACATGAAGAAGAAAAGGCATATTTACTAGCCACTGCCATATTCACAAACATACCTTATGGGCAGGAAGGTCAAGGTCTTTGTTCTCCTTGATAACTTTCCAGATTTCCTGCGCACTGAAAGAAAATCCTGAGGCAGGAACTACACCACGTCGATCTCCAGCAAGGCCACCAGGTGCAATAGAATGGAAGAACCTCTGCCTCAAACTAGCAACCTACATTCATAGAGATTTTGGAAAGATACCTTAAAGATAATCTCGGTTCATTTGAAAAGATGACCTAATTCCATGAGTCTACAGGTATTATGAAGCAGAAAACACCGGAAAGTTTGAAGCAGAAAAGAAACCAAATAATAAGATTGAAATATAAGTTGACTGCAATTAAAAATATGAAAACATGGGAAATTATCTTAAACACAATTATCTTTCTTGCCACAGAAAAATTGGAAAAGCAAACAACAAGGTCATGTTAAAGCAATTTTCAGATAACCAAATCACAGAATGTATAGTCCACCTGCTCTTTGAATTGCTCTTCTTTTTCTTCATAGCTAGATAGAGCAACAACTTCAACCTGTTCATAGATTAATGAAATCAGCCATATGAGAAACTAGGAAGTCAATAAGTACAATTCAGAGAAAAATATGGGAACTCACATTAAAAAATTCACTTAATGGGGTTTCATTGTGTTCTTGTGGCTTAGGAACAGAGTCCCATATCTGCAAAAGAAAAAAAATCAAAAAGACTATTATCATTGAGATTAACTAGAAAAGAAGGAAAAGAACCAGATCCTTGACCTTTTGGATATCTTCTCGCAAAACAGGTTCTAAATTCTCCAGCGGTGTCTAAAAAACAAAGAGAGGAACATACAACCAAAAAAAAAGGCTCAACTCCAAAAACCCTTAATCCAAAACAAGAAAACACAAAGATGAATGTAGCAATCCTCTAAATTCCCAAAGTTAATACAAAAGAAAGGAGCTCACCCTTGTTTTATCACGTATGACAAACAACAAAGTTGTTTTCCGGGGACTAAACAAGCGCATCATGACCTATGTGAACAATTCTCAAAATGTTGGACCATTTCATTTTAGAAATGAAGTCAAGAGGAGATGCTTAAGAAGACAAGTACAGCAAAGAACCTGGAACACAGTCTTCAAAAGAGGTTTATTCGCAGCTTGCTCACGTCCAATATCGTGACACCACCTAATTAGTTTAATTGGTTAACTTATGAAAAGACAATACCAGAATAACATTTTGGGAACCTTGACTCAAAAGAATGTAGTACGTTTAATAGTTAACAAGACTTACATGTTTATCAATACAATATCAGAAACAGCAAGAGCAAAAAGTGCACTCTGCTTCTCAAATGCTGTATCATCCTATAGGATGAGAGGAGGATGACAAAGGGTGAGTAAACATCAATATGTCAAAACAAAAAGAGAATTCTAATTTTAAGTACAGAGATCATATATCTCCACCCGTTGCTTTGCAAGTTCATGCCACCAAAGGAATTGGTTACGAAATAGAAAAAATGAAACTACAGAACTCCAAAAGTAATATATATCACGTAGCCAGTATTATAATTGTAGGCAGGTGAGTTGCTTCATAGAAAAATATCGATCCCTCATGTTAAGGCATGAAAGATATATAGAAGACCAACAAGAGATGCAAAATTCAGGCTATCACCATGAAAATGAATAAAGCATTTAAAAATTAAGGGGAAGAATTTTAATATGCACCTCTCCTCGTTCTCTTCCATCAGTACCCTCCAAATCCATTACAAGAGTACAAGGTTCAATGCCGGTACATCTGGCTATCCAGATGCCTTTGGTGGTTTGAGACCTGAAAACGTGATAAAATTTTGTTAGCTAAGTTCCAAATATTTCTTTCCATTTTCCGTTCAAAAAAACAGCATGTACTTACCTTCCTTTAAAAGCATCCATTTCTCTGAAGTTAGTACGAAATAAATTATTCAACAAAGTGCTCTTCCCTGAACAGTCCATGGAAGAGAAAAGGTTAAGCTCTCAAGACAATGAAAACTATCCACCATAAGACTCATTCATCAACAGAATTGAAGGAAGCAAATGATAAAATACGAATTAGCTCAAATTGAAAATTCTCTTCAAAGTCAGATAGAGAACTATCGTATTATGCTCTGAATTTTGGTTATCAATAAAAAACTTGCTTCCAGCTGACTAAGTTTCAAATGACTACAGCATAAAGTCTCAAGTCTCAAATCAAAGCCTGCCCTTAGTTCGTTTAACGATGACCATTCTTCTAGTTTTCGCAATAAGGATGTGGATCATAGCATGCAGATATTCAAGAAAGCATCAGCAGAGAAGCATAAACCCAAAGATTGAACAAGATAACAGAGCTGCAGAAAGACATACCACTACTTTGTGGGCCCATGATGGAGACTACAGCATACGATAAACCACATTCCCCCAACTTCACCGCCTTGATAAAATGGTCGATTCCAGAAACATTAAATTCTCCATCCCCATCGATAAGTTGAGTGGAACAACTTTCCTCGTTTGCTGGAATCCAAATGTTCCATGTATTAATTCCTAATTATATGATTTCTAAAGGTAAAAATCCTTGTGAGAAAAGCATGTTATCCATACGTAATTTCACCAATGTCTACTTACCCGTCGCATGTATACTAAAATTATAACAAGGTAAATTTACAGATTGAAAATAAAAGAAAAAATGGAGCTCAATCAGCCCAAATGTGCCACACCACATGAGTGTATGCTTATTTTATCTGCAACCTCGACGCAAGGCATCAGGTAAATCAACAACTACAATATATAACAACATTAAAGAAGAAAAACGCATCAAATTGTGCGAAATCCAAATAAAAACGATACTAACTAGCTCTCTCAATTGATACTTTACGTGTGCATGTCAATAAATGATCATATCCGTTGTATTTAATACATTTAACGGAAAAAGAAACCAAAAGGTTTGGTAATATTGATGCAGAAATGGAAAAACATGAAAAGCTACCAAATTTAACGTCAATCAGGTTCGTGGTTATGGTGGAGCAGAAAACATTATGATAATGAGGCAAACTAAGGGAGAAAGATGAATCATGTGAAATGGAAAAGAAGAGATTACCCATTTGAATTGAAACGATACTGCAAATGGATAGGAGATGAATTTGAGCAAAGAGACGTCAGATTGATTGACAGAGAAAGCAGAGGGAAAACAGAGAGGAGTTATTTTCTAACTTTGGTTCTTATTATTGAAGTGGACCTCACTATCCAAAAAAAAAAAAGAAAAGTAAAGAGAAAAACACTCGAATTCAATGTCTCTCTCTCCCTCTCTTGTTCAGCTCTTGCACGATTCTGAACCAAAGAATGAAATGAAGCCTAAATCAAGTGCATTACTCTGTTATGAATAGATTGTATTACAATATTTTACATGTGTTCGTTCCAACTACGTGATTATGGGCTCAGACAAATGGGAACTGAACATAATCTTGGTCGTTCCCGACAAAGATGCTGCATCACTGATAGAACGAACTTTAAGGTTTTTATGTACAAATGCTAGGGTATGAAATAAATGATTATAAGCCACTCATAAGAGTGTGTGAATTTGAACATGATGCTAAAACTATACCTAATGATTATTCATTTATGAATAAAATGATCTCTTTCTGTAATAATCATGAAGGTTATATCCGTGTTTACTGCCCATGTCAACTTCATTTGCAGTTCACTCTATCATGGAGGTTGTCTTCACTCGCCTTATTCAATTCTGATCATGTACTTAAATACAAAGACAAAAACTTTATTTCTTCTTCTCTTTGTTTGCATAAACGCTATGTTCCTCTACTTTTACTTCCTCTTTTTTTGATTTATGATATCAAAGCTAGTTGGATCCGGCTAGGGAAAATGGCTCAAACACTCAATATAGTTTGTAGGCGTAAACTATAAGTACTGGAGAATATGCATGGAAGCCTTGCTTCAAGGTCAAGATCTGCGGGAATTGGTTGTTGGAGCTGATTCAAAAATACTAGTTGATACTCCAGAGAATGCTAAATTATGAAGAAAATGGAAGGTCAATTGTTGGAAAGCTCTTTTTGCATCGAGTACATTGATCATGTTCATAATGGCGATTTTCTGGTCAGGAAAAAAAAAACTTGAGAGCAAACTAGAAAATAAAATTTAACTCAACTTAATTAAACTTGTAATAATAGTAAGAAAGGATCTTATTTATAGAGAATAAGTAATTAGCTTTTGTAATGAACAAATTGGTGTATAGGCGTAAGTGAGGGGCGTTGGTTGAATTCAATTGATGCGATAAAATAATTAAACCATGGAAGACAAATTAAATCAAACAATACAAAATTGCAAGAATTAATCAATGAGTTTTAAATCCAATTATCAATTCAATCTCAACCTTTACATTAATATGTATAATAAATTGTAACGTTGTTCTCGTACCTCTATCTAAAACTATTAACCATAAATTAGCAACAAACTTTGTTAATCACATTTTTTCCTTAGAATGTAACTAATTAAAACAAGCTCTTTAGTTAGGTCTAATTATCAGATAACCCAACATATGCTGCCCAGATTTAGTGTGATAGTTGCATTACGAATTAAGAAACTAAGTTAATCTAAGCATCAATAACATAAGCTCAAATCATTTAACTTATACTATGTTATCCATGATAATACACGACCATTAGTTTACCACACATGAATGAGATTTACAATAATTGCAATTTGTAATCATGATTCCGGCGATGAATCCATATATAAATAATGTAGTAGGCCTATCTAAATTGTTTATACATAAATCTCAAACTTTAAACACAAAATAATTAATCAATTCTTAGAGAAAGTTGGGAACAACACCACTAAAATTTATCAATGACCAAATGTTAACTGGCCTCGATATTAGAAAGAAGAAGATTAGTTGCTCATGGATGTCAAAAACAAAAGGAATATGTGCCCCTTTCCGTCTCTAATCTATATATACCTTGATTGGACTCTTAATTACCCTTTTATACTACAAAGGTTGTATGATTTTACACAGTCAACTATATGATTGTGTAGGTGACTATGTATGTTAATTTTTCAGAAATCATGGAGTAACACATTCATAGTTGGATAGACGACAACACGATAGTGTAAGTAATATATATTAGCATGTGCACCCCTACACAACCATTTAAGTCTCCAATTCTTCCATTCTTTGTCCCGTTTTTGCCCTAACTCGTCTCCTTTTTGCTCCACGAAGGCAAATACGACTAGACATTAGTAAAACGACACCAATGATGTGAATTTAGCTTATTTTGGTTCTTTTTCCTCCAACTTATACCTAAACCAAAGTATCTTCGACGCAACATAAACATTAATCACTAAGCATTTGGGAATAAATAAATAACCAATCAAGTATTTATTAAGTGCCCCCCACACTTAGCTTTTAGATGTCCTTGAACAAAACTAAAGATTAAAATGAAAAATCGAAACACTTCCTCTTTAATCATATTTCCTAAAAATAAACAGTCATAAGAAAGAGGAATAACTTTCAAAACTCAAAGAAAAAAAATTAAACATTCAATATTGGTACTCATGATCAATCAATAACCATTCCTTTCAAAACTAAGCAATCTAAAGGCAAACTTCAACAAGTTATGTTTAAAAAGAAGATCAACCTATATGTATACTTAAACACCTTTCATGATCAAGATATTCCACAACTTTACATATCTTTTTAGTTATCTACCACTAAAGATTCAAATGTATAACACGAATCAAAGGACTTTTGGAGATTATAATGGGTCAAAGGCTATAGTGAGAAAAATTTAGGTCATGTAGCCAAAATTTATCAAAACTAATGAAGTAGGAAGATTACTAAATAAAACATCGAGAACGAAAATTAAAATCCAATCAACTCTTGGTTCCATCAGCTATAACAAAAACTTCATTCTATAGCTTAGATTCAAGCTTTCAAACCACAAATCATATGAAACATAAAGAATAAGAAGAAATCACTCACAATAATAAAGATGAACAATCCATTTAATCATAAAGAATGACCCTTCGCAGCAAATTCTCCCTTTTATATCACATTTAAGTCACTCATTCCTTATAACTTTAGTAGGAAAGATTAACATGAATTACTGGCAAAACGAATGACTTTCCTCCTCGATAACTTCTTTTCTTTTATTTACTTCTTTTTGCTTCTTTTTTTAAATAAAGACAAAAACAAAGTCAAAAATGCAAAGAAACTACAACAAAAATGGAGCTAATTGATAGGAAATAAAGATCACATTCCATTAATTGTAACCAACTCACATATATGAGCACCCCCAAACTTATTCTCTCGTGTATCCATAAACATCAACAATCACAAATGCTCTACTAACTTTTATGTAATATCCTATTTTTAGGAACATGCTTAGGGTTTAACCCTAGATCAAGCATTGCATATACATGCATAACATTAACATTCATACACGAATTGATGTTTGCACACATTATAAGTAAGTATATGCATTCATTTGACTTGTCCCAGGGTATGAAAAATTTTAAGTTACTATGATGTGTATTGTGAATTGTTATATGTTTTGAATTTTGGTTTGATTAGATTCCAATTAGTAAATTGGAACTAACTGTTATTAATTAGGAGATTGATGAATTAATATGTACAATTGGATTTTAAAAAATTCCAAGTGTAGGATAAATTTATATATAAAAAATTAGGATGATTATGCCTATAATTAGGTAACATTTGGCATAGTTAATTAATTGACCAATTGACCAATTATTGTGTGACATGTAGACTAATTATAATGAAACATATGGACTGATTAATTGGTGACATATGACAATTTAATGTGTGGATTAATGGCAACATATGAAATGGGCAAGTGGATTCCATGCTTTAAGACATGTGTCTTTGAAAATTGGTGACACTTAGCATGTTGATGAAGCAAATTTCAGCAGCAACGTTTCTGCTGTTTCCCTCACCTCTCCCCACTGAAATTGCTTCAAATTTTTCTCTGTATTCTAGTTTTTACTCTAGCTAAATTGGTATATGAAAGTCACACCTTAACCTCACGCAAACTAGCAAAGAAACCAAATGTTTGTTGTCTTTTGTTTTTACCGAAACTAACCCATCTTCACCTTGAGTTTGTGATGAATTCTGCCTGCTTGGAGGGCTAGTGTAATTTGAAGTTTTAAGCTAAATTGTTAGCATAATAAGTAAGTAGCAATATGATCTTTATGGCATGCTTAGTAGTATGTAAATCATGCTTGAAATTGGAATGAAATGCATGTAATGTTGGTGGTGATATATGCTGGAAATATGTTGATTGAACTTGGAAGTTTTCCATACTTGCTCTTGGTGGATGAAAATCGGGGGATATAGATTGATTCATGCATAAATTAGGTCTGGATTTGAAGAATACTGAAGGTAGAATTATTCTAAAGAAATATGTTAATTAAGTGTGCTTGATTTGATAAATAACTAGGACTATATCATAATAATGTAACAGTTTCTAGTTTGATTTTTGATGCATGAAAGACAATGAGTTGTGAGCCATCAATTGAATAATTTTGAAATGTAATTGGATATGATATTGATGAGGAATTATAGTATAATTCAAGTCTAAATGAGGCATGAATAAGGTGTAAGACGTGAGTTAATTGTAGTGGTGTCATTGAACAGATTTCATTGAATAAGCATCAGTATTTTGGCCATAACTTGATCTGTAGATATCCAAATGGGGTGATTCTAATTGTAGATTAAACTAAATACATATTTATACAATTTTTGTGAAGGAATATCATTTTATTTCTAACTCTAAAGGTTTTGAAATTTGACTTGAAGTTGAGTTTTGGATTTTGTCACTGTTTAAGAATAGACTGTAGCATTTTGGGTATAACTCTAGGAATAATGAACCAAATTGTATTAACTTTAGTTCATTTGAAATTTAAGACATATAGGAACATTTTTTTAGAAGAACATATTATATAAAAACCTCCATTTCTATGTCATAATGGCTATACAAAATTGACCTGAAACCTATCCTGGGAAAATCTAGAAAAACTAATGAAGGAATTAGATAAGGACTTTTGGATAACCCATCCCACAATTGTGGGAAGCCATACACAATCGTGGACATGACATGGAAGTAAATAAAATGTTCTTTTGTGTGATTTTTGAACCAATTTAGGATAAGGTACTTAACTATGATGCATTTGGACTTGATTAAGGTTTTAAATGAATATAATTTGATGTTGGAAAAGTTAGTTAAATGAGTTATTAGTTTTGATTGATAATTGATTTTATGTTTTAAGGAAAAGAATGTCTGATAATAATGCATCTAAGTTTGGAATGAAGGGGTGTTAAAGGAATGAAGAAATTCATATGAATGCAAATGTATTCCAAAGGATATTAATAATGCATTAATAATGAATGAATGAGAATTGTGAATTATGTGAAATATGTGTAATGCTAGAAGAGAGTTGGTAAATGTTTAGTTAATAAATGGAGCATGATCTAGTCTACTTAAGGTATTAACCTAATTAACCTGAATGCAAACAAGATATATCCAAGTGACAATATGTAAATTATTATGAATTATGATTAGGGAAACATACCCAGGATAGTCATTAGGCATGCATTGAACATAGCACAAATATGTATGTGCATAAGTGAATATGTATTTGATTGATCAACTTTGTAATGTGAATTATGTGTGCATTGTATGAGGCATAGATGCTTAAATCGAACGCCATCATCAAGACACTGCCGATCCATCCAGCAATAGCATATACTAGAGCGTACTATGAGTAACCTAGATGTTCTCACTAGGATTGATTTATTTATGTTTAACTTCCAATTATTGAAATGTTAATGATCTGATTGTAATTGTGATATTACTGATTCTGAACAATTGATTGCCCGAGGAGTTAGATATTCGGGTCTGTATTGGGAGTGTTGCGATTTGAATGTGAATAAGAAAATTGAATGCTCAACTATTTGTTGAATGCCGGACTCAGATATGATGAAATGTGCAAATTGAATGTGCTTATTGACTGAATTGATGATATATTATGTGAATTGCTATACTCCATTACATGATGCATGTTCACATAAAGGAGCTGTAATCGGAGTAGCCAACGTGAAAAGAGCTTTAACCTTAGTTATGCACATCAGAGCCTCAAGCTCAATATTTAATGAGCCCGATATCCATAACGATACAGGACAGTGAAATAAGTGCTCGATCGCAACAAAATAAAAATAGAAGTGAGTCTCATATGCATCTGCATTTGCACATTATAATTCTGAATTATATGATTAAGAATCTATTTCTAAAATTGTGATGATAAAGTGATATGTTGCATTTGAGTAATTAATGATAATGTGGTTGATTGGATATATATAAGATCCGAAAGAGTATATGAAATGTGTGACATTCATTATGTCTTATTAAGATGAGGAATGTTGTGAGTTTGGTTATATATGACATATTTTTGTATTTGATGTGAGTGAGTCCATCGATGATGGTTAGCTCACTGAGTTCACAAAACTCATCAAAATTACAATGTGGCTTTTCAAGTACGAGAGAGGAGACCTAGTTCCTAAGTTACTCTAGAAGAACGATTTTAGATTAAGAAATAGCTCAAAGATCTGTCAGTTGATGTCTAAGGAATAGTAGATTGTTTT
The DNA here is from genome assembly GCA_024520975.1 of Erythroxylum areolatum. Taxonomy (NCBI): domain Eukaryota; kingdom Viridiplantae; phylum Streptophyta; class Magnoliopsida; order Malpighiales; family Erythroxylaceae; genus Erythroxylum; species Erythroxylum areolatum. Next base: position 18,706,461 of record JANIJH010000001.1, read on the forward strand.
ATGTAGTTTACTTATGTCAGGTAGAACTTTTGTACAAAAGCCTGTAAACTTTCAAATGTTTTGGTAATGTAAATATTTGTTTTAATGACTACAGTGTAAATCATGTTTGCAATAGAATGAAGAGTAGTAGTTTTTTTTAAGTATTGTGTTATTCTTTATGATGCGATATAAAAGAACATAACTGCTCTAATATGCCATTATCATAAGATATGTACTTGAATGTCCTCTGGATGTTCTGGTATATACTCTACGGTAGTGGGGTGTTACAATTTAGAATTGGGTAAGACATTTTTTTAAGTTAATGGCTCGTAATATGGTTAAGACAAAATGAAAAGGCTAATTCAAGGGGCTTCACAATAGGATAAATCATGTCATTAGATAGGTTATTTGGCTAATGTAGCTTGCAAAATAAAGAACTCCTATATCATTTATATGTTAACACATTGGTAAAAATGTGGTCTTTAATATAAAATCAAACCAAAGTAAATATATACATGCCATGAAAGCCACATGTGAACAAAAGACAATGAGACTAATATAAATGAGACAATGAGACTAATATAGATGTGTTTGTCGAAGATGTTGAAATCTCATGAACTTATATCTACCTACTAGTCATTATGCTTCTGAAAGAAACGTACACTAACCAACCATAGAGTAAAAGTAAATACCCAAGTTGCCATGAAATTTTTTAGTTAATTCAACTCTCTAGTTAAAACTGTATAATCTCATAACCAATAGGAAAAGAGAGAATTTTTTTTTTAACATGCGAAAAAGAACTTTAAAATACACATTAAAACCAAATTCCCCTTCCCACGCTTAAAACCTACATTGTCCCTAATGTAACATTAAATGTAAGAGATGAAGCATTCAATAATACAAATGCAAAAATGTAAAAGAAAAGGAACAAACTTTCTTTGGGTTGTCTCCCAAATAGTCTTTGTTTACTATTGTTGGCTTGACTTCATGCTTTTTTTATCATGTGATAAAATTTTAATCTTCAAATTTCACCACTTCAGAATTCTCCACTTAATATTCTTCATAAAATACGTTTAAGCATTGATCATTCATCTTAAATATCTTCCATATTTTTGGACCTGAATTTCTATTGTACTATATGGAGAAACGTTAGAAACTACAAAAGGACTGACCTAATGAGAACGTAACTTGTTTGGAAACAATTTAAGTCTATTTTTTAGACTATGTTAAGAATATCATAGATGTCTTTATAGATGGTTTACAGTTAATAAAGACTCATCTAATAATTGTTTATATAATCTTACACTTTTTTAAAAAAAAGATGCATAGAAATTAAACTTAGATTAAGTTTTTAAAATGCCATTTTATAGTTAAATAACTCATAGTTCTAGGCCATGTTGTTTCATTTTGGGGGAGTTAGGTAGACAAAGCTAAAGTTGATATTATACAATCTTTACCGTATCTAACTAGTCTGTAGAGAATTCGTTCTTTTCTTAGACTTGTAAACTTTTTCTGAAGATTCATCTAGGACTTCTCTAAGATAACATTGCCCCTATATATATTGCTATAAAAGAATGAGACTTTCGAGTTTAATGAGGCGTGTAAAAAGGCATTTTCTAAGATAAAAGACCTATTAACTTTTGCCCCAATTATACAACCATCTAATTATAGTGTTTTTTCAAGATGATGTATAATGTAAATAATTATGCAATAAGAGTAATTTTGGTTCAAATGATTGAAAAAATGCCTCATGCCATTTATTATGCTTCTATCAGTTTAAATGATGCCCACAGAAATTATTCCATGATTGAAAATGAAAAATTTTAGTTGGAAATCTTTTGTTCTTATTTGATTGGTACTAAAGTCATTTTTTCTTTTAATCATGTAGCTCTTCTTCATTTGATGATCAAGAAAAATAATGAATTTGATTTAAAATCAAAGACAAAAGTGAGATATAAAATTATATCCCTAATCACTTATGTTTATCAACCTATATAGAGGATGAAATACATCTGTGAGAAACATTTCCTATTGAAGAAGTATTGCAAATATGTACATAAATATAGTCAATTATTTGGTTACTAGCATGCATGTTACATTCTAATTTGTCTAAGGTTCAATATGATAAGATTAAGAGTGAAGCCAATTACTATGTGTAGGATGATTCCTACTTATGAAGACATGATGACAACAAGTGATTAGAAGGTGCATTTATTAAAGCCAAATTAATTGTATTCTCATGTTTTATCATTTTTATGCTTGTGTAAGTCACTTAGAGCTAAAAAGATAATGAGAGAAGTGTTAGAATGTGGTTTTCATTATTCTAATTTATTTTGAGACTCATATTCCTTTTGTAAATCATAAGATAATTGTTAAAGACGTGTAATATCTCACAAAGGAATGAGATGCCATAAAACCCTAGACCATTTTATAAAATTTTTAATGTTTAGGTCGTCAATTTCATGAGACTATTTCCTATATCTTTTGTTCATGTATATGTTTTACTAACTGTCAAATATGTCTTGAAATAGGTAGACTTTAAAGTCACTAGGATTGATAATTCTAAAGTTATTACAGTTTTTATCAAGTTTAAATTCTTCTCTAGGTTTGGAATTCTAAAATTTCGTAATCAGTAACCACAAAACTCATTTTTGCAATAGAACTATAAAGGTTTTACTAAGAAAGTATAATGTGACTCCCAATTCGTCTACTACTTATTATCCATAAATTAGTATACAAGTAGAAATATTCGATTAATAGATCAAATCCATCAATAAAAAGATGGCAAACCCTAATGGAAAGGATTTGGAGTTTGTGTTTAGATGATACCTTATGGACATATAGAAATTCCTATAATATATCCATTATATGTTACCCTGTTGGTTGCCATTTGGGAAGCCAAATCACCAATTAGTTAAACTAGAACACAAAACCTATTAGGCCATTAAAAGTTTTAATATAAAAATGGATATTCGTGAAGTTGAAATTAAAACAAAATTGGAGGAAATTTGTAATGATGCTTGTGAGAATACAAGGATTTACAAGGAAAAAACAAAGGCCTTTCATTTATTTTTGGCTAAGTTATACTCCCATTAGGTTGGCCCTTTAATTATTACCAACATTTTTTCACTTGGTTTAGTTGAAATTCAAAGTTTAGCAACAACTAATATAGTCAAAGTGAATGGGAATCAACTTAAAGCTTTCTATAAATGTTTTCAATTGGAAATGTAATTGAATTAAAAAATGAGGATCTAATTTTCACCAAATTAAGGAGGATGAATGGGGTCGAGCTAATAATTAAAAAAGGGTGTTGTTTAAGAGGCAACCCGAGAAATCTTATTTAATTTTCTATTTCCTCATATTTTTCATTTTATCATATTTATGGTTATTATTTATGTTTTAATAGCTCTTCCTTACATTTTAGTTTTATATGGAGATAATTTAGGGTTAAAATCTAGGGGAAGAATTGCTTTATGATGTCTTAAACGTTAAAGTTCTCTTTTAATTTTTTTTCTCCATATTGATACAAATTTTATGCATGTTATTAGGTTAAACCAGTTGAATATAAAAGTGGCATGTATTGAATGGTTAAATTAATTTGAGATATAAATTTTAATTAAAGTTTATAGTTGAGATGAAAGGAAAGCATATAATTTTTTGGTAAATTACTTAACCCTATAAGCTTTTAGGCATATGATTTCATTGATTTCTAACATCTGACTCATGTTTGTAAAATAAATAAAGCAATTTATGGTCTTCATCAAGCTCCAAAGGCATGGTATAATGAACTTCGTTTCTTTCTAATTAGCTATGGCTTCATCAATTTTAAGAGTGACTCTTCTCTTTTTATGTACAATATGGGCATATATACTATATACTTATGTGTGGATTATATTATACTCATCGATAACAATTTTTAAAGCTATATGAGTTCACTTCTCATCTCTTGAATCAATTCTCTCTTACTTATCTCGGCTAGCTCAATTGCTTCATAGGTATTGAAACCACTAAGTATTCTAAAAGGTTACTTCTATCTTAACAATAGTATATCATCAACCTTTTCCAATGCATTAGAATACATACAACCAGTAAGATCAACACTCCATTACCCCTATCTATAATACTTAAGCTTGACATCGGGTCTTCCATAAACAATCATATTATCAACAAGTACTTAGCCCTCTTCAATACCTTCACTCATAAGACCTGATATTAGTTATGATGTTAATAAACTAGTCCAGATCATGCACAAACATATTAGCTTGCTATAAAAAGAATCCTTTGATATATCAAAGGAACATCTTGTTATATTAAATTTCTCTTATCTCATTCAGCTCGTACTCTTCGTGCCTTTGCTAATGCTAATTGGGATGGTAATGCAGTTACAAATGACTCTATCTCTACTTATGTTATTCTTCTTGGCTCTAGCCTTTTTAGATAGAGTTCTAAGAGATAATCCTCTATCGCCCTCTCATCTATTAAAGTCGAATATCATGTCATTTCATTTACTACCACTAAATTCAACTGGTTAACTATTTTGATAAAAGAAATTATTTATCTCAAATTTGAAACCTTGCATAATTTATTGTGATAACATTATAGAAACTTACTTATGTTCTTTATCATGATATCTTTGCCTATGTTATTTTTCTTGGCTCTAACCCTATTAATTGAAGTTCTAAGAAACAATTCACTACCACTTATCATCTATTGAAGTTGAATGCCATAACATTGCATTCATTACTACTAAATTCAAGTTGTAAACTAACTTGATGAAAGAACTTGCTTATCTCAAATCTGGAACCTCTTATAATTTACTATGACAACATTAAAGCAATTTACTTATGTTCTAACCCTATGTTTCACTTGCACATGAAGCATATTGCTATTGATTTTTCACATTGTTTGTGATCAAGTGACTTGCAAACAACTCCATATATATACTACAAATCAATTAGTTAACTCTCTCACTAAGCCCCTTTCTCTATAATAGTTTCTTATTCGTCGTTCCAATATAAAAGTCCTTCCCAGAAAATTATGCATGTGGGGGCATAATAAAGATTGATTATGTATTGTAACTATTCCACGATCATAGTTATATAAATTATACACGAACACAAATATGTATATATACCTAAATCATCTTGAAAATAAACACAACAAAAACTTACAAATCTTCTTTAATAATTCATTAATGGAAATATAAGGATCTATGCTTATAAATTTATTCTAAATAACACCTTATAATTTTGTTTATGTATTGATTCTTTTCCTTTAGATACATTCCTATGTTGCAACTTGTCCAATAAATTGGATCTTATTGAAAATTGCATATATTACGTTATCTTTATCACAATTATAGGTTTATATGTTTGTTATTAGTATAAGTGATGATTCCCTATACACACGTTAAACTTTTTAATATTTTATTTAAAGGAGTATTTTTCACATATTTATAATTATCTTGTAATAGTATTCAATGTCAACTTCGTCTTATGAATATATCATAAGAAGTAGCTTTTGTCCTTGAAAATCTAAACTTATAATTGTAATATGAGAATGATTGGAATAAAGTTAAGTCCCTTTTTTAGATTGTTTGAAGGGATTCTCATTAATGTACTTATCCAAGTATCAAATAGGGTGAGAGTTATGGATAGGAATGACAACAGGCTAAGTTGGGCTAGATCCTCCTATGGCTCAAGTCTGGTCTGAAATTATTTTTAAAAACTCAAACTCGGTCTGAAATATAATTAGACTTGGCTCGATCTCGAACTTGATCAGCCTTCCAATAGCTCGAAGCCCAATTAGACCTACGCAACTTAGAGTAAGCTTATGTCCATTAAGCTTTGATTAGATCCAATTAGGATATGCCAAGCCTAATTAAGTTGGGTTAAGGTTAAAAGTCCAACACATTTAAAAAATATCAATTGATCCTAAGCCCATTTAGGCTAGATAAGCCCCAAAGTCCAAACTTTTTTAAAAAATATTAAATATTTCAAAGCCCAATTAAGGTAAGCAAGTCCAAAGGCTCAACTCTTTAAAAGTTTTGTGATTAAAGTAATGATCAAAATAGTCTATTTATAGAGTTACTTTCCTCCTCCTTGTCTTTTCACTCACAAATCTCCCAAAGGATTTGACTTTTAGACTTAACTTTGCTTAATTATGCTTTAGATCTCTTTAGGCTTAACTTTGCTTAATTATGCTTTAGATCTCTTATCCTAAACGTGCTTTATTATTAAAAAAACATAGTCATTTAAGAATAAAACAACATTATTCTTAATACAGTTAGGTTTAAGGTTGGGTTGGATTGTAGAGCTCAGGCTCAAACTAGTTCAAAACTCGAAAATTTTGTAAATCGAAGTTTGAACTTAATTTTGTTTAGTTATGCACAGTTTTTATAAGTTTATATACTCTTTAAAGGTCCTGCAGATAGGCCTCAGCTGAAACATTTTCACTCCTTGAGACCTGAATATTAAGAGGCACAAAAGCACGTCCCTTCATCTCCATTTGTTGGCACAACGTTCCAAGTTATTGGAATTCTGCTCCTTAAGTAGTTCTGACTATCAATGCACACAAAACTTGGCAGAGTAAAAGAGCACCAATAACATAAAGAGTAAAGGTGTGGAAAAGATTACTCTCAACTCTCCATTGTCCCAACATTAGTCTTCTTTCTACCAAGAACAAAGCAAATGGAATGAAGGTTATGTACAGAATAAAGAACAACATAAAAGGAAACCAGAAGCTTTCCATTCTCTAAAACTAAAAGAAACTCTGCACATGGACTCTCAATAGTTTCATCCCAATGTGCCTGCCGTACCAAACTCATTCTCTCCTCTGTCACTTGCGTGTACCATGGAGAGCACCCTCATGGAACATCCTCTAGCTTATGTACATGAGAAGCTTAACTGAAATCATTTCCACAATCTAAATAGGCTTTTGACCAGATAGTGTGCTGTATATTTCTACAACTTCAATCTGGAAAAGCCTAAACCAATTTATCAGAAAAGCACGAAACCGACGCTGCAATTGGAGTAGCTGTAGTGACTCGAACCCCAACCTTCATTGTGGTAGGTTATTAACTGCAAACAGCCTCAACTGCTAGTTTTTTCATGACATTTGGGCATGGATCTCCTCCAAACATTTCGGGTGCAACAGTTACTGAGCATGAGTTCTGCCCGACACAAAGCTGCAAAATGAAAAGTTACATTAGTGTCTGATCAGAAGCAAAGGGGAAAATTACCATTCAGGATCATGAACAGTGAATTCAGTTATAGGACTACGAAAAGGCGGTTACAAACACTGGGACAAAGCAAACTGTAGCATACCCTGTTAAAAGCATCATATGAATGGAAAGCATGACAGTTCCCTTGACGGTAGTTTCCACAAGTCCCTTCTGGTGTGCCAAAGCTTGCAAATTTAATAGAAGAAATTTTCTGCCCAGGGCCACATGACAAATGGACCTTAGGCCTCAACGGTTTATTCACCTTACCAGAGGCTTGCATCTCATAATTCATCAAAGTTGGCTGCCACTCATAAATATCAGCACACACACTGTCCACTTCTCTCCTTAGCAAGGAAATTCCATTAGGATCTCCACCCCATTCTTCAAACACAACTAACAAGTTTCCTGTTGGGTTTAGCCATGATCGAGGAACATGATACCTGAAAGGTTGAATATTTTTTCTTTATGTGTTAAATTTTCAATGGACTCTTCATGTGATTAATGGGAACTGAAAAAGCTAGTTAATACTTCATTACCATCTTTGGCAGGCTTCCTCACAATTCCTCAAGCATTTTGTCTCACTAAATGTTCCAGCATAGTTGCATTCACCACAACTTCCAGAGGCTTTATTTGCAGGCCAGTAACGTCCAACACTTTGCCCGTTTATCCAAACCTGTCCTTTGCCCATACTAGCCATGTCTAATGCCAATGGGGAATTTCCATCTGGAGCGTTGAAGGTAGTCTGTGAAAGATGGCATAAAAATATTACACCAAGACTTGTTATCATTTAACATACTACTGATCATCGAGAAATTTTAAATGGAAGTGGAATGGTACTTCTTTCAGGTAGTGGTTTGACTAAAAAGTATCACATTATCAGAGCCGCAATCCACTTGTAATTAAAACAAGGGAAGAAGTTTCAAACTGCAAAGCTAACTCAATAACTTGGTCCATAAACGACAAACAAGGATTGCCAAGAAAATTTGATAGAGTGCAACACTGGGAAGCACATATATTTCATTGTTTATGAAGTTGACAAGATACGGTCAATGGGGGTTTCAAATACTCACTTTGTACCACATCAGTGACTGTCTTCTTGAAACTAAAGACCCTTGTGCCCACTCAACCGTGGAACTCCCGCTGAGTGAATGAAGGCTTAATGCCTCTCCTTTAAGACCAATCTGATTGCAAATGTAAAAACAAATGAACTTCAGCATAGCTTATGAAAAAAGAAATTACATGGTGAATTTTAGGTGAGAAACCTTGTATGTCCACTTCTGCCAAGACAATTCCCTCCTTCCCTCGTTGAGACCATTCAGTGACACTGGGCCAAGGACACCGGTACTCCATGTCTCAAAATGTGGACCAACGTTCTGCATTAAGTATCATCAACAGCGGATAAATGCACAAGTAAAACCAATGCGGCCTCTCCATGTTAATTAGTGCAAACATGCATGTATATATATGTGTATGAAAGAGAGACACAAACCGGGAGACCAACAGCAACACTCAGAAGAGAAATTCTATTAATACCGGCTCTCATCTTCACACCTTGACTAAAGGTCAATTTTGGGAATTCCAAGCTTCCATAAGCACTTCCTGCTCAGATTGAGAAAATATATCCAAACTTAATTTGGTTTATAAGGTTAAGACTGCAAGCAATATGTTGTATTGTACTCGGACAGAAGAAAGTATTGCCTTCTTGCAGATGCAAAAATATATGGCACTTCGGATGTGGATAGAAAACTTTTCAAACTGGTAAGATGAGAATATTCTAAGTTGGCGTTTAACATTTTTCTATTTCCTTCGCTTCTTTCATTCTTTTCTCTTTTTACTTGCAAACAGCATCCTAAAACAGAACTATGTGTACCTGATCGTTGACCATTGACAAAAACATGCAAAGCATGGCCTGCTGATAAAACAGTAAGAACAGGATCCTTCCCCTTTTTCAAGAATCCTTCATTTGAGTGAATATTCACACTGCAGATCCAAATTAAAAATGTCTAAAAACATAAATGCCAGAAGATGAAAAGATCAAGGACTAATCCAAAAGAATAGAAGAACAAGCTAAGTTGTATGATACTCACTCAGTCATGTACCATAAATAATCTGAACTGTCTCTGGTGGTATTTAATTGCTCCAACAACCCAGTCATCGTGAAGGTCTTATCACCATCAGAGCCAGGGTCTTCATTGTATGCCTGCCAAGACAGTCCTCCATGCACAGGAACGGGAGTCATCTTCATATTTGCAACTTGAGCACCAACCTGTCCAAACATGCACATCAACATTGTCAAAAATAAAAAACAAGAACGCTTTCAATTTTCAGGGAAAAAAAATATCATACTTGGCGGAAAACTATAGTAATACAATGTTGAAAATGGAAATTGTTTTGATCTTTTCAGGAAGGAACCCTCACCCTTGCAGTGTTGTAAACAGTGTTTTTGCAGTCTGGAAGAATACTGATAGACCAGGGAGGTAGGTTGTAGTGCATGTTACCAAAAGCTACTTTTGCAAATGACATCTGGTTGTAATTTGCAAGGAATGCAGAACAAGCTCCAGATTTTGATTTGAACACATGAGCCTATACAATATTGATGAAAAACAAGGGAAGGTTAACCCCACTTTAAATTAAGACCACTTTAGAAAGAATACAAGTAAAGGTCACCTCTTCATAGTTTCCCAATTTTATCACGGCTGCATCTCCAGAGACTAGCGCTGGTTCAGCAAGTTTAATTGCTCTATGTAGATCTTTCAGATGGCCCCATTTAGGCTGCCTTAAAAGTCCTGCGTGCATGAAGTAGGACCTATACTTCAGAATTATGCAGAAGGAATTTAAAACTCACTCCAGATCATGACTACTAAATAGTCGCAAGAGTATCATTAAATGGAGGCAGTGTCAGTTTGTTATCGAGAAGAGACATCTTATTTCATGTAGTCCTTTGTGCCCTGAAGATATCTCATAACCTTCTTTGCAACTTTCCAGTGATCAATACCTGAATTATTCTGATATCTTTATAATATTCCAACAACATATGTAATGTCAGGTTGGGTGCAGACCTAAGCATACATAAGACTTCCTACAGCGGAAGTATATGAAATGTTCTTCATATGTTCCCGCTCAAAGTCATTTTTCGGGCATTAATTCGAATTGAATCTATCACCTTTGACTATGAGTGCTACAATTGGTGCACAGTCTTGCATCCGAAATCTCTCTAAAACTTTGTTGATGTAGGTCTCTTGAAACAAACCCAAAATGCCTCGAAATCTTTCTCTATGAATCTTAATGCCAATGACATAAGATGTCTCACCTATATCTTTCATATCAAAATTTTTTTAGAGAAATTGTTACACCTCATAAAACAAACTCTTATTATTAGTCACAAGCAAAATGTCATCCACGCATAACACAAGAAAACAAGTCTTACTCTCACTGACCGTCTGGTATAAACATTGGTCCATTATATTCTCTTCAAAACCGAATGAAGTGATAACCTCATGAAATTTTAAATATCACTGCCGGGAGGTTTGTTTTAACCCATATATGGATTTATTAAGCTTATAGACTAAATGCTCATCATTACTAGAGGAGAATCCTTTAGGTTGTTTCATATAAACCTCTTCCTTCAGTTCACCATTGAGGAACGCCGTTTTCACATCCATTTAATGTAACTCAAGATCAAAATGAGCTACTAATGCCATGATTACATGAAGAGAATCTTTCTTCAATACAGGAGAAAATGCCTCTGTGTAGTCGATTCCTTCCCTTTGAGTGAACCCTTTTGCAACAAGTCTTGCTTTATATCTCTCAATGTTGCCTCCTAAGTCTTTCTTTGTCTTAAATACCCATCTACATCCAACGGTTTTCACACCATTTGGCAACTCAACGAGATCCCAAACTTGATTAGATGTCATAGAATTCATCTCATCCTTCATAGCATTGTACCACAAGTCCGATTCCTTAGAACTTATGGCTTGCGAAAACGTTTTATGATCATTTGCGACTCCAACGTTATGATCTAACTCTTGTAGATACACTATGTAATCACTAGGTATTGTTGACCTGGTAACCCTAGTGGATCTCCTTAATGTTGTATTATCATCATCACGAGGAACCTGTTGCTCAACTTGTTGTTCAACTGGTTGCTCAACAATTTATGGTTGTTCCTCATTTACAACTTGATCTATTGAATTAGTGTTAATAGCTCGTGGAACTTCAATAACTGGTTGTCTCACACCCGTTTGACCTTGAGGGATGTGAATGACAATCAATAGATCACTTGAACCAGAGGGTTGAGCTTCATAATGGCCGCTTTCAGAAACCATGTCTAAAAAATGACCACTCCCACTGATCAAGTCATTCTCAAGAAATTTTGCATTTCTTGATTCCACAATTTTAGTACTGTGAGATGGACAATAGAACCTATATCCCTTAGACCTTTCAGCATATCCAATGAAATACTCACTAATGGTCCTTGGGTCTAGCTTCTTCTCCTGTGGGTTGTAAATTCTTACTTCAGACGGGTATTCTCAAACTCGTATATGCCTCAGACCTGGTTTCAAATCCTTAAATAAATCAAAAGGTGTCTTTGAGATAGCTTTAGTTGGAACCCAATTTAATATATACACAGCCGTGTTTAGAGCTTCTGTCCACAGGAATTGAGAAAATTTTATGTTACTCCTCATACTTCTCACCATGTCCATTAAGGTTTGGTTTCTTCTTTCTGTCACACCATTCTGATTCGGAGACCCAGACATGGTGTACTGGGCAACAATCCTATGTTTCTGAAGAAACTTCGCAAAAGGACCAGGTGCTTGTCTACTTTCAGTGTATCTACCATAATACTCTCCACTTCTATCTGACCTCACGATTTTAATCAGTTTTTCATATTGATTCTCCACTTCAGCATTAAAAATTTTAAAGGCATCCAAAGCTTCGTCCTTAGAACGAAGTAAGTAGAGATATATATATCGCGAATAGTCGTCTATGAAGGTGATAAAATATTTCGGACTATTTGTATCCATATCTGGACAAC
>JANIJH010000001.1:18807072-18820030 GCA_024520975.1 Erythroxylum areolatum
GTTATTGTTATTATTATTATTATTTGTTAACTTTTTTATTAATACAAATCATTTGTTTTAAAATAATCAATGAATTATATATTTCTAATCATATTATACTATAGGGATAATTTTGTCATCAACACTGTTTTTTATGTTCTGTCAACTACAACCAAACACATTTCTGTCCTCGAGACGAAGAGAGTTTTATCTGTTTTGTCCATCACAACCAAACACTTCACTGTCTCCAATTTTTGCTATATTCTATCTTCAAATTTTTGTTTCATTCCGTCTCTACATATAGGAGACATTAACCATACGCAATGTTTGGGTTTAGAGCATCGGGGGACAAGGACATTCGGTTCTTCACGGTTAACAGAAAACCGGCCAGTTTACTATTTAACCAATCAGTTTTCATTCATAACGACTAAAAGCAAAAACCGAACTAAAAATCAATTGGGTTTATATTAAATCTGGTCGAACCGACCGATTCGGCTCGATTTTTACATTAATGATGATGATTTAGTCTTTGTGGCGATTAGAGGTAGGACAGGGTGGGGGCGAGAGGGTTTAAGGAAGTGGAGTTAAGGAGAAAGATACAATTCCTAATTAAAATATATTTTAGACAAATTTGTCACATGTTAATATCAATTTCTTTTTAATTAATAAATAATAATACTTCGGTATTAATATAATTTTTTCTATTTAAAATATTTTTAAAATATTATCATTCAAAATAAATAAGACTCAAATTATATTTTAATATTGAAAAACCGAAAGTGTTAATTGTTTCGCGAACTTTCCGCAAACTTCTTTAGCACAAACAAAATATAAACAAGCAAAACCAAAATAATAAAAACACTATAAATTTGGTAACGCGGTTCGGCACACCTTGCCTACGTCTGCGGAGCCTTTACCTAGCTTAATAACTTTCATCGAAGTACAATAGATTTACCCAAGGCTTTACTAAGCCGACACCACTCAACTCTTAACACTATCTCTCAACTTCACTTCCCGTGAAAGAATTTCACACCCAATAACACGACCGACTCGTGTTAACCTCAACAAAGAATTTTCTCAACACTCTTTTTAATTAAAAGACAATTGATAAAAAATAACTCAAGTGATCAAAATAATAAAGAACGAAAACTAGATACACTTGAAATAAAAAAGAACAACTTCCCGATGAGTTCCGCTTCACTAAAATAGATATGGAAGTCGTCGCAACAATAATGAGCTAACTCACATAAACACTAACACGAAGCCACAGTTCTGAAAAATTCTAGCAACGTTATCTTTAAGAAGATCCAGAAAAATCAAAAGCTCACGCCCACTGCTTTGTTTCTTATCTAACGCCCATGCTACGTTTCTTATCTAATGCCCACAATATTTTTCAACTCGCAAAAGCATACACAAGTAGCTGTGTTTTTCAATAGCAATTAACCCACGTAGCATCGTCGTTGTTGCACCTTCACATAAGATTAACTCTGTTGCTTCACTTATCAATAATATTTCACAAACACGTAACCCCACAGCAACCCATTCACAAAACAAATTCCTTCTTCTGTTGTATATTCTTCAATCTTCAATTTACGCCCACCAGAAGCAAAGCAAGCCTACCAGCATAGTTTCATTAGCGAAATTTGAAAAACATATGGAAGATGATGCCCTCAATCTCCACAGCTCATAAAGTCCATCAATTTCCTTGGCCAAAAATCAGCAACACACGCATCTCAGCAATCAGCTAAGTCATACCAACACAAGCTCTTCTTCAGCTATAGATAAAAACATGCCCACTACACACCCATCGAACGATGATGAAACCAGAATCCCTCTAATGGAATTCAAGAATGTAAGTGTCGAGATCTAATCTCGGGAGGAGCTATGTTTATCTGAAAACTTATCTTTAAAAGATCCCGCCTATGGTTGAACTCTCACCAACGTGATATACCACCAACGTGATAATAATAGACTTTTATTTTATACAAAAAAAATTCACAACCATAAATGTAGCAACCACATCAATTTGAATCCAAGTCAAATTACCCAATTAATATCTTATATGTCCAATTAATGAATAATGCCAATTCATATATCTTAACAATCTCTCCTTTTTTGGCATTGTTTGTCACAAATATGAAACTCCCCTTAAACAACATAATTGGAATATAACCATCAAACACACAAATCCACTATCCCCCTTGAAACAAAAAGATGCCAAAAAGTATGACGAATAATCATGCACATATCTTGAAATCTTCCCCTAAATGGAACATTCACCATAAACAATATGATGTCTCCCCCTTGGGATAAAACAGTATCAAAATGCATAATTATACCAGTGGAAGAATTATAAGCACGTCAAGAAGACAAATTACCATCATTAAAAACATTGAGAGATACGCCCAAAAGAGAGAGAGACACCTGAGAGAGATCCATACCGATGAGAGAGCTGAGGAGTCTTCGATAGAGCCAAATAGAAATTACAATGCAAACTACTAAAAAGATGGGGCGACAATAGCAACATAAAACTAAAGAACTAAAAAAATCTTTTCTTTTTTTGTTTTCTTTTTTTGTTTTTTATTTGTTTTTAACAACACAAAAAAATATTTTAAAAATGTAAAGCATACTATCCTTGTGCCCTTTGAAGAATCTCAAACCTGGGCTTATTCCTCGTCATATTATCTTGATCATCGGTTTTTTCTTTAGAAGTAACTGACTCGTCCTTTGTTTGATCAGTTACTTCACAAACAGTAACTAACTGTGAATCTGTACATTTTCATATTTTTCCTTCAATATATTTTTATGCTTGTACTTGACCCTTTCTAATTCAAGCTTGCTTCGATATCATAGGATGCTACTGGAAATTTAATGGAGAACGTCTAGATTTTCCGTTTTGACCCCTTTAAAATATCATTTGTAGTAACTGATAACACCTTGGTCGTATATGTCCAATGATTCCACAAAAATGACATGTCGGTACAAATCTTCGATTCTTTCTCGATGTTTCTTCTTCTCGGATTGATCTAGAAATATTATTTTTCTCCTCATTCGCTTTCGACACTCACCCTTATAGCCAATGCCTTGAAGATCCCCTTTAACTTTACTAATTTCTAACAACTTTTCTAGCTTTTTGATACCTCCATTTAATATTCTCAATCCCTTTTCGATACTTACTAATTTCATTCTAGCTTCACCAAGTTCATTTGATGTAAATTCTTTTCTAACTCTTTGGATGGTGTCTTCATGGAGAGATTCTCTTCCTTCAATCTTTCATTCTTTCTATATACTTTCACTCATTTTTTGTACATTAATTCGTAAGCTTAGTAAATGTTCTCCATTTTATCACTTAACCCACTTTCATCACTGTCATAATCTAAAATCGAGCTTTGAGCTGAATCGTTTGCATTTTTTTCAGAAATTTCCAGATTTACTCACTTTTTCATCTTCAATTACTTCATTCTCAGTTACTATTAAACAAGTAACTGGACTTTTGCTGTACAAAGTAACTAACACATCATTATTTACAACTTCTTTTTCACTTTCGGATTCGTTATCACTCCAAGTGCTCGTATAGGATTTTCCTTTCTCTTCTTTATAGTATTAGCACACTCCGCTTGAACATGCCCGAAACCTTAACACTCATGGCATTGAATTCTCTTTACCTTTCTTTATTCCTTTTGAGTTTTGGCTTATTGATTGAAGTTGTTGTTCAATGAGCTCCTGCCTTTTTGCCTAAACTCAGGTCTGTCCTTTTTCACTCTCTTTAGCTACTTACTAAACTCTCATGTTAATAGCTCTATCTCCTCATTCTCGTCGGATTCATCTTCTAAGTCATTCACGACTTTACCAATCTCGACTTGCAATGCTAATCCTTTCTTTTTCTCTCGATTATCCCTCAACAAATTTATTTCGAAATTTGTAAGAATTCTAATTACCTTCTCCAATGACAAATCATTGATGTCATGAGCCTCCTCGATTGTCGCAATTTTTGGAATAAATCTTGAAGGTAGTGATCTCAACGTCTTCTTAACTAGTTTCAAATTGGAATATTTCTTTCCGAATTGATATACTTGATTCGCTATATCACACAATCTTTCATGAAAGTCCCCAATAGTCTCATTCTCATCCATCTTCAGTTCTTCAAACCGTATAGCCAACGACGGAGCACCACTGGGCCCCCCAAGGTTTTTTCAAAAATTATTCTTAATATATATATAAAGGGAGTTATTTAAGGGTTAGTGGTGTACTAGGCCCTCCAAAATTTAAAACAATTAATATTCGGACTTTCCTATATTAAATTTCTGGCTCCGTCACTGCGTATAGCTAACATCTGTAGTTTTGACGCTATAATAGATTTTGACCCTTCATGAATAGTCTGCAACATATCTCACATTTCTTTAGCCGATTCACAGGCTGATATCATTAAGAGAAGCGTCCTTCATCAACAGCACTGAAAATTGCATGCAAAGCTTGTGAGTTTCCAAATACTTTTTCTTCTTCGGCTCTTGTCCATTCAGATGGATCTTTTAGAATTGTCTCTCTTTTATCGTCAGTAATCATCGAATGTGTTCAGCCATATACTAACGAGTTCCATGCTCTTGTTCCCTGTGCCTAAATAAAGACCCTCGTCCGTGATTTCCATGTAGGATAATTAGAATCGTCCAATAGTAATGCCCTGATAAATAATGCTCATTCTCTTATGGCTATGTTCGCGAAACTAGGATCTGCACCAACTTGTTACCAAGTTCTGAATCGGTGACCTCTCTCTGATAACAATTGAAAAACCGAAAGTGTTAATTGTTTCACGAACTCTCCGCAAACTTTTTTAGCACCAACAAAATAAAAATAAGTAAAACCAAAATAATAAAAACACTAAAAATTTGGTAACGCAGTTCGGTACACCTTACCTATATCTACGGGGCCTCACCCAGCTTAATAACTTTTACCGAAGTACAATAGATTTACCCAAGGCTTTACTGAGCTGACACCACTCAACCCTTGACACTATCTCTCAACTTCACTTCCTGTAAAAGAATTTCACATCCAATAACATGACCGACTCGTGTTAACCTCAACAGAGGATTTTTTCAACACTCTTTTTAATTAAAAGAAAATTAATAAAAAAAATAACCCATGTGATCAAAATAATAAAGAACGAAAACTAGATACACTTGAGATAGAAAAAACAACTTCCCGATGAGTTTTGCTCCACTGAAATAGATCTGGAAGTCATCGCAACAACAATGAGCTGACTCACATAAACACTAACACGAAGCCACAGCTCTGAAAAATTCCAACAATGTTATCTTTAAGAAGATTCAGAAAAATCAAAAGCTCACGCCTGCTCATTTATTTCTTATCTAACGCCCATGCTACGTTTCTTGTCTAATGCTCACGATATTTTTCAACTTACAAAAGCATGCACATGTAGCCGTGTTTTTCAATAACAATTAACCCACGCAACACCGTCGTTGTTGCACCTTCACATAAGAATAACTCTATACTTATCAATAATATTTCACGAACACGTAACCCCACAACAACCCACTCACAAAACAAATTCGTTCTTCTGTTGTATATTTTTCAAACTTCAATTTACACCCACCAGAAGCAAAGCAAGCTTACCAACATAGTTTCATTAGCGAAATTTGAAAAACGTGTGGACGGTGATGCCCTCAATCTCCACAGCTCATAAAGTCCATCAATTTTCTTAGCCAAAAATCAACAACACACTCATCTCAATAATCAGCTAAGTCACGTTAACACAAGCTCTTCTTTAGCTATAGATAAAAACATGCACAATACACACCTATGGAATGATGATGAAACTAGAATCCCTCTGATGGAATCCACGAACGTAAGGGCCTAGATCTAATATCGAGAGGAGCTAGGTTTATATGAAAATTTATCTTAAAAAAATCCCACCTATGTTTGAACTATCACTAACGTAATATACCACCAACGTGATAATAATAGCTTTTATTTTATACAGAATTCTTTCACAACCATAAGTGTAGCAACCACATCAATTTAAATCCAAGTCAAATCACCAAATTAATATTTTATATGTCTAATTAATAAATAATGCCAAAACATATATACTAGCAAATATAAATTTTGTACTTTTGACATCACATACAATACAATTCGTATCATAGACGTTGACCGAAACACATTTGCCTTATATAGCAAAATTTTTCGTTAAGTTATGAAGAAAGCTTTGAAATTGTAACAATTTTTTTAAGTACAGAGTTTGACTTTTGAATCCTTCAGTCAAGTCAATTGCGACGATTGATGCCTACATGTACAAGACCCATTTGGCGTTCTCTCACCCATGTGCAAAGAAACTCCAGCAGTGCAGTCACTTTCCGTACTCTCTTAGTTTTATTAACCTTAATCCTTTATTCAAATTAAATCTGGCTTCGAATTAGTCGAATCACAATAAAGCATTGTTGTATCATTTTTGAATATAAGGGAATTGGTTCTATTTTTTTCTGATATAGTTTTTAATTTTTATTTTTCAAATAAATCAAAAATTTGTTTGATCGTTAATATTAATGTAATTATATTTTGATTATTAATGATAATTACATATTAGATAAAAATTTTAAATAAGATTTTTAATTAATTAAATTTATTTTAATATCTTATATAATATTCATTAATAAATTATCAATAATTTTTTATTTTATTACAAATAAATAATTTTAAAATCAAAATTTATTTACAAATTAATATTAATTTTAAATGTATTTTAATAATTTGATAGAATTTGCGTTTTCTTTTGTATATCTTTTTTCTTTTGTTAGAATTTGCTTTATGATGTGCCAATGCACAAGGCTTTGTGGAGATATTTTTAGAAAGAAGCTATTTTTATGAATTAAAGATATGATTCTATAGTTATAATTAAACATGTGAATTTGGGTTCGTATGTTCCAATAAACGATTATAATCCTCAGCGTCTCTCAATGTCACCTCCAAATAAGACGCATATCCCTCTCCACACTGACAAATCATCGACTTTGGTACAAATATGAATTAAATAGAGAGGCATCATCTGATAGTGAACTAAAAATTGAAGCCGACGACCTGCACACCCTAATTCGCAACATAACACAGACAAACGACGTTACTACTTGTGGGAGCGGCTTAGGCTATACACATACCATCCGTTCGATATGGTTGGTTTGTACGGCTTTTCATTACTGGAACCTCGGAATTGTCACCTAGTCGAACCAGGTAAGCGGCTGGCTTTCATGTATTTCTCATCGCTTATCGTTCTTTCGTTACTTTTGATGGGCCATAATCAAATCAGAGATATCGCTGTTTCCACTGTTCAACTTGCTATTTTTTTTTTGTACCACTTTTCAGGTGGAGTGAGGAGAAATGCTGCGCCTAAAAATAATGGTAATCTATTTGAGTTTTTGAGGGGAGAGATTGAGATCGATATATTGTATTCTTCACTTATCTGGAGAGTAACGTTTTTCGGGAGATCTTCTTAATTCTCATTTGTTTCTTTGCTTATGGGGTCAGGATACCTGGTGGTATTTATGTTCAAGACCTTAACTAGATACATGTCATACACCGCAAACACAGTTATGTTGGTGATCAAACTATGCAGGTATCCTGGCCATAGCCAAAGTTCCAACGGAACGATCTTATTGTCTCAGGGGCCAGGGCGAGAAGGCCGCCATGTCGTCCTCTAGGTTGCCATTTTTATCCAGTAATATTAGCTACTGTGAGACTCCGACTGTCAATATAAACAAATCATTTCGAAATGGTGGTATTCCCGTCAACTTAAAAGATGGCTCTGCATCAAACTACGAGGACGGAAACATTTGGTTGAGGTTTCGGAGTCGTGTATCTAGGCACTTAAATTCCTTCTATCAGTTCTCTCGTCCTCACACGGTGATTGGCACCGTGAGTTTCATCTTTAATCACTTCTACTACAATAATAATAATAATAATAATAGTAAATAGACTCTAAGAGGAGTTGTTGCAATGATCAGTTGATTGGAATAACATCGGTCTCTCTTCTCCCGGTTGAATCAATTGCTGATCTCTCTCCCTCATTTCTTGTGGGGTTAATGAAGGTAAAGTTTGGCAGAGGACAGATGATGGTTTTAAGTTTATCGTTGAATTCCTGACCCCGTTTTTCATGGCTCAGGCGTTGGTACCATCAGTGCTGATGAACATTTACGTGGTGGGTTTGAACCAGTTGTTCGACGTGGAGATAGACAAGGTATGCATTACTCTAAAATAAAATTATACCATGTCCCCGTAAAGTTGAGAAAATGAGTATTTCAATGTTTAAAACTATAAAAAAGTTAGCGCTTAATTCCATTGAATTTATTTTGCTCCATGTTCCTAGACAAACAAGCCTTACCTTCCTATAGCTTCTGGCGATTTTTCAATGGAAACTGGCGTTACAATCGTTTCTGCCTCTTTATTGATGGTAAGTATGTTGGAAACTTCCCTTTAATCGAACTAGTGAATTTTATAATTAAATATTTTGTTAAGTTTAAGAAAAGAGTTGGGTCGATAGATCTAATTAAAGTAAACGAAACTTATGGAGTCCAATTTTGGATTATAGAACCTATTACTGTAGGGTACAGATGGTTTTCATGTTTTGTTAAATCCTCCAAAAGCTTTCCCCTTTCCCCTTTCCCCTTTCCTGTTTATGCTTATGCAGAAAATTCTAGAGGTAATTTTTTGATTGTTAGTCAACGCCATTGGTGTTGTTAACGGAGATGAATGGGTGAGCAACACTATAGCGATTAGGTCACCAGAGGTTGCCACATTACGTGATTTAGGCGACTGCCTTCTCCTTGAAAGAAAATAATAACAATGAAAGACATAATTTTAGGAGATCTAGCCACAACTGGCTGTTTTCCGCGTAAAGTGACCATAGCGACATTCCAATGCTGGAGAAGTAGGGAGGAACACACCGGTGACGTGAAAACACAAGTAACAATAGAGAATCAGGGAAATGATTGTGATGCAAATTATGAACATGTACAATAGTGAAACCTTAGGCACATACACCATAAATTAGCCCCAAATACATGTCTAAAAAGCCCTAAGGTGAAGCTCTTAAAGCTTCACAATTAGAGAAAATTCAATCAAAGCTCTTCCAAGGTGCAATGAGATGCTTCTTTTATAAGCAAGAGGGACATATGAAGAAGAATTGCATGACGTACAAGTCATGGCAGGTGAAAAGTATAAATGAATGTGACTCCTTCACTCTTGTTTTACATGAATATAATTTAACCATAGCCTATCAAGTTTTAGTGATTAGATAGCGGAGCTACTAACTACATTATTTTTCACGAAACATAGGTTAATAACTAGAAGAAAACTTAATAAGAAAGAGTTAAATCTTGCAATTGACAATAACATAGAAGTTGATGTAGAATTTGTAGGAGTAGTTTGTTTAAAATTGGATTATGAAATTATCAATGTTTTAAAAACTGGATTAAACATCAAACCGGTCAAAAAAATATATTTAAGATTTAAAGATTCAACCGATATATAATAAATAAGAAATAAAAATTATAAGAATAAGTAAAAATATAGTAAAAATATCATATAAAATTATTATTATTATTATCATCATCATCATTTACATAAAGACTCATAAAAGTTAAAGTATGTTTAAATAAAGTAAATATAAAGAACTCTAACTTTATTTCAACTTTTTTTTAATGTCCTCTAAACATGCTTCTTTATAATTTAAATATTATGTTTAACATATTCTTAAATTATTTTAAACAAAATTACTTATATATACTAATTAATAATTCAATTTATTAAACAAATTCATCATAAAAATAATTAGTTTTTAACGATAATAATTTAAAATTTTCAATTAAAATATAACCTAACTTTTGACAAATATAATTTATTAGTGAGATTAAATAAATTTAGTATTTTTAAGGATAAAGTAGTAATTTATTTTTTAACAATAGTAATTTTAAACAAAATTTTTAATTAAAATATAAAGAGATAGAAAAAGAATATAAAATTTGAAAATATGATTTTTTAATTAAATTGTATTAAAGAATTGTAAAGAAAAACTTCATTAAAATTCAAAAGATTTTTAAAATATACTCATTAAAAATCTTAATTTTCCTACAGCAATTGTGTATTCTTCTATTAAGACTGTGCAAGAGGTGGCTTCAATTGCAACTCTGTGATTGATGCTCATGGGTACCACGATATGATAGCTACTTGTGGGTCATGACTCTGCAACCAAATTACCGCTTGTGGTTCCACATACTTGGTTGATAGATTTTCGTTACTTAATTGATTTTTAAGAAAACCAACAAGGTTTTCTCAAGAAACCAGTTGATTTATTATTTATCGGTTGATGTTTTCTCCTAGAGGTTATAAACCCAATCTGGACCAAAAATTAAGTTGGTTCGTATTTATTCTAGTCAAACTAGCCAGTCCGGTCTTGTTTTTAAATAATTAGAAATTATGCTTATTAGAAAGAACATATTATATGTCTTGTTTATTAGGTGAAATTTGATCAATGTCTAATTGGGATAAAAAGGATTTGATTTTGATAGAAAAATTCAAGCATTAATTAAAATTTTTATTCAATGCATATAGGCTTAATCCTCTTATTTTATAGTTTGTATAGAATGTCTCCTAATGATATCTATGCTACTTTATACAATGGTAATAAAGTTTTTGTCAAGAAATTCGTAAATAATATAAAAGAATAAGCCACATCTCCGAGAAAAGTGTTGAAAGGATGATAAGGGATAATATCCATCCAACTATTGACTTTAGTTACTTAGATATATATATTGATTTTTATAGGAGTAAGTTGACTAGAATAAAGAAAATGAAATAACTCATAGTTCTAATTTATATTACGTTGTAATATAAAAGAATAGGTTGAAAGGATAATAAAGAATAACATCCATCCAACTATTGACTAAAGTAAGTCAAGATATCTTCCCATAGAGGGAGCATTATGGCAAACATAAAATTTCAAAATAAGGAAAAGATTTGTTTATATAAAAATACTTAGAAAGTTATACAGTAATGGTTTAATTTACTATGTCAAGTAGTCATGAATAAAACTAGTTTACTTGAAAAGCTTAATTGCAACTTTTAGGATATGATAAGGACTATGCAGAGTAGATCTAACTTTCCAAAGTACCTTTGAAGGTAAGCCATTGAACAATATTATAAATATTCAACACTATCTTGAATAAATTAAAGCCTATAAAACACCTTTTAAGTTATAAAGTGGAAGGAAATTTAATTTAAATCACCTCTAAATGTGGGGCTACTCCTTTGAAGTTTGTCTTCGTAATCATAGTAAAAATAAATTACAAAGTGTACCTTCTCACCACTGCTTTATTGGATACCTAATTCATTTTAAGGTATAACTATTTTATTATAGAGGAGGTTTTAAAATTATGAAAATGCAAACAACAAAGTTCTTAAAGACTAATACGTTTGATGATGTTAGTTCTTCCCAATCATTAAAAAATAGTAGTGTGCCAAAAACTACAGTCTTATAACTTACATCCATTTATAATGGAATATTAGATCATTTACTTATGATTATTTTATCACAAGAACAAAAACCTATGAAATCATTACAAAATAAAGTTTTTGAAACTAAAGATAATTATGGAAATAGTCAGCTTAAGAGATTTAAAAATAAAAAAAACAACTTTTTTTATTTGACTCCAAGCCTAGGTTACCTAGACTCAGGCCTACCCACGACCAAACTCTTCAAAGTAAAACGATGTCATTTTACTTAGAATAGTTAGGTTTTGAGCCGACGAAGGCCTGAGTCTGGGCCTGGTCATGGGTTGACCCATTAAAAACACTTGAATCTGGGCCGATAGGCTACCCATTGCCATCTGTAGGAAGGCTACTATCTCTTTCTTTGTTTGATTGCCTGGTATACTTAGGAGAGGGTGACTATTATATAGGACAGATTGTTGTTCTTGTCAAGCCTTCAAAATTTGTTTTTGTTTCTCAATAAGATTTTTTATGGGATATGATGAGAAATGAAATATGGTCCATAAAGCATAATAAGGTGTAAGAGCTTGCAAAGTTACTTAGAAGTTGTAAGCATGTTGTTTTCAAATAGTTTTACAAGACTAACAAGAACCCTAAAAGAAACATTGAACGATTTAAGCAAGATTAGTTGTTAAAAGAGAAAGAATAGACATTAACATCATCTTTACTTTGGTATTTTCCAAAGATGCTTTTAGAGTAGCTACGACATTAATAACTTGTTATGTTATGAGGTAATAAACTCATTTAACTTCATAAAAAGTAAAAGTGAAATAAGGTTGCATAGATAATGCATTAAAAGTTTCAAATGACTTAGAAATGTTGCATGATGTTAAATAATTATTGTCTAAGTATTTTTTATATGAAAAACCTAGGTGAAATATTCTTTGACTTAGGTATTCCTAGGTGAATATTCTTTGACTTAGGTATTTAGATTTGTAAGGATAGATCTCAAAACCTGCTAATATTTCTCTCAAAAGAAATGCATAATGAGTTTGTTGAAAAGGTTTAATATGGATATTTGTAAGCCTTGTACAACATCAACTTCCCATAGATAAATGTTATCTTTGGTATGACGTTCAAAGAACGAACTTTAGAAAGAGGGTATAAAGGGTATTCCATATGCCAGTGTAATATAAGGAGCTTCATATATGCAAAAGTAAGAACCAAGTCGTTATTACATTTATATTTTTAACTGTTGGGTAGATATTTGTCAAACCTAAGTTCATAACACTATAATGTATACAAGCGAGTTTTAAGGTATTTAAATGGCACAAAAAATTATATACTAGCATACATAAAAGATGGGAATCTCATCCTTATAGTTTATATGTACTTAGATTTTATTATATTTGAAAACGATCTAGAAGGGGGGTTGAATAGATCTTTGAAACTTTTTCGTAAAGTTCTACAAAAACCAGAAGTTAAT
>JANIJH010000001.1:18820130-18831951 GCA_024520975.1 Erythroxylum areolatum
CTAGTGCACCTATTCAACTGATTAATAGTCGACTTGCAACTTGTTGGTCGACTTGTTTCATGCCCCAACTGATGAATATGATTTTATTAGTCGACTTGTCACATTATAGTCGACTAGTGCCATTGTATTCATTATATATCAGTCCAAAAATACCTGAATTAATTTCTTAATCAATTCTATACATTTTATTATTATCAAAACATAGAAAGATTTAATTTGTCAACCACCATTGGTCCAACAATATTTAGATGTTAGCAAGCTAAGTCAGGGTATATATTTATGCTAGCAAATGATGCTAAATCTTATAAAGTGTCAAATAGAAAAATGTGAACTCTTCAACACACATATTGACTTTATAGAGATGCATCACAAATTGAATGATTAAGAAATCTCATTGGGGATTTTTTTTAGTTGATTCAAATTTTATATCCATATATTTGTATTGTGATAACAATTAAACAGCGCAACTTAGTAAAAACAATAAGAATACTATAAGTTCTAACCATTTAGAAGTCAAATGATTGATTGTTATAAAACTTATATAAGACATTATTAGGACTAAGTATATGTTACTTAATCCACTAATTAAAGGTTAATCCACTAATTAAAGAACTATGGCTTAATGTTTATAAGGGACATGTTACTAACATGAGTATACTAAAGTCTTTTATGCTAATAATTAGCCTAGATTTTAATTTTACTCCAGATTAAGTTTTCACTTAATGTAATTGAAATGCATCATTTATTATATAATGATCATCACTACATAGTAATAAAGATTATTGCTTTTTTTTATTCATTATTTCATAGCATATCATAAAGATACAAATTCTTAAAATATGTGTTAATCTTAAGTAATTAAATCAAAACAAGCATAGGGTATACAAAGTTAATGTTAAGTCTTATTTCTATGTCTCATGACATAAAAGAATTTTTAGAATACAAACGGGTATTCTTAATACAAAAAAGGATATAAGATTTTCATCTCATAAAGGAATTTTCTATTGTAATTTAGCATCAATTGAGAAACGAAGACTGATAATAATACATGTCATAATCAAACAATAAAGATATCACTATATGTTACTACAATTTATTTTCTCATTCATGTTGGTATGGTTATTAAGTATACGTAACTATATTGAAACTATATTACACATTGGCATATTCGTTTGATATTTTTTGGTACGAAAAGTCTTAGTACAACAGATGATGGACATTGAATTACTTATGAATCAAATTATTTTCTAAAAGATACATCAATAAAGTTTTCTTATTAAATCTTTTGTTGATCCAAATTATTTTGTTTCTAAAACTAATGATAATTATTATTACTCAAAGGGGAGAACATTAGAAAATTTTCTTAATTGAGCTATTAGTTATGGATTTCATAGTTAAAAGTTTATTAAGGATTAGGAAATATTTTGATCTATAATAAAGTATAAAGAGTTTGATAATTAGTCTAACTAAAGTGGATCAAACTCATAGAGTCCAATTTTAGATTATGTAACTTATCAATTGGAGTTGTGAAAATTTATTTAGATTGTAATGAGGAATCGAATAAAAATTCCATACAAAGAGACTAGTTCTCCTGGTCCTTTCAAACACATGTAGAATTAAGAATACTTTGACTTGCAGAGACCTAAGATTTAGAAAATGAGTAAAAACATTACCTTGTGATTCATTTGTACGTTCAATCCAATCGGAAATTATGGAAAGTAAAACAAGTCAGGCTTTCATAATCCTCCATACTATTCATGTGAATTACCAATCTCTTGATAAAGATCTCCCACAAAATAAGATTTCTTAATGAATCCAGCAAGAAAATTTTTCTAGAATGTGTTCGTTTCACCAAGCCAATAGATAATTAAAGCCTACAAACAAAAAGGAAATTTGTACAAAATGGGTAACGATAACTTTCAACTACCAATAGTGTTAATACTATTTCTTAATATGAAGCTCAATTAAATTTCAACTTACCATTTTCTTCTTGTTAATTTGATTTATGTGTAGAGTCTGACTATGGGGGTTATGTTTCGGTCAGTGCCACTTCTTTCTGCGCTCCTCATAAGTTTTGTGCTTGGGAGCGTCTACTCCATTGACGTAAGTCCCTTGAATCAGTCAGAACCCCCGCATTCATGATTAAATTATTATATCTAGAGAATTTTTGTCTTTGTTGGTTGTAGCTTCCTTTACTTAGGTGGAAGAAACACGCATACCTTGCTGCATCCTGTATCCTGATTGTGAGAGCAGTTGTTGTCCAACTTGCTTTCTTTATACACATACAGGTATATACGAATAGTCACATGATACGTTGAGGTTTAATTAATATTCAATAAGAATATTCCGTACACGTTACATTGAAGGACTTCTAAATGGAAAGGCCATTTTCACTTGCAGAAATGCGTTCTTGGTAAACACTTGGCTTTAACCAGATCGCTGGCGTTTGCTACTGCTTTCATGTGCTTCTTCTCTGCCGTTATCGCATTACTCAAGGTAATCATTAACTGAAAAGATGTGTGTATTTGGGTTAAATTTGCTCAGCGATGTCATTCAGTGCGACAGTGAGCATGATCAGTCTTTCTTGTGTTTGTCTCATTCCAACAGGACATACCTGACACGAATGGGGATAGTATCCATGGTATTCAATCATTCAGTGTTAGCCTAGGGCCAAAAAGAGTGAGTACTTATCCACTTCAACGTATTTTTACCTTTTGAAATTCTGATCATTAGTTTGCCGTAACATGCAAGTAAAGAAAGTTATCATTGAGCATGGTTGGTCAGTCGCAGTTGACGACAATATTAAAATCTGATTTCTTATAATTTTCAATTTTAACGAAGTCTTTAAATAGAAAAGTTTTCGCTCACAAGATAAGACTTGAGTGTTAAAAGTGTATTGATGATATCTGAAGAAACGTGTGTCTTTCGCCAGGTATTTTGGGTATGCGTTAATATGCTCTTGTTGGCTTATGGAGCTGCGGTGGTGGTAGGAGCTTCTTCTTCCTTCCTTCCGAGCAAGCTTGCTACGGTACGCTTAATGAGTATTTCTGGGAATTACCAAGCATATATGTATTCTGGGATCCTTTACAAAATAGAAACTGGTGCAGATGTTAGGCCATTGTACGCTCGCTGCAATTTTGTGGGTTCGAGCACGATCTGTTGACATTTCAAGTAAAGACGCCACCACTTCCTTTTATATGTTCATATGGAAGGCCAGTAAGCTACTAGTCTATATATATTTCTGACGGATAATTGACATAGAACTCTAGTATAATTTAAAAAATCTTAGCAAAATTTTATGATAGTTTAAATAATCTTAGAAAAAAATTCCTTTTAGTTTTTACTTTTTAGAAAACACTATTTCCCTTATATTTAGAAAAAAAAACATACATAGTATGGATATCATATATGAGCTAATTAAATAATATTTATATAACAATTTTAAAATTCCAACTGAACTAAATAATCTATCTCAAACTAATAATTTATTACAATTATCAAATAAAGTCAAATTTAATTGATTTGCTAGGATCTAATAGTTGAGTTAAGTTATTGTACTAACAAAATTTGTTTTGTTCACGTATAATATTTGTTATCTTCTTCTTAACCAAAATATAAGAGAATATATTTTTCTGTAAAACTAAATTTATTAAAAAATAAAAATAAAAATTGAGGATTTTTAAAGATTTTTTAAAAAATTATAGGAGATGTCTATGTTTTTTAACCTATTCTTTACACACAGACACATACATATATTTTCTCCGCAATAACAACAACAATAATAACAACAACAATAATAATAATAGAATGTTATATGTCCATGAATACATAAAGGCTTTATTAGGACTAATACATATTGAATTCATATCTTACTACAAATTGAAAGGGTGTTGTTCTTAAAGTGAAAGTTATTGTAACTGAAATGTCAAAAGTTTCAAATGATGAAATATTTTTTTAAGTTGTTTGGAAAAGATATTGCTAGGAAAATAATGTTGAGTTATAATGTCTACAAAATTTCAATATTCTAAAAAATTATTACCTATAATAATTGTGTCATAAAGACTTAAATACTCCTTGTTTCTCACTAATAAAGTTTCAAATATAAAAGGTTTAACTTTTGAAACTTTTTTCAAAAAATGTGAACATTCATTTGATTTTAATAATTACAACTTATTAATTTAAATTTCTCATTTTGCTTTTATTATTTTAGATAATAATGAAACAATAAATACTTATTAAAAATAATTTAAATTGTAAAAGTAGTAATTTTTAATTCAAATATGAGATTAGTAATTATTTTGATATTAAAATAAGCTTTATTACTCAATTAGTAAAGTTAGAGGAATTCACGTCAAACTGAGCTCTTAGAAGTTGTCCCAACATACTATAAAGTTAAGTTAATTTGAGTTTTCATGTTTGAAATTGTCACAATCAGGTGGCAATTGTTGAATATACTTTTTAGTACAAAATTTACACTTTTTTTATTATACAGTTATTAGTGAACCATAAAATATCACAATTTTTGAATGTTTTGTGCAGTTATTCTACATAGAGTACTTTCTAATTCCTTTTGTACGCTAAGAAGAAAGAAATGCGTTTCATCGTGGGCTACAAGTAAAGAACAAGATGATCATCAACACCGTGCAAAGATCCAATTCTGAATAGAAAGACATTGCCATCTGCCAACTTATGAAAAAATATGCAAAGAAAGTTGAATTTATTATTGTTATCAAGGATGTACGTATATATACAAGTTGAGTATATGCTTTTAAAGATGCTTTCCCTATTTACATTAAACACTGTAAGAAAATATCTCCTATAACTACGCAATTCTATCTATCATGAATTAACAAACTACAACACTCCCCCTTAAATTGGCGTGTGCAAATTCAAAATACCCAACTTGCTTAACAACAACTTAAATCTATCTTTCCCTAATGCCTTGGTGAAGACATTCGCTATTTGATCCTTTGTCCACACCTTTGCAGGAGCTACGTCCTTCGACTGAACCCTTTCCCTGACAAAATAACAATCCATCTCAACATGCTTTGTCCTTTCATGAAATACCAGATTTGCAACAATGTGTAGAGCTGCCTGGTTATTGCAAAATAGCTCTGTTGGTCCTTCTTGAGGTGCTTTCAACTCCTTTAACAACCATCGTAACCAAATTACCTCACTAACTGTAGTAGCCATAGCTCTATATTCTACCTCTACCGATAAACGAGCCACCACTGATTGTTTCTTTGTTTTCTAAGAAATTGGTGACTCACCTAGTTTAATGAAATACCCTATAGTGGATCTCCGAGACATAGCACAACCACTACAATCGGCATCACAAAATGCTTTGAGTTTTAATTCACTTGATGCTGGTAATAAAACACCTTGTCCTGGTGCCATCTTCAAGTAGCGAATGACATGATAGATTACATCTAAGTGTTTTTTATTTAGTGACCTGACAAATTGGCTAAGAATATTCACAACGTATGTGATATCTGGTCTCGTAATGTTCAAATACAATAACCTTCCTACCAGTCTTCTATACTGATTCGCATATATTATTCGATCATCATTGCCCACACTCAACCTGTGATTCTGCTCTATTAGAAATGCGCTCGATCGATACGCCTGCATTCCACTTTCTTTTAATATATCCAATGTGTACTTGCGCTGACTAAGAACTATTCCTTGTGGTGATCTTGCAACTTCAATTCTAAGGAAATATTTTAGAGCTCCTTATCTTTGATACTAAATCTGTCATTAAGGTGTTGTTTCACCTTTCTTATTATTGATATACCATTTCTAGCTAATACCACATCATCCACATATATTAGAGCAGCGACAAAGACATTTCCAAAGTTGTATAAAAACAATGAGTGATGTACATTCAATTGCCTGAAGCCCACATCAAGTAAAGAATCAGAAAAATTGTGATACCAATTTCTAGAGGCTTGTCATAAGTCATATAAGGACTTCTTTAGTCTGTAGACTCTTGTCTCCCCTTTTTGAGCAAACCCTTGTGAAATTTTCATGTAGACCTCTTCCTCAAGATCACTATGAAGAAATGCGTTGTTCACGTCTAACTGGTAAACTTCCCATCCTTTGGCTTCTGCAACTACTAAGAGACATCTCACTGTAACAAGCTTTGCAACTGGCACCAAAGTTTCATGGAAGTCTATCCCTTCTATTTCAGTGAAACCCTTTGCTACTAAATGCACTTTGTAGTGGTCTATTTCTCCATTAGGCTTGAATTTGATCTTGTAAACCCATTTGGAATCAATGTCTCTCTTCCCTTTTGGTAGCATCTCCAAGTCCCAAGTTCGACTTTCTTCTAAAGCTTGTATTTCTTTTGCTATAGCTTCTTGCCAATGTTTGTGTTTCACTGTTTGTAAGAAATCCTTTGGCTCATCGTGTGATGTGATGGCCGCTAAAAAAACTTTGTGTGAGTGCAAAAATTTATCATATAAAACATAAAAGGACAAAGGATATACCACCAAGTTCCCGAATGGAGGAGTCAAGTGAGGTTGTGCGATGGAGGGTGGCAAGTCAACTTCAAAGCTATCAAATTATTTAGGTATCCTTCTAACCTGTTTATTTTCTTGTATGTCTCCATGTGACTCATCGATGACGGCTAGTCCTTTGTCACTTTCAGCAACTCCCATCTTTTTTATCTCTTGTTTAGATCCTTCTATCGACATATGTTCTATATGTGCATCAGTCACCCTCTCATTATTAACTATCAATTGGTTTTCTTCTTCATTTTGAATGGGTCCATTCTCTGTTACTTTGACCTGTCCAGATATTTGCTTAGTTAAGTCACAATCATCATTAAGAGTTGTACTCAATCCAATCTCCTTCACTTCTAGATGTCCTTGATCATTTATTCGACACATCTCCTTTTTCAAAGGAAATACATCCTCAAGGAAAGTCACATCTCTAGATGTATAAATTTGCTGTCTTTCAACATCATAGACCCTATACCCCTTTTGTCCATTTGGATAGCTGACAAACACACATGATCTACCTTTTTCACCAAATTTATCGCCATGCTTGACATTATTATGGGCAAATGCTAAGCAACCAAGAACCCTCACATGGCTATAAATTGGTTTATTGCCTAATAACACTTCACATGGAGTTTTGTTTTTGATGACCTTAGATGGTAGTCAGTTAATAAGGTATGTTCCTGTGAGAATACATTCTCCCCGAAACTTTATAGGTAATCCTCCCTGAAATCTCAATGCTTTTGTTGTCTCTAATATATGTCTATGTTTTCTTTCGATCACACTGTTCTATGAGGTGTATGAATACAAGATGTTTGTAAAACAATTCCTTTTTCCTTATAGTAATCAAGCATGTAATTGGAATGAAATTCCATTCCATTATCAGCTCTTATCTGCTTAACTTTCTTTTCAAATTGTGTCTCCACCATGTTGCAAAAATAAGGGCAAAAAATGACTCAACTTTGATTTGTGTTTCATTAGATATACCCAAACTGCTCTACTATAATCATCAACTATCGTGAGAAAATAATGAGCTCCTGAAATAGATGGGGTTCTATAACCTCCCCATATATCACAATGTATCAAATCAAAACATGTGATTGATTTTATTTCACTAACTGCAAACGGCAATCTTGTCTGTTTAGCTCGCTTGTATGAATCACAATGTAATTTATTTTCAAAAGAAACGTTGTCTGAAATAAGAGAAATATGCTGAATTTTCCCAACTGATGCATGTCCTAACCATCTGTGTCATAAACTTGAATCTTCTGCCTTTTTAACCGACATTGCCACACCTCTATTTTGTATTGGTTCAAGGCAATACAGGCCATCACACGCCTACCCACTGCAATTAGGTTCCTCGAAGGTAAGTCCTGCATCACACAGAAGTCCAGAAAGAATATTAGTGCGCAATTGTATTCTCTTGTCAATCTGCTAATAGAGAGTAAATTACACTTCAAGTCTGGAATATTCAAAACATTATTAAGTTTCAGACCATTGGAAAGTTTAACTTTCCCAATACCCATCACGGAAACACTATCTCCATTTGGAATTTTTACTAGCGGACTCCAATATTTATTTTGTCTTTTTTCAAGTAAATCACTATTGCAGGTGATGTGCTCTGTAGCACCTGAATCTATCGCCCACGGTTGCTCATAATTGATCTTACCATCCATGTTAGCCATAGGAGTGGTAGGTTGAGGAGTCAATTTCATCACTTCAGGCTCACGTTCTAAGTATTGAACCAATCCATTATATTGTTCTGTTGTGAGCCCAGGTACCGGACTAGCTTCATAACCAACCTGTGCTGCCTTTGGTGAATTCTTCTTCTCAACTCCCTGTCTACCTCTTTCTTTTCTATTGTTGCCTCTATTACCTTTACCTTTGCGCCCACCAGGTGGGAAACCAATGATTTCGAAATATTGTTCCTCTATATGCCCAAGCTTAGAACAATGACCTTACCTCAGCTTATCTTTTGTAGTAGTCCTTCGATCACTAGCATCTTTATTATTGTGACTTCCTCATGTTTGGAACGCCTCAACCATTGGCTTCTGATTTGCCG
This sequence comes from Erythroxylum areolatum, assembly GCA_024520975.1. Classification (NCBI taxonomy): domain Eukaryota; kingdom Viridiplantae; phylum Streptophyta; class Magnoliopsida; order Malpighiales; family Erythroxylaceae; genus Erythroxylum; species Erythroxylum areolatum. The sequence continues at coordinate 18,828,693 of JANIJH010000001.1, forward strand.
ATATGTTCCTTTGTTGTTCATCCTCTGCTACTAAATGATATGCATGTCCAAGAGTCATCATAGGTTTGGTGCTCAATATTTATGTCTTAACTATCCCAAAAACTTGATCCACATTAGAAAATCATATAACTGCTCTCTTTCTCTCATTGCATTTATCTTTTTTTGTATGTCATAGATAGAGCCACCACAATTGCATCTTGGAAGGGCAAAATTGATTGGACTTCATCCCATAAGCCTTTTAATTTTTTGTAATATGAAGACACAGACATTCCTTCTTATCATAAAAGCGTTACCGTCTGTTTGAGCTCACAGGCCCTAGATGCGCTTCCTTTTCCAATTCTCTCTTCCAAATCAACCTAGATTTCTCGAGCCGTCTTCACATACTTGATGCTGCTTCTGACATCCTTATCCATGGCACTTTTCAACTAGCCCTTGACCATTGCGCTACATCGCATCCGATGCATCAAGTCCACTAAACCTTGTGCAGGCATAGGTATTATACCATCAGCGAAGCCAATCTTATTCTTGGCAAATAACGCATTGCTCATGTCATTTACCCATTCTCTATAGTTGGCATCATAGAGAAGTTCACCCACATAGATCTGGCCAGGATTATCAGAGGCATGTATGTAGTATGGGGACATAGTATCCACACTACTCTGCTGATCTACCTTTGGAACGATAGAAGCTGATTCAGTCATGTTGTTGGTGATAAAGAAGAAGAGACAAAGAGACTAGGTATTTAGGGTTCAGAGTATTAGGATCACTGCTCTGATACCATGAAAAAATACGCAGAGAAAGTTGAATCTATTATTGCTATCAAGGATGTACATATATATACAAGTTGAGTATATTCCTTTAAGGATGCTTTCCTTATTTAAATTAAACACTTTACAAAAATATCTCCTATAACTACGCAATTCTATATATCATGAATTAACAAACTCCAACAACTTACTTCTTACATTGTCAGTTTGTAATTTATATAATCTAAATTAATAGTCAAAGTACAATGTTTATTAGTTGTGTTACTGTAACCAAAGTAGACTATAACACTGTCCCATTACCAAACTCTAGTTCATTGTTCAACAATCAACACACAAAATCCAAAAAAAAAGTGAATACTGAAATTTGTGAAAATTTTAACAAACCCTATGCCAAAATTAACAAATGCAAACTCACTCATTTATATGTTCCAATCTCGATTGTCTAAATATAGGAGAGGAGCTTATTTGGTACAAGTAATAAAAACTTAACTAACCAACAAACACAAGAGGAACAAACCCAATCGTATGCATAGTAGTGATTTGTCCTTCATTTGTGTTGGTTGGTTAGGTTTTTGCTCCTTACATTGCATCAAATAGGTTCCTCTCTTGGTTTTAGACAACAAAAATTGTATTACGATATTAAGATGAAAAGAAAAGTCAAATAATAAAGAATATAAGAGTGGAGCCGGAGATAAGAGTGATAACAAAAATTAGAGTTAAGGAGTCTGAACTTGTTTGCTAGTAGCAAAGGAAGCAAGGACATGACTTCGTCTAGTTAGTATATATATGTTCACTAACGAACATATGTAATAAAATGAGTGGAGGATGAGTAGCAACTATTACGGTCGTTGTATATGAGACTAACTAATTCTTAGAAAGAACAACTAACGAATTACTTGAATTCTCTCTCCTTTATCTTGGTCTTTTAAAGTTTTTCTTAAGAATGACAATAACATTCTAATAAAAATCTACTAAATGTAGGGTTTGGAGAGGTCCAAAACTGTGCAGCTTTACCCCTAGTTGGTAAAGAAGCTATTTTCAATAGACCTACATGCAAAAAAGAAAATGAATATATACTAAATAAATAGCTAATATCAAAACAACAATGTTAATTATTAGCCACGTTTTTTTAAGCGATGATATGAAAATCGTTGACAATTTTCAATAGCTTAGTCAAAAACTTATCCTTTCACGACGTTTTACAGAGTTGTTACTAAATGCATGTATTTGATGACGATTTAGAATTTTCTTTGCCAAAGCTTTGCAAGAATCTGGACTTTTGGCAACGAATTTATTAAATTATCACCAAAAGTTCAAACAATAAAATCAAATTTAAAATTATTGACAATGATTCTAAGCATAAAAATAAATTTAGCTAGAAAAATTGTCAAATAATTTATGAAACTATAAACTCAAAATTAATTAATATTACATAGATTTATACTTTTTATTTTTATCTTTTAAATTATATGATATGACGATTTTTTATGGTGTTACAAAATCTTCAAATAGTTTTAATATGAAGTTTGTAATATAATGATCATATATGACTCTTATATGAAAAATAATAAATATTGAAATATGGTAATCAATATAATATAATAACATATGGTAAGTAATACAAGATTTTAATTAAAAGTTTAAAAATTATTGCAGACAAAATAATAAATAAAGTTTCATGTCTATTACATCGAAAAGGAAAAGAAATAATTATTTTTCTAGATTCCAAGTGACATGAGACTCGGTAAAAAAACTTTCCCTATGTCTGGATTCCCAAGAAGGCTCCTTGTACATTCGAAGGCGTCAATTGAATAGTCAAAGATCTTCCCTCGTGTGTTAGTTTATTGACACCCTCTTCTAATAACTTCTTAGTTTTAACTAAACTAGTAGAAGATATAGTGAACAATTACCCAAATGTAGTATAAGATCACTGAATTAGATGAACCTCACGTATGATGTGTTTCACCTAAGAAACAAATAGTATAGAACTTAAATAGCTAAGTCAAATGGTATGATTTACCCAAATTCGAACACATGTATACTTGATTAAATAAACATAGTTTTTGGAATCAACGACTGTTCCAAAACAACCAATTTCTCTATTTTCGTACGGACCGTTAGGATACTACCATCACCTCCATTTTCATCTATGTTCTCTTAAAGATTCGAGGAAGCTTTACACAATACATAGTATATACAATAAAATGTTCATCTGATTGTTTTTCTAACAGAAAATGAGATACAAATAATAAAAAAGAGAGGTAATTCGGAAGATACTAAAAACCTTGAAGAAGAAGATCGGCTATGGAAGTTAAGTGGTGATTAGTGTTTGATGAAGAGATTTGTTATGCATCAATTTTGAAGTGAATCACACGTTAATACAACACTTAGAAAATGATATTTGGAATGCACTAAAAGGGGGGGTTGAATTGTGTATTCCCCTTTTTGTAATTCTTTTCAAAAACTATTTGTATGAAATAAAATTCTTTACA
>JANIJH010000001.1:18832051-18846530 GCA_024520975.1 Erythroxylum areolatum
TGCGTCTGCGTCTGCTTTGCGTCTGCGTCTGCTTTGCGTCTGCTTATCTTTCTATTCGATCTCATTTTTCTTTGTTATACTTCAAAATTACAAATCAGTAAAGTCATCTTGACTTAACAAATTTGTTCTTTACTAGGGAGAATTTTTCCATATTCCTCCATGCGGAGCTTATTTTTATCATCAGAAACTAGTCATCATGTCTACATTCCACGATGAATTTATGTTAATAGTTTTATTCTGAAAAGTTAATAGAAGACTTCCTATTTGAATGTTCCAATTATAACAATTTAAATTTTGTGATCTATTAAATAAGAATACTTTATATGATAAGGTTGACAATGTTAAGTGTGTATGTATTATAATTGAGACTACTTTCCTCTAAAGTCACCATTATGATAAAAATAGTTGGGTCCTTGAGCCCCTCATTAGATATGAAGAGAGCCACTGTGATAGAATTGAAAATAGAATGAAGTATATAAACATCCCCTGCAGAAGTAAAATACTCTAACAAACCTTTCATTAAACAGTTAGCAGGCGTTCCTCAAATAAGCATGGGAGGTGGAAAAAATGTGGAAAAAATGTCAACTCATACACAACTAACGCAGAAACACAATTCACCATCTTCCAAGCACAAACGCAAACAAAAACTTATGCAGCATAAGCATAACATAAAGCCCATATAAACTTCAAAATGTAGCAAAAAAATAGAACACAACAAGTGGGTTCTTAAAAACAGAAATGATGAGCAGTATCAACACAAGACATGACACTTATTTAACGGTGATGACCACAACACAAGAGACAACCACAATAGAGGAGAAGATGCTTCTTCAATAGTGAACTAGGAGGAAATACAATGGCTAACACGAAAGTAAAGAGAGCTTCATTTTGGTATTAATAAGTAATATAAAATGATGTCATTTGTTTTTAAACAAAATGACATCATTTTTTTTGAAAATGACATCTTCATTTTTTTATTTATCCTAAAGAAATATACCATTTGACGACGAATGGTGGCCAGTACTCTTTGGCTTGACCTGTGGTGATAAAATTATACATAATATAAAAATTTTATATAATAGTACCAAAGTTATATATAATAAATAGAGAATTATGATTAACTAGACTAATATATGACATAAGTCAGATATGATAATATTTATCTATTATCTATACATTCATAAATCATTATATTAGTTACAATTATTATCTATACAATCATATAACATTATATTAATTATCATATATAATTATATTTATTGCAATATAATTAAAAAATAATTACAATATGGAAAAATGGAAATCAAAATTTAATATTAATATCATAATCTTAAAAATCAAATTTAATATTATTGACAATGATTGTAAGTCTAAAAATAAATTTATCTAACAATATTGTCATTTCAAAATTTTATAAAACTAAATTCTCAAAATTAATTTATATTACATAAATTTATACTTTTTATTAATCTCTTTTAAAATATAGATGATGTGTCACAACACTTTATTTAATATATATAAAATCTATACTATTTTATAAAAATCATATATTACAAAACATTTGCAAAATATAAAAATATATATACATGAATAGAATTGGTGACGATTTTACATATTTAGTGACACTTCAAGAAACCGTTGCCCAAAGTTAGCGCTTTGGTGATAGTTTTATAAAATCGTCGTAAAAGGACAAAATTTGATGACGATTTTATTAATTCGGTCCAAAAGATGTCCCTTTAGCAATGATTCCATACGATTCCATGAGATCGCCGCTAAAGGATAGTTTCCATTTATGACAATTACCTAAATCGTTGGCTATTGTCTATCATTTGGTGACTTTTTTTAGATCATCACCAAATGTTAAAACATTTAAAAATAACACGAAAATGATGTCGTTTCTTTCACAACAAGCGACATCATTTTGTTTCATTAAAAAAACAATAAAGCCTCCCCATGCTATTCCTCATCGTCGTCGTCATCTTTATTTTTCTTCTTCCACTAAATGCCATCGTCATGTCTTCTTCAATTCTTCGTCTTTGTCTTCGTCGTCGTCGTCATTTGACGTAAGTGGCCCATCCTTTGCACTCTAGATTTTCTAATAATGGTGACATTGTTGTATCTAAGTATTTTTTTCTATTGGGTTTTGTGTTTTCCCCTTCGATGTTTTGGATTGGTTGATGGTGAATGTTTGTTGCATTAATAATGAAGATGGTGGCTTGTGTAATGCATCTATAATGGGTTGATTGAAATTTCTGAAACATTAGAAGTATGCTATTGGATTTAAATTGTTTCTGCATATAACATCTTTAAAACAACATTGTTTTGAACAATTCAAATAAGTTTGGGTTCATTAACAAAAACTTTATTAAAGTGTGTAAAATTGATTAAATTATATAACAATATATATTATACATTTCAATAAGTATAATATAATCTCCTTTAGTTAAATTTGATAAATAAGCAAAAGTTTCGTAATTGATATAAATCAAATTCCAATTTTAGATAATTGAAAGTAGCTTCAACATGGTCTCTTATATGTTAATCAAGATTTTGGAAATAACAGTTCCAAATATAAAAGTTCTAAGAGGCGAGAAAATCAAATTAAAAGGATAAATAAGTTTCGTTATCCTAAAATTAGGTCAAAGGAATGCCATGTACCTTAGTTATCTTATGATTTTAAACTAAGAATGTCAACTATAATTCATAATTTAGGACTAGTAACAAAAGAAATCCACATATAATTATGGATGATGTGTTTTGTAAACCACTTGGATGGTATATACGCTAGAAACCTATGACTAAGCTTTATTGAGGCTTATCGGTGAAATATTCCACGAGTCTAGGAGTCACAGCGAGAAGACTCGTTCTCAATTCATGTGGTCCAAAATGCCACATACCCTGGTTATGTTACGATTTCAAACTTATTATGTCAACTTGGATTGATTTATTATTATTTTATTTAGAACTTAAATTGCATTTAGTAGTTTAGGCATTTACTTTTAATTGTATAACTAGATGGAAACATATAGACGTCTCATTAAAAATGGTTCACTGAATACTTAGAACTAGTTAAGAGTTTCATGCAATTTGTAAAAAATCAAATGGGTGTAGAATGTTAAATTCATTGTCCATCCATAGATTGCTTACATATGAACATTCAAAGTCAAGATGTGGTATATAATCACTTACTAATCCGAGGCATAGATAAATTTTGCAGTTTATAGATTTATCATGGTGACCATTCTGAAGTAAGTTGTAGTAGAAGTGTTGATACATGCTTTGATGGTAGTAACAATAATGATGTAGAATATTATGATATTAATGATGATGGAATTAGCGAGATATAGTAGAAGTGCTAGAGGATTATGAGAATTATATGGAGACTATGAATGAAATTGGTTTGCCTAACAAAATTTGTAATATTATAGAAGATAATTTTAGGGATTTTTTTGAAAAAGGAAATGGAATTAAATAATAAATAGAGAAAGTTTACAAAGCAAATATAGGACATAGTGGAGTACCTTTGACAATCTTGTGCGACATGGTAAGTATTATAAACAAAAAATAGATGAGTAAGCATGATTGTAAGTTTTTCACTATATATTTAGTGAATATTTTGTGCTTATGCTATAATTTTGGTTTAACTTTTTCAACAAAATAAGCTCCCTAACTTCAATGAGGATCATAGACTTTAGGTTTTCCTTGGAAGAATTTTTGTTAACAAACCGTCCGAGGTTCCTTTCTCACCATAAAATGTAGCACAAAGTCATAATGCAACATTATTTATCAGTTGGTCTATTTTTGTGAAGACAGTTTGGTTTGATATTTTTTGTATAATGTTTAGAAGTGAGTCCCCCGGATTAAGCTATAGACATTTCATTGTGATATTTTTCCAATAATAGTTTTATGTAGATTAATCTTTAGACTTAAGAATAGATTGAAAATTTCAAAAGCTCTTATATAGGTCAGGATGGAATTCATGTTTGGCATGCAAAATAAAAGCAAATCATCTACAAAATAGAGGTTAATTAATCCAATCTTCTTGCATTTTATGTGGTGTCTAAATTTTGAGTTATTGTGCACTTCTTGCTTGATAATAACATTCGAATCTCTATGAAGAGGATAAAAAGATAGGGGGATAGGGGATCCCCTTTCTGAGACCTTGAGCTACTTAAAGAACCTAGTAGGATTGCCATTTATCAATACAAAAAAGGTGGCAGATGATATGCATTCTCTAAGCCAATTGATGAATTTAATTGGAAATCTATAAGTTGCGAGCATTTGCCATAAGAAGTCCCAACTGATACTATCGAAGGCCTTATGAAAGTCAATCATCATTGTGCAATTAGGAGAGCTATGTGTTCTAGAGTACCCCTTCAATAGTTATTATATTATAAGGAAATTGACTCCTATTTATCTATCCTTCATAAAAGCACCTTGGTTTTCATTTATCAAAGGAGTAATGGCTTTCTTCAATCTAGTAGCAAGTATCTTGGAAATGATTTTATAAAGGAAGTTGGTACATAAGATAGGTATGAAATCCCCAAAAGTAGAAGGATTAAGAACTTTAGGAATTAGGCACAATTCTATTGATTTCTTTGAGAAGAACCATTGGACAAAAATTCATAGACTACATTCTTGACAAAACTACCAATGATGTTCCATGATTTTAAGAAGAAGTAACCATTTAGGCCATATGGCCTTAAGGCTTTCTTATAGTCCATACCAAAAACCATTAACTACTTTGGTTAAATAATCAAAGTATAAAGGGGAAGTTTTTTATAGGTTAAGTTTTTGCAAGTCTATGAGTGAGACAGTAGATGAAACAGTGGTACCAAGTAGGGAGGCAAAAAATCTAACATCTTCATTTTGTATGTCTTGGGATTTTTGAAGTAGTATTCCATCACTAGAGGTGATTGAACAAATCTTGTTAGGATTCTTCTTGACCAATATCTTGCTGGAAGAAACTAGTGCAGTTGTCGCCATCCTTTAGCCAATTAAATCGCACCCTCTATTAAGAAAGAGAGGAATGATTTTTACAACCTGCAAGTAGTTAGAGAGAGCAATTTTTTCCTTGTCTAACGATGTTTAATCAACTAGCATAGAGGCAATCTAGTTCTGGATATCTTCGAGATCAAGTCTGGTGGAGTTAATAGCTAATATAGTGGATCTATATGACAAGTTCAACAATTTGACCTCAATTTTTATGAGTTTCAGCTTTCAGATGCACCCAAATTGTTTGGTTCCTCCAATATATAGATCTGCCCCCTTCGTAAAAGTCTCATTGAAACCTGGTTCATTAACAAAATAGTTATTGAACCTAAATGGATGGTGTTTAACAATCTGTTGGAATAAATTTGCAACTATGATTGTAGTGTGATTCAAAAAAAGTGGATTCTTGAATTTAGCTATGCTATTGAGAAAGTTATTGAGTCAAATGTCATTTACAAAGGCTCGATCTAATTTCTTTCGAATAAACCAATTTGATTTTTGTTTGTATGATCAAGTGAAAGAGTGTCCCAAATATTTGAGATTTGTCTCCCTAATGTTTTCTACACAATCTTGAAGTCATCTAAAAACTTCTTTAGATTAGAGTGGCCCTAAGCTTTAGACGCATAGAAAGTTAAATTAAAATCTCCACAAATCAACCAAGGCTTGGTGATGTGATTGATGTTGTTCCATAACACTCTTCTCTGGAATCTGAAGTTGCTTGCATAAATGAAGGATATATTTATGTAAGTGTGTTACTACAAGAGTAAGAAATTCATATGCATGGCTTGATCATTGGCTCATAGTATATCCACTTTGATTTCATAAAATCTATAGCAAACAATAAGAATTATACCTAGGGTGTTCGAAATTCTCACGTCTATCTTTTGTTGTGAAGTTCTTGCATTTGAAAATCTATAATAAATGGAGTAATAAATCTTTTTACATGTTAATTGACTTGCTCAATTATGCATTACCTGTTGGACATAAATAGCCCAAATCTTATCTTGAAGTAAAGAAGTTTTTAAGGGACCTTGTATTAGGATATATATTAATACATGCTTGTAATTATGATGGTGCCATATTTTGGATGGAAAATAATGATCTTGATCAATGACCTATTTGTGGTACATCAAGGTGGCAAGTGGATGATGGGAAAGGGAAAAAGATACTGCATAAAATCTTGATATACTTCCCTATTAAACCCTGACTACAAAGGCTTTTTATGTTAATAAAAATAGTTATAGATATGAGGTGGCATAATAAGAAATGCATTTATGATAACAATATATGTAATCCAGTAGACTCAATGGCATGGAAAGACTTTGATGGAAAATTTTCACGTTTGTAGAGGATTGTCGTAATGTTCTACTTGGTTTAACCTCAGATGGATTTAATCCATTAGGTAAAATGAGTACTTTTTGTAGTATATAACTGGTAATTTTAGTAACATATCTACAGAAGTTTATGAAGAAGCCTTTTATATTGTTATCTTTACTTATTCTAGGACCTATTATTCCTAGTAAGGATATCAATGTATATTATCTTTACTTATTCTAGGACCTCCTATTCCTAGTAAGGATATCGATGTATATATGCAACCACAAATTACTGACTTAAACCATCTTTAGAAGGTTGGATTAGAAATTTACGACATTGAAGGTGAAACATTTATAATGCATACGATTGTTTTGTGGACTATAAATGATTTTCCAACTTATGGGAATTTTTCTGGATGAAGTACTAAAGGATATATGACCTTTCTTATGTGTAACCATATAATTCATTCAATGAGGCTACGAAGTAAAATATGTTATATAGGACATCATTCTTACTTAAAACATGGGCATAGATGGCAAAGAAGAAAATTGTTTAATGGTAAAGTAGAATTAGGTGAAGTTGTTTTGCACTTATCTAATGATGATGTGGGTTACTAACTATCACATTTGGGTGACATTACACTTGGCAAACACCTAAGTAATATAAAGCAGAAGCGAGTTATTGTTTAGCTTAATTAGAATAAAAAAGCATATTTTTCAATTTGCCATATTGGAAGGAATTGCTATTGAGGCATGTTGAGTGCAAAACACACTACTAGTCTTACGCTCAGAGCTGCAAGTATACGGATCATACTTATTGCTAGAAACGATATCGATCCCATGAGGATTATGCTTAGGCACTACTTAATTCAGGTTATTCTTTGTTTAAGAAATTGTTTAACTCATATTTAAAAACAATAAATAAAATAAATACAAACTAAAAGTAACAAGAAATAACGCAACCCAAACCAAAATCTTAAACTAAGACTTGGAGAAAAATCAAGATTAAACATTAGGACTTGTCATTATCCCTATTTGCTCCCCTCTAATTAATTGATTTAATTTATGCTTGACCAAAATTTCCTAAAATTCTAGTTACCCTCTCTCAAGGTGTAACTAAATGTCACTAGTTGAATAAATTAGAACTAACTCTAGGATCTCTCGATGTGCAAAGTCATTTCTAAGAATTTAACTACATATGAAGCTCTCCTATAGGTAATGTATTGATCTATTGAAATCTCTTCCTAATAAATAACAAGTTTAAATCAATAACTTGTTATTTATAAGTCTTTTAATCATCAACTCTCGTTCTACAATTAACATAGATTACTAAGCTCACTATCTCAATTTATTGTTAGGTTTAAGCATAATAAATAACACAAACATGTGTATCATTTAATCAATAATCAAAGGTTCACAAATAGTTCAAACAACAAACCCTGAAAATTGTTTTAGCCAATCATAATATCTATAACATCCCCATCAATTAAATAACCCACGATAAACATGCTAGAAGAGAAAGACATTAAAATAACACTGGACGAGGCAGCTCCTCCTCTTTTTTGCCCGAATCTGGAAAATCTGGATGATGGGGTGCTCTTTGCCCAATTGAGAATGAAACCTTAAATCTCCATATATCTCTAGGCTCTAGCTCTATATTTTGGCTCCAGGAAGTAAGTTTTTCGACTGATTAATGACTCTCGGAATTCTCTTCTTTATAAAGTCACGAAAACCTAAAAAAAATAAAAGAAACCCGCATGTCCCTTCCACTTCCAGTTCCCACGATCATGGGAATTATACTTATGCTTCCCACGATCATGGTTTATCTTGACATAAACTTTCCCTATAGATTTCTCACAATCGTGGGAAACATGCCACTTTCCACAGTCGTGGGTTCTTGGTTTTTCAACAACTTCACTTCTCTTCTCTTCTCTTGGTCCCTATCTCATTCACAAAGGTGTCCACCCTCCATTCCTATACCAAAATGATCAATTCCTACCCTAAATCAATATCAGACACAAAAGAATAACCATGAAGATCAAATTAAACAAAAGCACATAAAACAAGTCCTATAACGTAATAATACTAACTTATCATACAAGAAACACATACTTAAATACTTAGAAAACAGATACTAATGCTCAACTATCAACTTCCACATACTTAAATCCTTGCTTGTCCTCAAGAAAAATTAAGCTCAACCAATCAATTCCATTACTTCATTTTCACAAAGATCAAAGCATGTTATCCCTCAAAGTTTAGCCAAATCAAGTCTCAAGCTATCACACATATCATGACTACTCTCCATTAGTGTACATAAGCAAACTCAATTTATGATACCATCACTCCAACATAAGTATAAATGTAAAATGAATCTTTCTCATAGTTTCACTAATTTTTCTCAAGTGTTTGATGGTTAGTGTTTCTCTCAAGCTCCCTATAGGAAATTAAACTACCATAAGCTTGCTAATACACCAACTCTCCTCTACAATGATTACATGCATAAATGGATCAAAAGGACTTATTTCAGGTTGTAAGGTGGTACGGGTTAAGGTAGGTCCAAAGAGGTAAAAGGGTTTAACACAAACATGTATAAAGTAATAAGAGAAAAAAAGGGATACAAAACATGTTCTGAGATATACAAATGTAAATATACTACTACTCCACACTTATTGATGCTCCCAAAATGTTCTTCCCTTTTTCTTTTCTTTTTCTCTTTTTTCTTTCTTTTCTTCTTTTTCTTTTTTTCTTTTTAATATATAATTGAAGAAACAACAAACAAAATAGCAACTAGATACAATGTGATCAAAGAGTAGAAGTATAACTCAATTCATCTAGGAATGAAAAAATATTTTGTACCAAAAATCCCAAATTAGTGCATCACTTAATACTTTACTAAGCTTGTGAATGGGTAGGCTACTAAGGTTTCGGGTTTTGAAATATGAGGTGTTTTTAAGAAACAAAAGGGTTAAGGCCCAACGGGGCTAACAAAGGATAATAACAAGGGTAGGTCATTTAAGCCAAAGGTTATCATAAAAAAGGCTTTAATCATTTCTATTAAGCATGCATCCAGTAGACTCAAACCGATTCAAAGCAAGTTTTGAAGGTAGTAACCTAAAGGGGCATCACATACTCAAAGAAATAAGATGCCTATAAATGGAGTCATATAAGCTCAAACCTCGCATTGGCTCAAATGAAAATTCATTATGCATTTCTACACTATCTCATTGCTCAAGTGTCACATTTTGAGTAAGCTTATGCAACCAACTACTTTTCATCAATCAACATGATTCACTCTCTCCTCAAGTAGCCTAATTCAAGTACAAACATGCATTCAATCTTATTCCAACTAGGATGACAAAATCTCATGGCAAAACAAATCAATATGATTCAAGTATGGTTCCATTGCTTAACACAAAACAACATCAACATCAAACAATAACCTAATATGCCTAAAAACATACCTCCTAATTAGCAAAATGCAAACAATAAATAAATCAAATTTAAATGATGCAATTGATAAGGCAACTGTCACCTCTCCATACTTGGAAAACACATTATCCTCAATATGACAAAGCAACCATAAAATGAAATCAAAACATTAATCACGTAAACAAGTAACATAAGTAATAAAGCAAATAAAACAATATAAAAAATGAAGGGTAAGAATGCTTATGGAGAATGAGGTGTGAAGGTGTAGGAGAAGGGACTCAATTTTTTTCTTCTGGAAGAACTTTAGGAACTTCTTTTTGATATACCGCTGCTCCTTGTGTACTTGTAATACTTGGTTGCCAAGCTCATTGATTTGCAACGTCATTTGCTACTGATTTGCACCCATCTGATTAAATTTTGCTGAAATCATTCATCATCTACTGCTGTTGTTGGTTCCTTTTTGATTGCTTCTTCTTGAGGCTCCAGTGGTGCCAAAGATGTGGATGGTTGCGACATAGCTGCAGTCTTACCCTTCCTGTTCTTGATAGCAGTACGCATATGAGGATTTCAGAACTCCAAAATTTCAGAGCGTCTTAAATATGATACATCAAACACATCATAATTAGTAGTATGTATAGTATCCACATCAAGATGATAAAATGAAGCTAAAGCAGTGACATTGTAAGCCATACTGAAATATGAGCTTTTCTTATTAACACAACTCGCAATAGACCCAAAAATTTGATATGGGGTGTTTATTTTAACCTTGCGTTCCATGTACCAAAGAAAGAAAAGTTCTTTAGCGGAACACTTATTGCTTTCAGTTTTATTAAAAACAATTAAAAACATAAATTTGTGAAGCATTAAGTGTTCAATGTTACGAATTAAAGTGTTCGATGCATTCCTAGAATCAAACATGTTTTTCACCTGTAAGGCTTTTCCAATAGTCATCCATATAAAAATCATTATGATCATCAAAAACTTTGCGTTCGAAAAGTCAAAAAGTGCACGAATGACTGTATAATCAAGCTTTTAAATATGACCACCTATTCTAAACCAGAATGTATCCATTTTAGGATTATAATGCATAGTGGTAAAAAATTCAATAGTCATCATGGGATATATCAGTACATCACAATGAATTAAATAACTCTAACCAATATTCGCAATTAAGAGGTCAATATTATGCCTCAAACCTAGAGTTTCTAACAATTCAAAATCAAAATATCGAGGAGGCAATAATTCTCTATCTTTAAAGTCCTAAAATTGCATACCTTCTTCTTCCGAAAAATTGGGAATGGTGCACCAAAATTGGGCACTGTATCGGCTTTACCTTCTCTGGAAACTTGAAGGTGCAATTGGTCAATTGGTTTCCAAGCGACGAGCTTCTTGGGAGCCATTGAAGAAGAAAAATCTACAAAAATATACAAAAGAAAGGTGAGCACGTTTTAGAGAGAGAAAGGAATAAAAAAACTTACCAAAACTTTGTATTCTTGATTGTGTAGTGTGAAATAAGTGTAAAAGAAGTGATTAATGAAGGAAAAGATGAAGAAAATACCAAGGTTGAGGAGAAAAATGAAAGTTTTTCGAAGGAAAGGTTGGTGAGAGAGTCGGCTGTAAAGAGAGTTAGTGAGCGAAAGTGAAGAAAGAAGAAGAAAAGAGGATTTTAAAAAGTGTTTGTTGAAGGTACACTTTTCATCTTTAAGGGTACACTTACGAATTATACTGTCAGTGCATATCTTATAAAGTACAAGTTCATCCTAAATATAACGAGAACATTAAAACACAAACCACTTCTTTTGTTGATAAGAGAGATTAAAAGGAAGAAAACCACCTTAAAGATAGTTTGCAATATCTACAAACCAAGGACGAAAATGATTGTCTACCATCATTAAAGGCTCATTAGGAAAACTCTCCTCAATTTCCTCTTCTTCTTCATGATGCTCTCCCTCAAGTCTCGAGAGATAGTCTACTACAACATTTTTTGCTCCCTTCTTGTCTTTATCTCAATGTCAAATTCTTGGAGCAGAAGCACCCACTAGATAATCTTAGCCATAGCATCCTTTTTTGCAAAAAAGATATCACAATGCTACTTGACCTGTAAAAATAATAACATGTGAGCCTAAAAGATAAGAAAAAGAATCCTCACATGCAAATACCACAACAAGCAACTCCTTTTCTGTAGTTGTGTAATTCAATTATGCTCTTGTCAAGGTCTTGTTTGCGTATTATATGGCATGCAACCTCTTTTCCTTCCGCTAACTAAGGATACAACCAATGACATGATCACTTGCATCACACATAATCTCAAAAGGAAGAGACCAATTTGGCAACGTCATAATGGGTATTGATGTACGTGCATTTTTTAACTTGTTAAAAGCATCCAAACAAGCATCATCAAAAATAAAAGGCACATCTTTAACTAATAAATGAGTGAAGGGTATAGCGATAAGAGAAAGATCCTCGATGAACCGTCTGTAGAACCCTGTATGACCAAAGAAGTCTCGGATGCCTTTGATGTTAGTGAGAGGTGGTAACTTTTCAATTACTTCGGTCTTAGGTTAATCCACTTTAATCCCCTTGCATGAGATCTTACGACCTAATATAATTCCCTCTTGGACCATGAAATGACGCTTCTTCTAGTTCAAGACTAGATGAGACTCCTCATATCTTTGAAGCCCTCTATCTAAATTCAACAAGCAATGATCAAAAGAATTTTCAAAGACAGAGAAATCATCCATAAATACTTCCATAAAGTTCTCATTCATGTCCGCTAATATGGCCATCATGCACCTTTGGAATGTGGCAGGTTTATTACATAAACTGAACGACATCCTCAGATAAGCAAAAGTCCCATAAGAACAAGTGAAAGTAGTTTTCTCCTGATCCTATGGGTATATAACCACCTGATTGTACCCTGAGTATCCATCAAGAAAATAGTAAAATACATGACTGACCACCCTCTCAATCATTTGGTCCACAACAGGTAAAGGAAAGTGATCTTTCTTAGTGACCAAATTAAGCTTCTAGTAATCAATACATACTCTCCAACTTGTGATAGTCCTAGTGAAAATCTTTTCACCTTTTTCATTTTCCATCATTGTCATGCCTCCCTTTTTAGGCACACAGTATACTGGACTTACCCACTCACTATCTAAAATGGGATAAATAATCCCTTCATCTAATATCTTTACTACCTCTTTCTTCACAACCTCTTGCATGTTTGGATTTAACCTTCTTTGTCGTTGTTTTACCTTTTTGCACTCTTCTTCTAGGTTAATCCTATGCATCACCACATTGGGACTAACCCCCCTAATATCATAAATTTGCCATCCCATAGCTCTCATCCTTTTCCTAATGGTCTTCACCACTTTCTCTTCCTGCAAAAAACCTAATTGGTTTGAAATAATGATGGGTAGGGTATGGTTTTCACCTAAAAAGGTGTATCTCAAATGAGAAGGAAAGGGTTTAAGCTCTAACGTAGGGGGTTAACAAAAGAAGGTGGTGTAGGTGTATCTGTTCTCTCCAACTTCTCTAACTTGACTTCCTCATATAAATACTCTTCTCTCACACTCTCATCCTTGAACACTTCAGTAACTTCATTCACGTCCTCTTCAACCTTCTTCACACATACATTCATAACATCAATCTTCATACATACATTACCATCCCTTGGTTTCTTCAAAGATTTAGGCACATTAAACTTAACCTGCTCATCACCAATCCTCAAAATAAGCTTCCCCTTATGCACATCAACTAATGCCCTACCAATATTCATAAAGGGCCTACCCAAAATCAATGGATAATTTTTATCAACTTCAAAATCCAATATCATAAAATCAACAGTAATGGTTAATTTGTCTACTTTTACTAACACATCTTCTACAACTCCATATGGTCTCTTGATGGATTGATCTACAAGTTGAATCAACATGGATGTTGACTTAACCTTTCCTAGTCCTAATTTCTTGAAAACAGATAAGGGCATTAAGTTAATGCTTGCACCTAAGTCACATAAGCATTTAGAAAATTTGAAGTCACCAACAACATATGGAATCATAAAACTCCCTAGATCGTGCTTTAAATAATTGAACTACAATTCTTTGTTAAGGTGATCGTCTGATTATCCTCCCAAGTACGTTTGTATGTCAATATATTCTTCAGAAACTTCACGTACTTAGACTTGCACTAGACTTGCACTCCAAAGCTTCCATTAATGACAAGTTGATCTAAAGCTTCTTCAATTTCTCCAAAAACTTGAAAAACTAAGTATCCACCTAATGTTGTCTCACCCTTTGGGGATATGGAAGTTTGGGCTTGTATGGTAAAGCCTCTCTTCTTCTTTCTCTTCTCGAATCTCTTTACCTTTTACTTTTTCTTCACAATCCTTTTTTCACATTTGGTTCCTCCATCTACTTGCCACTTTAAAGTGTGATAGCCTTGATTGTTCCCTTAGGTTGGCCTCGATATTCTTGGTAAGCTACTTGCACTTCTAGAAGACATGGCATGAGCAAGTTCACCTACCTATACCTCCAAGTTGTTGATGGATGAGGCATGGTTTGTTAGCCCCCAAATTTTTTTCTTGATAAATGAACATGATTAGATTAATATTGGGATCTTGCTCGATTAGTGTACGTTGGAAGTAATTAGCATGTTAATGTCAATGAGATTATGTTACATAGGTGAATTGAATTAAAGTTAAAGTGATAAGTTGCATAAGGGGTATTTTGGGGAGATCA
>JANIJH010000001.1:18877013-18887207 GCA_024520975.1 Erythroxylum areolatum
AAGAATCAACAAGATGCATTATTATGATAGATGGGTGGACTGATAAAAAACAAAGAACCTTGATTAAGTTCTTTGTTTATTGTAATGATGGAACAACTTTTATCAAGTCTGATGATGCTTATGATATGGTAAAAAGTGCTAATGATTTATTTGAATTATTTTCTAAAATTGTCGAGTAGATTAAACTAAAAAATGTTGTGCATTTTGTTACAGATAATGCAGTTAATTATGTATCAACTGCATACTTATTACAATCAAAGTATGGACATATGTACTGGTCTCCATGCACTACTCATTGTATAAATCTTATTTTACAAGATATTGTTGGTATGGATCATATTTCTAGTCTTGCTTCATGCGTATCTAAGATCACAATTTTTTGTCTATAATTATGTCACATTTTTGTCTTGGTTAAGAAAGCAAGAAGATTAGGTTGAGATCGTGTATTTTACTGTTTGCAACTATATTTATTACTTTGAAAAGTGTTTATGAACATACGCAATTACGTCAAAATTTAGTGACAAGTAAACACTTTTCAAGTCATAAATTATTGAAGAGTGAAAAAGGGAAAGAAGTTTGAGCTATTATTCTAGATAATAAAATTTAGGATGCTTGTTTGATCATTGTGAAGATTGTGGCTCCGCCTATGAGATTATTGAGGATTGTTGAATCAGATGAGAAGTCATCTTTGGGGTATATATATGATGGTATGTATATTGTTCATAAAATAATTATAAATCTTTTTAAAGGAAAGGAAAAATTGTACAAGCCTTATATAGATATGATTGACGATAATGGAATAAGCATCTTACTCAAAGGATCCACTTAGTAGCTTATTTTCTTAATCCTTATTGCTTATATAGTAGAGACGTACGTACAATTAATATTATGGGCGATCTGTTTGATGTGATTGAATGAAAATGTATTTTCTCTATTAAAGAGCAATCACAAGTGATAGATGAAATTAAATTGTATTTTGCAAGTTTACAGAGTTTTGTCAGATCAACATCAAAGATAGAATTTATGATGAAAAAAATGTATCCAAGTAAATTTTATACTTTTAATTCATTCTTTACTTATTAATAATGTATTTTTGTTTATCATAACTATTAATTTAAAATACAATGAGTAGTGGATATTAATCGATGACAGTGCTCCAACATTGAGGAAATTAACTTCTCAGAACCCTATTAGCTTACTTAGTCAAATAGCTTCTACACTAGGTTGTGAACGTAATTGAAGTATTTTTGAACGTATTCATACAAAGAAATGAAATCGTTTAGAACATTAAAGACTTAATGAACTTATTTACGTCACTTATGAGAATAAATAATAGGTATTTTATAATTTGTTTTTATTTCATTAACTTTATTTTTATTATTGAGTTTATAATTTCTCTATTAAGTATTTAGAGCGCTTAATACGAAGCGAACGTATAATCTAGTTAATATCGATTGTATTAAGCATGTTGAATCTTGGATCGAAGAAAAAGAACCATCACCTGAACTTAAAAAAACGATTTATGAAGAAAATGTATTTGTTACAATAAATGAATTAAGAATATCTACCGATGATTGGTTTATATTTTATTTTGATCATATTTAAGTTAAAAGTATAATGTATTACAAGTTTACAATTGAGAATAATTTCTAACATTACTAATTTATAATTTATTTGAATGCAGCAGGAGAAGTTCATATAAATAATTTGGATGAAAACGTTATTTAAGAGTGTTTAAATAGCGTTGGAGAATTTGGAACTTTTGACGATGATGATACATAACCTCCTTCAGAAATATGATTATAATTTTTATTGTTTTTTTAAATTTTATATTTGACTCATATCTATTTATTATTAGTTTATTATATAATAATAAATATTGATATATTTTTTTATTTCAATAAAATATTTTATATTTATTTATTTATATAAAATTTACTTCTTATTTATTATATATCAGTTTTATAATATTTAACCTTGAAAACTTTAAATCTTTACTATAACCAGTACGATATCCGGATGAGCTTTTAAAATATTGAGCTGTGATGATGATCTTACCTTCGTGCTTGCAAAGCTTAAATAAGAAAGCGCGTGTTTAGCTAAACAGAGGATGATGACGTCAACAGCAAACAACTTCAAAGCTATGGCTAGTTCATCATACTACACAAATTCAAGTTTTTTCGAAATTATCACGAGAAACAGGTTATATTTTCTCGCTTCTCATACGAAACAAAGGCTAATATGCTATTCCTGCTTAAGCTTTAAGCCATCAAGTTGCATATGTTTATGAAAGTATAATATCTTTTTATGAGAATAACGATCCCTATAATCCACGTATCTTGCTACAACATCCCAAGAACTCACATTCCTATGAGGCATTTAATCAAACACTTTCAAACATTGGCTAAATGATCCCGAGTTCAAATACATTGACATAAGTGAATTGGCAACAACAACATCAAAAAGAAATCCCATCCTCACACATCTCCTATGAACCACTTTCCCAGCATCCAAAATCAGTGGCCTCGCTACAATCTTTCACTATTGTCGCAAAGGTATAATCTTGAGCAGCAACTCCTAGAAAGCCCATTTGTTGAAACAAGACAAAGGCATCAGGATACACATGACTTTTAGCGTACCCATTGATCAATAGGCTGCACAAGTAGACACTTTAAAGTTGAAGCGAATCAAAGACGAGCCTTGACTCATTTGGGACGCCATAGGTAGCATATGCAGGAATGAGTTTGAATGCCAAAAAGGGTTTTTCAATCCAAACTAAGAGAGAGCATGCGAGTATGGAATTGTTGGGCGAGAGTCAGAGAATGGTGGGCAACTGAGAGTTGAACAAGCGAAGAAAAGTTTGAGATTGCGAGAGAAGTGTGGCAAAACGAGCGAGGGCATCGAGAAAAGGTTTAGTTAGTTCTTTGAAATCGCCGGGAAAGTACACTAAGAGAGCTAAATGGAGAACAACTACTAAATAGTGGTTATGAAAATTTTCCTATATTAAAAATATAATAAAAGTAAAAAGTGTCACATGTCATAGAAAAGTAGAAGAAGAAAAACGAAAAAAGTTCATTCACCCACGACCCAACCCTACAAGTACTCCTACTACTCCCTCACCCGCACCCACAACCAACCAACCAACCAACCATAAGAAGGATGTGGCGATACAGGATTAAGACAATAATAATAATAAACAACCGAATTAATTTTACTACTACGTATATATAATATCCCCATATAAAATATATTTCCCCAGCACCTTTCATTCATTTTAATTTCTCTATTTGCCACCGTTAGCCCTACCCCTCCTTTCTCTCTCCCTCCCTCTCCTTTTCCCCATCTCTTCCCATCTTTTTCTCTATCTACCTACATTGACATCACTGTATCTCTATGTGCATACAAACCTTAAACACGTTTGGACTTCAAGACTAACTTGGCACCGAGTATGATGACTACGACCAAGGACGAGTGGGTGAGGGCGGCGATGACAGACGACATGGTGGTGGTGGACCTGCTTGTGCGGCTCAAGAAAGCGCATGGGGCGGCGAAGCCTCTGGTGGTGATTCCGATCAGATGGGGACTCCGGCTCCCTAGGTCAAGGCCGGCGACAGCGAGTTCCACAAGAAGCGACGTTGCTTCCAAGAGGAAAGAAGGTGATTCTTTCACGAGGTGTAGTCCTACGACGCCGTTGTCTTGGAGCGGTGCTGGTTCTCCATCTGCCACCGCAGACGGCTTCGAAGAAACCAGCCGCCATACTAACCGGTCACCGTCGGGCGTCAGATCCAAGGTTCTACCCCCTATCTCTCGCTCTTTGCCTCTCTTCTCCTCTTCTCGTTCCGTTTGGGTTAGGCGCTTAGCTGATTTGTTGGACTTGGATATGAGTTAGAGTGGATTTGGGGTTTTTCGTTGG
Source organism: Erythroxylum areolatum (assembly GCA_024520975.1). Lineage (NCBI taxonomy): Eukaryota > Viridiplantae > Streptophyta > Magnoliopsida > Malpighiales > Erythroxylaceae > Erythroxylum > Erythroxylum areolatum. Next base: position 18,880,927 of record JANIJH010000001.1, read on the forward strand.
CAGCGTGGAGGTCTGTGAAGATTCTTGTCTGAGTCTGAGTTTGGGTTGGTAATTTGGTAATTAGCAGGCAACCGTGAATTTCTCTGATTCTGTTTTACCCCTAACTACCGTCACTATCCGTCTGTTATGGTTCACACTCGTTAGTAATTATCATTCTTTTCCTTTTATTTTTCTATTAACCTCTTGTCACGTAAGGAGGGTTAGCAAACTTCAAAGTTTCTTCAAACGTCTGTCAGCTGTCATTCTATCTCTTTCTTCTTTTTCCCTCTCTCTCTTTCCCTTTCTGTTATGATTTATTTTTTCTTATTTCATCAGAATCTGTAATTTTCGGAGAAGACAGATCTGTCAGATGCAAACCCAAAACTCGTAGGATAAGAAAGGGCCAAGTTTCCCGTCATCCCTCTTTATTTCTGAATGTTGCTTATATATTTGTGAGCAATGTTAAGTCAAATCTCTTCCGTTGCTTTCGGCTTTGAGATCAACGTGGAGTACTCCGACTGGATGTGGAGCCCATACGCCACTAGGCTCTGGGTCCCGCCAACCGGAGAAGTCCGGTTAGTTTGGTGAAAGTGACGGCGTTTTGCTCATTTACTATTGGCTTGGGTTACATTACGCACACTAGTATGCATTATATAATTTCATTTTAGTCAATGATTGTGGATGTGTTGTAAGATTAATAAGACTCCTGGTTTGAGGTAACAGAGTTACTAGGGTGAATGTGTGGTCTGTAAAGTCTTTGAACGTAGAAAGCTGGGTCGTGCCATGAGCAGTAAAGAAATTACGAGAGAAGACGGTCACGTGAGATGGTTATCGTGTCACGTGGGAGATCACGCGGCTTCAGGTGGACGTGGTTGAAGATCATTGGTGGCGCAGGGTAACAGAGAGTGTGCCTTCAAGCGTGGAGCAAAACCTGCTGTCGTATTGGAGCGATCTTTGACTTTTGAGCCGTTGCTTTTTTTTTTTCTCTTCGTTTTGCTTTAAATGATATTTATCCATTTCTTTTTAAAAATAATTTTGATCAAGTAGTAGTTCGAAAACTCGATATCGAGAGCTTGGACGTTCTTTACATAGTTAAACTGAACAAATGAGTAAGTTTGAAGGGACATACTAGATCCCATGGGTTCATAGGTAGAAGAAGAATGTTAGAAGGAGAAAGGAGAGATCAAGTTAAGAAAGCAAATTAACAGGTGCTCCGCGTGCCCTTGCCCCTTAGATTGGCCACATCCGTCTTTTTTGTTTCTTGTTTGGGATTTTTGGATGGATTAAAATTGATGAGGGTTCCAAACATAGCTAAGTTCGACGTTTGGCTTGGTCGAGTGTTTTGGTTGTTAATGTACGTGAACGTCAAGACTATTTTCTTGTGTTTTACTCTGCTTTTATTTCCCAATTAATTGGTTTCGTATCTTTAAAGTTAATATATTGTATGTCATATGTTTTGCAGGTTAATACCAACAGTTTAGCTGTCAGCAGCACCATTAAGAGGTCGAGAAAGAAGAAGGTAATCTTTCATACGGATTTAAATTCCAATGCTCTCTCCCTTTACCAGTTAATTCGAAAAAGTAAAGGAATATATTCTGATTTTTAAATTTTTATTGCTTCATCTCAATATTTTTTAATGTTGAAATAAATTCTTTAGGTTATGATAATTATCTTAATTGAGTCCAAATAAATAAAATTACTAATTTCAGTCAGAATTCCATTAAGGTAATACTTTATTTTAGATGGAACGTCCATTTACTTTCAATATTATAATCAATTTAACCCTTCAATTCATATATATATAAAATCTTTAATCTAAGCTTTAAATAATAAATAGGCTAATGGCAATTGAGCTGTCACTTTAGTTAGCAGAATGTCCTATATAAAATATGAAAAGTGTCACATAAATTTAAGTTAACAAAATTCTGATATAAATTAGTGATTTTGTCTAATTTGAGAATCAATTACAATGATGTTCATAATGCATTTGAACATTATTTAACGAAAGAATTAAACTTAAAATTTTTAGTGAATTTCTGAGGATTATAATGTTCCTTCAATTAAGTGATTTCACTTTGAAAATTTTCAAAATTCGGTAAAGTGCGGTCCCTGACCAACTTATTGGGCATCCTTAAGTCAACTAGCTTCTTAGTTTTCCACTGTGATGTTAACTAAAAAATAGCTGATATTTTATAACTCGACCATTTTAGACATTTGCTGAACTTAAAGAAGAGGTGACCTCGTTGCTGAAGGAAAGGATGCAACTTAAAAAGGTAAGTGCTTGCTGTTGTGTGTGTATTTGTCGTCACAAGTGATTTTGCCTTCTCAAAATGTTGATCTTGAGTTTATTGAACAGGAGTTGTGCACAATGCGAGAAACATTTAAGGAACAGAGCGCAAGAAATGAGAACTTGAAAAAACTGAAGGTGAGTTGTTCAATTTCCCTGTAACAATGCTTTGTGCTGTGGTCTCCAATAACAACCTCGTGCTTTACAGCTTCAGCTTAAATCAAGTTCTACACTGCACGAAACGATTTGCTGTCATACCTCCCCCGACAGAGATACCTCTTCTCTCAATCACATTCCTTCTATTTTGTCTACACGTGGCCAACCAGATGACCATTCGTTATTACAACAATCTTCTGAAAAGGACGAGGCTGTATCAATCCACGATGCACATTTCTTACTACCCGACTTAAACATGACGTTATGTGGGGAAGATTTTACCATGGGAGCTTCATCTTGAATGAGATGATGACAACATTCGCCTTGTTCGTTTTCTCACTTCTAAAGGAGAAGGCTTTCAAGTGCTCCCAAATCCAATCAACGTAGAATGGCAATTCATTCCTTAAGGACTGATCTATGTGCGCTCAATTACAGATGTCTCGTCAACAAATTAGTCAAAGACCAAGGTGTGGCACCGTGAGTTCTTAGCATTCAGAACAAGTGCATCAATCAAGAAGAAAGATTCGGTGTATGTGTAGAGTAGAAGTTTCTTAAAATTTTGATTGGGTAAACCCTGTCTACTGCTTATCTCGATATTATGATCATTCTTTTGTGGTAAACAGCTGATGGAAATCTCCACTATAGTTCCTTGCAAGCTCGTTATCCTCGTCAATTTCCAGTTCTCATTCTTTTCATGAGTTTGGTAAGTTGGGACTGCAGTGAAAATGAGAATTAAATTATGATTCTCTTGTTTACTGTCAAAGATTCTATATCAGTTAACAGACAAAAGAAGAGAAAAAAGAAGAAGGTATTTTATACATAACTATACTAACCTAGAAGGACAGTAGTACAATCAATTTCTAAATGTTCAGTATGTTCTTGGACTATTGAATTAACAAAATAAAAGGACAGTGGTATGAACAAACCCCACCACATGACAATGCGACAGTAATTTTTTCTCCAAAGGAAAGCAAAAAACAGAGGGACAAATATTTGGCCAACATATCGAGTTTGAGATGCAAAAACTAATTTGCTGGAAAGATAATCCCTGACTTAGGCTGCCTTTTAAGTAAATTATTGACTGGATGCATATGAGCATTAGTAGGCCTTGTGAAAGAAAACTCACCGGATAGTAAATATCATAGAAGTAGGTTCTGATTTCAACCAAGGAAGGCCTGTTTTAACCAATAATTGTAACGTCAATTTTCGCTGCTACAAAAACATATTTCTTTAGTCGGATCTTACAACTTCAGAAAGCGCTATCCAGGTGATAACTATTCAAATGAATGCTATCCACGTACCGGAAGAGCAATAAAAACAGTGGATTCATGCTTGACAACAAGTGAGCAGTTATGATGGCATTGAGTAGAACAATTATAAATATTAGAATTGGAAAGTTCCTGATACCATAATCTATGGGCTTGCTTCATATCCTAAAGATTCAAACCATAACGAGATTTAGTTAACTTGCATCTGAGTTGGAGAAGCATCTTTAAAACCAACTGGAAGTTTCATCATATCTCCTCACACAATCCTTTTGTCTCTAATTCCATCATAATTCAGTGGAGATATATAAATTTCAACAAACTCTATTTATCTATCATACTATAGGATCCAAATAGGTAAGAATTCTGAACCACATCCCTTTTATATCCCTAATCTCTTTTGTGAATTCCTTACTATTATTATGTGCAACAATCTTTACTATCATAATTAATTTGACACTAAATCTACTTTAAGAATACTTCTCAAAGAATTATAATAGGGATATAAATGTAATAATAATCTAATGTGTCATAATTTTGCCCAACTTTTAATATTTAAATTGTTCATAATCTTATCTTAATGTGTTCAAACTCAATATTTTTAAAAAAAGGATTAATCCTTACTTCAAATTTGAAAGTTTAAAATAAAGGAGCAATATCACCATTAGTCAAAGGGAAATCAACAAGATTTGGGTTGATAAAACATTTTACTTTGTTGATTTGGACCAAATTGAAATATGAAAAAAATCTAGCATGAAATTTGCAATTTCCAGACTTCAAATATGCAAGAGAAAAAAGTGTTAAAATTGTTTGAACCTTATCCTAGGTAAATCTGGATCGAAATGGGATCCAAAGAATCACTACAAAGAAATTTTCACATGGAATTTAAGTAGCTATAAATAAGGCCAAGTTGAAGGAGCAAAGTATCCAAGTTTCCTCTGGATTTTCCAGCTTTTCACAAAGCTTTCTTTTCCTCTCCTTAGTGCATGTTAGGGTGGGTTTTCTTCTTTAAAAGTTAATCGTAGTTATGGCTATTGTTGGATAATTTTCTTTATCTTGATTCATGGAAGTGGAAGTCTTTTGGAACTTTGAAGTTGGTAGGTAATTGGGCCTTAATGTGCAATGTTTCATATTGTCATATATTAGATTGCCTTTTCTCTTCTTTTGTTTTATGACCTTTTGCAATTAATTTCTAATGCATACGATTAGTTTCTTAATTGAAATGATTATTTGCTAGATTAAAATTTGAATATGTAAGAGTTCAATTCTTTTGATCATTTGTAGCAATTAGAAGTTTTGATTTGCTACGTCAGAAATTATCACTTTTAAGAAAAGAACTCAACTAAATTAAATACAATAAAGGATGTTGCTTTGATGTTCTTTCTTTTCTTAAAAACTATTGCTTAATTGGACCTTGGATCATTTCTAAAGTTGTTAAACAATAAAGGTTAATTAAATTACATTTTTATTAACTAATCATAAGGAAAGGCAGATATTTAATATCACTTTGACTATATGATTAATGAAGTAATTATTATGTCCAATAATCAATCGTAGTTTTAAAAGGTGGAAGTAACTATAAACCAAGGCTCATTTTTACTGTAACTTTTAGTTTATTATTTATTTCATTTTATTTGTTGTTAAAATACACATTATCATAACCCTGATTCTATTTTGCTACAATTGTCAAATTAAATTCCTTGTAGGATCAACTCCAACTTTCCTATATTATTAAATTTGATAATTATAGGAACTTAGGATTCAATTTGGAGTGCAGACACTCTACCAAATTTTGGTTTCGCTGTCAGGAATTCTAAATTTGTATGTTCATTATGAGATCTTTAAAGAAAGTTAATTTACAATACAATCTAAAGATCAAAAAGACTATGAAAAACCTAAAGAAAGAAATAAAAAATTGAAAGTAGCATAGCACTACAATTAGTGGAACAATAAAAAACATAGTGAATAATTGAATCCTAAGAGAACTCGTTAAACCATATTTGAACCAACAAGGTCACTGCTTAACTTTTTCTTAAATTTGATCTAAATGCTACCTTTGAATTAAAATTGAATTTAAAATTAACTGGTTGTCATCTTTTCGTAGTGATGCAGCTGAGGATCCATACATGCACCTTCAGGAATTCCATGTTGTATGTATGAGAATAAAGTCCAATGGTGTTATTGAAGATCAAATCAAATTATCAGCGTTCCTATTCTTCTTGAAAGACAATGCCTAGGATTGGTTATATTGTTTGCCACTCACTGAATAAGCAAATTTTGGAAAAATGCTTTATAGTTTCAAGGGCCGCTATCATCCAAAAGAAGACTTATGGTATTCAATAGTATACTGGATAATCTTTGTATTAGTATTAGCATCATTTTAAAAACTATGTTTCAGTTGTCTGCACCACCAAATTAGCGAATAAATCCTAATTTAGTATTTTTACAAAGGATTTTTTATCATCTGAAAGAATTATTATCTATGGCATTAGTGGAGGTGCACTTATTGTTGGACCTCGAATGTTTCATAGAAGTTAAAACTATTTAAAGGAGAAATTTTGGCAAGTAGTTATGAGTAAAGAACAAATGAATGA
>JANIJH010000001.1:18890899-18903739 GCA_024520975.1 Erythroxylum areolatum
TATCCAGAAAATTTCTAAGGGTCACTATCAAGTGACAATCACTCTAAAACAGTTCCAATTCCAATTCTCAAGCACAATTGTCTCAGAATTTACAAAACAGATCAAATTCATAATTAAATGCCAGAAATGCCATGAATGCATGTGCATATAAGTGCATGAGCTAAAAGACTCATTCCTCAAAAATTAGAGGTCAAATGAATGCTCATATCACATATGCAATGTAACAACCTAGCCTGTCCCAATTTACCAATATAACCTTCCCATCAGTAATGGGATGTTACAGTAATACTGTGGCCAACCTTTGTGTCATTTTTGGTGTTAAATGAAGGATTGAGAGAAGAACTTTAATGTTAGAATAAGAAACTATAGATGCTTGAGTTATGAATTAGAAATATAGTAACTTAAGTGGGTAATTATTAGTTTGGTTACATAATTGATTCAGATGATAAACTTGTCAAATACGAAAGTTAGATTTAGTTTATTATTTGAATTGATTTTAGGACCCAATTAGTAATCTTAACAAGACAATTATTCAATTAATTCCCCTTATTCATATATAGGAGATGAAATTAGTGAATTTTATTTCTCAAGAGTTTCCATATCGATTGATCAAATTGTTTTTGCTTTCAGTTAAATTAGTTTACTTTTTAGTTTAATTGCTTATTTTCTTCAAAGTTGTTTAGTCAACAAATCAAGATAGAGTGTTTACATTGTATTTGTTTATATTTTTATTTAAGGTTAATTTAAGTGAACCGATTCCATCTCCTAGAGAGACGACCCTAGGTATTCGACTATAATTACCTCATATACTTGTGAGTAGGATAGCCAAGATTTTTAGAACTTAGTTTGGCATAACAAGTTTTTGGCCTCTTGCTAAAGAGGTGTTTAGTGTTTAGACTTAAATTAATTTTGATAGTTTTGTCTTTTCATGCATACATTTTTGTCGTGTTATTTCATTGAATTATTTTAGCAGTTTTTGTTACTGATTTAGTGTTGTCTTTATTTTGTTTATACAAGGAAGGAGGTTGTGGGAAAGTGAACTCGTTCCTTATATTAATAACGTGTATTGGATAAGAGGATCTTAAAGGGACTTTAAAGACAATCTTGAAGAATCCAAGCTTGAAGATCAAGAGATGGGTGAAAGGCAGCTAGTAATGAAGGAGTATGCCAAACCAGTAATTGATACTGCCACTTCGTGCATACGTTTGGGAGAGGCAGTTGGAAACTATGAATTGAAGAGCATCCACTACAAAATACTGCCATCTTTGTAAGAGGTTCCCATTAAAGACCCTTTAAACTTTATTCAGGAATTCTACACCATTCTCTAGATGATGGCTTAAATGAAGATCAACTCAGAATGAGATGCTTCCCATACACATTGAAAGATTGGGCTAAGGCACGGTTGGTGACCCTTCTGTCCAATTTATTGACTACATGGGAGGAGGTGTTAAACAAATTCACGGGAAAATTCTATTCCCATCAAAAGATCTCTTAGTTATGGACAAAGATAGCTACCTTCACTTAGATGGAGGAATAGTCATTCCATCAGGTATGGGAATGCTTCAAGCTCTTGCTAATATAATGTTCATACCATCATTTTCCACTTCACATGCATAACCAATTCTTCTATGATGGATTATCATAACTGTGTCAATACATAGTAGACAATGCAGTAGGAGGAGTTGTGGGAGAGAAGACTGCTTAAGAGACATATGAAATCTTTGAAATGTTGGGGGTCAATTCTCAACAAAAGGGCATGGGGGTGGGGGGGAGCAAAGTTGGAGTTAACAAAGTGAACTCGAATCAAGAAATGGCTATACAATTAGCTGAGCTAACAAAGTGTTTGAAAATGCTAACCATGAGACAATCCTAAGGTGCTCCAAATCATGAGGTATATGGTATATGTGAAACTTTTGGTCATGAAGCTAATGTTTTTTTTTGTATTCTTTTCAATCTTTTGCAGCTAATGAAACTTTTGGTTTTCAATCGAGGGTGCGAAATGATCTATAGTTGAACACTTATAACTCTGGTTAGAGAAAACAACCCAATTTCTTTTAGAAGACCAGCAATCCACCAGTGTAGCCCTAACCTCAAGAAGAATTAGTTCTAAGGGCAATCCTCAAATCAAAACATATTGAGAAAGTCTTCTTTGAAGAAAAAATCTGAATGCGCTTATTTAAGCGACTGCTCAGAATTAGGAAATCGACAATAAAAGACTTGACTCAGTGGAAGCTTCTGTGAAGGGGTTAAGACTCAAGTAGGACAACTCACTACTCAAATGAAAAACAATCAAAAAGGAAAGTTGCCCATTTAACCTGAACAAGCCAAGGCCATTACAATTCTAAGAATTGGTAAGGTGATTGATAATCATGTTCAGATTCCTTCTAATATGTTTGATGTAGGTAATCAAAAAGAGGAGAATCTCATCAAGGGAAGAGATGAGAAAAATGAGGAAAGCAATGGGAACGACTTTTCAAGTCATGTTTAAGAAGGTAAAAAACTCAGGCATGCAACCAAAGGCAATCAAGGACTAAGACTGCATAAGGTGACTGATCCTTATAGACCACCAGTTCCATATCCCAGTTGCCTTAAGGACTCGAAACAAGCTGAGCAATTTTTTAATCTTTATAACATGCTTTCAAAAGTTAATATTAATATGCCTTTGTTAGATGTGATTAGGAATATTCCAGGTTATGTGAAGTTCTTCAAGGAACTAAACACTTTAAAACAAAAGTTTGTGCCATAAAAGAAGGTGATAGTTTCAGAAGTAGCAAGTGTGGTCCTTTAACAACAGTTACCCCCCAAATTGAAAAATCTAAGCAGCTTCATCATGAAAGTATCAATAGGCAATAGTGAGAAGGTTAAGGGTATGCTTGAGCTTGGAGCAAATATAAACCTTATGCCTCATTCGATTTATGTGAAATTAGATTAGGATAGTTAAGACCTACCAACATGTGTTTGCAATTAGCTGATATGTTAATTCATTATCTGAAAGGAATAATGGAAGATGTGTTAGTGAAGGTTGGAGGATTGATTGTCCCCATAAACTATGTTGTTTTAGACATGGAAGAAATAAAAGAGCAAGAAAAGGATCACACTATACTCCTAGGGCCTTTTATAGCCACCACCAATGCTTTGATTGATGTGAAGAATAGGAAATTGACCATGATTGTTTAAGGAGAAATAGTAGTATTTTCAATCTTTAATGTTAAATCTATTCCTACTACTGCTGTTTATGAAGAATATTCTCTTGTTGTTCAAATCATTGCTACAGATTTTGATTTTGCCTTATAGGAGGAAGAAGAAGGGAGTTAGACTTGGTTAAAGAGATTAATAAGTACTACCAATTGCTAGATGATGCTAACGAGGAAGAGTTTGACAAATTCTTAGATACAAATTCCAATGAAGAGAAGAACGCAGCCCCATAAAAAGTAGAGCTGAAAGAGTTATTTGAGAATTTAAAGTATGTGTTTTTAGGAGAAGGGGAAACATATCCGGCCATTCTTGCATCCATTTTGGATGCTGACTAAGAAAAAAGAACTTTTGGTGAGATGAAAAGAGTGAAAAAGGCCATAGGATGAAGTTTAAGTGACATTAAGGGAATTAGTCCCTTTATGTGCATGCATAGGATTATCCTAGAAGAGGGGGCTAAACTAATGAGAGAAACCTAAAGAAGACTCAATCCTCATATGTGGGAGGTAGTGAAGAAAGTTCTGAAACTACCTATTAATGAAGTGATTTATCTAATTGTAAATAGAGAGTGGGTGAGCTTAGTTCATGTAGTTCAAAAAAAATCTTGTATTACTATTGTTCAAAATCATAAAAATGAGGTAGTGCCTACTAAGACTACCATTGGATAGAGAATGTGTATTGATTGTAGGAAACTGAATGCAGCTACCAAAAAGGACCATGTTCTCCTCCCTTTTATTGATCAAAAGTTGGATAAACTTTCTAAACATAAGTTTTACTATTTCTTGATGGTCTTTTAGGTTATTATCAAATACCAATTGCTCCTAAGGACTAGAGAAAAACAACATTCACGTGTCCATTTGGGGCATTCACTTAATGGATTGAGTGAAAATGACGTGAATGTTGTATGAATGGTAAATGGAGAATTGTGTCAGTGTTACATGAAAAAAAAAACAAACTTATGCATGAAAGAATGGAAGATGGTGTAACTATATTATGTGAATGTTACATGAAAAATAAAATAAAACATTGCATGAAAATGGCATGACAAGGGAGTCATGCCCATGACTTCCATAGTTATAGGCATGACAATTTTCCTACACTAACTTTTATAATCACTGTCAGGCATTAGGTTATGATAGATGATGCTTCAATCTAAACATAGACTCTCGGATAAAGAAAAAACAAAGAGAAGAAGAAAAAAGGAGGCTAGAATGAGGGTAAAAAATAAGAATAGAACTGAGAGGTGGAGGTAGAGAAAAGAAACAGAGAGCAAAACCAGATAAAAGAAGAGCAATAGTTAGGTGAGGAAATATAGTAGATAGTTAGGTGAGGAAATATAATAGAGAGTTTAAGCTAATGTGAGCATCTTCTAGGAGAGAGTGAGCAGATTGGCAGGAGACCCACTGTTAACTCCCTCATCTGAACAATCCATTTGTTTGCTCATCTTATTTTATATCTATTGCATTATTGAATATATCTGTTGAAACTTGTTTACTCTGTTAGCTCTTCAATGATTCATTTTGATTTATTCACTATTTTATTGCTTTGATACTTCTCTGTTATTGCTAATTATAAGGTTGAAGTATATGAAGATGATGAACTTTGTTTATTCCATGATGGGCTGATTACTCAATCTTGAGAAAAATATAGCTAATTTAGTCAATTATGCATAATGAAGGGAATGCTTTATTGTCTTATTATTTGCTATAGTTTCTAAGCTTATTGGCTGTCATAGTATGGCCAACCTTTGCTTCATTTTTGGTATTAAACGAAGGATCAAGAGAAGAAGTTTAATATTAGAACAAGAAACTATAGATGCTTGCGTTATGAATTAGAAATATATTACCTTAAGTAGGTAATTACTAGTTGGGTACATAATTGATTCAGATGATAAACTTGTCGAATAAGAAAGTTAGATTTAGTTTATTATTTGAATTGATTTTAGGACCCAATTAGTAATCTTAACAAGAAAATTATCCAATTAATTCCCTTTAGTCATGAATAGGAGATGAAATTAGTAAAGTTCATTTCTTAAGAGTTTCCATACTGATTGATCAAATAATTTTTGTTTTCAGTTAAATTAGTTTACGCTTCAGTTTATTTGTTTATTTTGTTTAAAACCATTTACTCAACAAATTGAGATAGAGTGTTTAGATTGCATTTGTTTGTATTTTTATTCAAGGTTAATTAGAGTGAACCAATTTTACCTCCTAGAGAGACCACCTTAGGTATTTGACTACAATTACCTTGTATACTTGCGAGTAGGATAACCTAGTTTTTAGAACTTAGTTTGGCACAACAGTCTCCTCTTAATTGTAATTTTAAGCGTGAACCCCTAATTTTTAGAAGCTTTAAAAGATGACCAAAAATTGAAAGAAACTCAATTGTTTTTCCTAAACACGTTCATGTAAAGAACATACACGCTTATATAGAATTTAACATGACTATATCCCCTTAAGTTTGTAAGTGTCTGTAACATTATAAAGTCATGATTGTTGTATAAAGTCATGATTGTTGATGTAAAATTAATGGATACGGTCTTGGACACAGTTGTATGCTAATAATGTCTGACATAGAAAACCTTTAAATCCAAAAATCCTAATAAGCTTCTAAACATCTAGTCTCCACCTACTATATAAACTATGCTCTGATGAGCCATCTAGCAATGCCCATAACCTATAGTAAACCCACCTGCTATACACCCTCTCTAGATTCCTCATCTGAAAGCAAGACAAAAGTAAGGCATTTTCTTTTTCTTCTCTCTTTCATTTCCTATTTTTCTATAATTTTTTATATTTTACTGTTAAAAATTAGGGACAGAGTTTTAAATAAGTGTAGGGGTGGTGATATTTTTCCTTGTTCAGATTTTGTAGCATTTTGATCATTTTTAGGTTGTTTAAGCATTTTATTTTAATTTCTTGTTTATGCCTAATTCTTTTGGAAATTGAAGAAATAAGATATGTTAAAGAAAATTTTGTTAAATTGTTTTGAATAAATTGAATTGTATGCATGCATATGTTGACTAAAACTAATTAAGTTGAAGTTTAAACACATGGATAACTTGAAATAGCTAGGATACACACTTAGACAAAATGAGACAGTTGACTAATGAAGTATTGCATAAGGATTAGGTGAATTTGTTTGCAACTTGTGAACATTTTGGGCTTAAAGGATATAAACTTCTTATATCTATCTTTTTTTTTCTTTAGTATGTGGTTCTCTATCATTTAGATACATCTAGAACTTGCATTGAACTGACTTGAATCCTATGATTGTATAAAACTTGAATATAATGAAGGCCCTCCTTATTTTAGCCATGTCACTTAAAAAGTCACCTTAATTAATTGTCCCTAGTTTAGCCCCTTTAAGACTTGAATATAATAAAGGCCCTCCTTGTTTTAGTCGTTTCACTTAAAAAGTCAACTTAATTAATTATACCTAGTTTAGCTCCTTTAGGCCATTTTTAAAAATTCCTTTCTTTGTATACTAAACCTACATTATGAACCCAAATTATCATTTATCCCATCACCTAACTACACGTCTTAACAAGGTACTTTGATCTATTTATGGAATGAGGGTAACTTTAAATTATGTTTTCCAAGCCACTCACCTTGTATTAAGTTTATGTTTTTATTTACAGATAAGTACTTGATCATATTTTAATCTTAGTCCTTACCTTTTTTTTGAATATTTTATTAAATATGTGTGGTTTTGACATATAATTTGCTCTTCTATCCCTTAAACCAAGCCCAATTACAACCATCTAATAAAAGTTCTTTAAATTCATACCTTTATATGTTAATGGTGATAGATATTCGGTGTATATGCAAGTTTATAACATTGTATTCCTTATGAAAATAGTTTGAAAATAAACACTTAAGCCTAAACACTTGTGTGGAATAAGAAACACTGTAAAGATATTTGCCAAGATTTTGTGCATACTTTTGATTAAGATTGTCTTTAATAATCTTTATTCATACTTTTAGTGAAAATCAAGTTTCATGTATTTTAGTGAAATTCAAGTTTCATGTGTATTAATGCCTAACTCTTTTTCGATCTTAGGTCTTAAAGAATACACATGTTTAATCTTATGAGAAGTGTGTTGATAAAAGCTATTTGGCTATCTTATTTTGTAAAATTTTCATTTTCTTAGGGAAAAGCAAGGATTAGATGTGGGATAATTTAATGTTTCATAATTTTAACATTAAAATCCTCCATAATCTTATTTTAATGTGTTCAAGCTCAATACTTTATAGAAAATGATTGTTCCCAAATTCAAATTTGAATGTTTGAAATAAAGGAGCAATATATTAATCTAGGGTCAGTGAAGAAGATTTAGGTTGATAAAACATTTTATTTTATAGATTTGGATTAGATTATTAGAATTAAATTGAAATCTAAAAAACAATTTGGCGTGATCTTACGTATGGGCAACTCTAGTAGAAATTAGAATTTTTTAGACTTCGAATCTAAAAAAATAATGAAAAGTTGTTTAAATCTTATCTTGGCCAACTATTGGTGGAAATCAGTGAAGATATGATTTTTGAGATCCAAAAAATCACAACAATGATTTGCACATGGAATTGAAGAGGATATAAATAGGGCTAAGGTAAAGGAGCAAAGTATCTAAGTTCTATTTATATTTTCCAGCTTTTAATGTGTCTTTCTTTTCCTCTCATTAGTGTCTATTAGGACAAGTTTTCTTTTCTAAAGTTAATCATAGCTATGGCCGTTGCTAGCTAATCTTTTTTATATCTTGTTTGAAGGAAGAAGAAGCCTTTTGGAACTTTAAAGAATATGAGACAATTGGGTCTCAATATGAAATGTTTCATATCTTTATTTATTGGATTGCTTTTTTATACTTCTATTTTATGATTAGTTGTAATCGATTTCTAATGTGTGTGATTAGTTTATTAATTTAAATGATCATTTACTAGACTAAAGTTTGAATACACAATTCTTTTAGTCATTTATAGCAACCAGAAGTTATAATTTTCTGTGTTAGAAATTATTACTTTGGTGAAAAGTATTCAACTAGATTAAATGCAGCCAAGAATATTGTGTAATCTTGCTTCAATGGTATTTCTTTTATTAAAAGCTATTGTTTAATTAAATTTTAGATCATATCTAAAGTTATTAAATAATAAGGGTTAATTGAATTATATTATTTTGATTAGTTAATTTGAGGAAAGATAAATATTTAATATAACATCAAATATATGATTGATGAAATAATTATTTTATATCGATGATCAATCATAGTTTCAAAAGGTGAACACAACCATAAAATAGGTTTTTTTTTTGATAACTCTCATTTTATTATTTGCTTTATTTTATTTGTAAAAAAATTGGCATTATCACAACCCCCATTCTATTTTATAATGATTGTCAAACTCGAATTCCTTGTGGGATTGACTCCTACTTCCCTATATTACATTTTTTAGTTACAAGAATTCATAATTCAATTTGGGGTTTAGACGACAGCTCCATCATAATACATAATAAATATAGCAAATTAAACTGACATAAAACCTTGTAATATCTTGTGTATGTTTAGTATAGGCACCAATTAATATTTATTAACCAACAAAATGATATCTGGCTCATTCTAATACTAGTTCATAAATATCAATTAAGAAAATGATATCTACTCCATTCCAATACCAAATGATAGGTCTTAGACAGCCATCATATTTTATGTATATCTCATAACACAATACAACACCTTTATATAACCTCAAAACATATAAAAATAACAAACATTAGCTACTTTAACATGCCAATCACATAGATAAGTATCAAAACCGTTAATATAATACATTTGATATAATGAATGGCGTCTTAGTGACAACTTGAAACACACAATGAATATGTATAATAACTATATGAAAATAATTGCACAATTTTGGAAAAGTTAAAGCTTATATTAATGCCCCTTTACCCTTGACCCTCTTACACACATCCATCCTAGATAAATATGCTCTTCTTGCCTTGAATCTAAGCTTCTACTATTAGATGCCAATTCTTTAAGGAAGCTCTCCTCATTTCTTACTAGGTTTTCTTTGTTCTTGTTGTTCTTCCCCTCCATTAAATAACAACATACATATTAGTTAATAAACCCCTATGAACATAGCTATGGAAACTATGCTATTATTGTCAGATAAGACTTTCCTTATTGAGAATATGAAAAAGCCTTTGGTTCAACTGCCAACTCCCCTTTTCCCCCCACATATAAACCAAGTTGTCACTGCCAACCTCTCCAGCTTTATTCCCTAGAGCCTTTAGAACTTGAGGCTAGTATAACTATAAAAAAACCATTAAATATTACCTCCTAAAGGAAGTCTTAGAAACAAGCTGTGGATGATGTCTTGTTCTGCTTAAAATAAGTTCTAAAAATACCTAGGCCATCCTACTCATAAGTATACAAGATAGTTGATTACCTAGGGTTGTCTCTTAGGAAGGTGGAATTGCTTCACTCAAACTAATCTTAAACAAAAATAAAAATCGATGCAATCTTAAACATTCTACCCCGATTGTTAAGTGAAGGCTTTAAAGAAAATCGCAAAATTAGACTTAGAAGTAAACAGATTTAACCAGAAGCAAAAAAGAATATATTAATCAAAGTGGCAAACTCTTGAGAATTAATTTCACTAATTTAATCTTATATGCATGATTAAGGGGAAATGATTGGATAGTTGCCTTACTAAAATTAACAATTGGGTTTTAAGATCAACTCGAATAATAAACTAAATCTGACTTTTGTATTCGACAAGTTATTTTCTGAATTAATTATGAAAACTCGAATACTGATTACCACATTTAGTTAATATGTTTCTAATTCTCAACCTAATCATCTATAGTTTCTCGATCCATAGTAAACTTCTTCTCTTGATCCTTCATTTAATACCAAAATGATGTAAAGTTTGGTCATGCTATTATATCCATTCAGTTCGGAAACTATAACAAACATAAGACAACAATATAGTCCCTCAATCATGCATATTTAACTAAAATAGCTACATTAATTCTCAAGAAAAAGAGATTATCGCATCATGGAAATAACAAGATTCATCATCTTCATATACTTTAATCCCATCTTTATCAGTATAAGAGAAGTATTAAAGCAATAAAACAAGTAAATAACCAAATGAACTATCAAAAGCTATAGAGTAAGAGTCAATTAAGCTAAAGAATAATGAGTCTAGTAAAATAAAAAAGAAACAATTCAACAGATGAAGAACATAATAAGTAAACAGGGATCAGATGAGGGAGTTGCGGTGATCTCTTGGCTCTTTCAAGCTTCCCGCATGAGCTCTCGCCTTCTGCTTCTGCTTGGTTCTCACCTAGATGATCGAAGGCTCACACTGCTTTCACTTTGTTGCTGTGTTTCTCTCTTCCTCACCTGACTCTCTCTGTTCTCTCCTCTCTTCTCCCCATCGTTCTCTCTATCTGTTCTCTGTCTTTGAAAGAGTCTATGTTGTGTGTTTGTGTCCAGCCTCTGCCACCACCCTCTATTCTTTCTATTTGTATTCTCATTTTAGGTCTAGGTTTTTGAGCTGTTCCTCTTACACATGACACGTAATAAGTTGATGAATTAAAGGAAAAACTTGTCATGAGACTCTTTCATGCATAATTCTTCTAATTTTTCATGTAACATTCAAAAGATAATCTAATTAACATTCATGCAATATTCACACCATTTTTACTCAATTTATCTCACATTTGGATCAAAACATAAGGATTAGTAACCAAAATCAAGATATGAAGGCAAACAAAGTCAATAGAAATTAGACATAATATGTCTCTCTATATTTCAAGCTCCAATTCTTCCCTCCAAAAATAGTAGATGGTAGATTCATAATGACTACAAAATTGGAAATACATATAGATGGAATGAGGAATTGGGAAGCTACCCTTATTGGCTTCTTTATGGACAAGAGGCCATCCTACTAAGCCATGAATTCCTGGGCCACCAAGCAGTGGAGGAATATGGGTTTCTAAGGGGTATTACTAAATGAAAACAATGTTTTCCTTTTTCAGATTTAGTTTAATTGAACTAGAGTAGATTATACTTGAAATGGGGCCATGTACTACAACTATAAACCTTATTACTCTAGAGCTAGAATTTTGGCACAAGAATTGAAGACCTGAGACATAAACAAATCCTATATAGATTTGCATCCATAATATACCCCTGGAATATTGAACCACCAAAGGTTAAACCACCTTGGGAGTTTAATAGGTAAGCCTTTGTGCTAGATTATACCACAACCATAATAAAGAGAGTAAGTTTTTTTAAATTATGTATTCTAATGGAGGCAAAAGTGATCTACTAGAACTAATTTCGATAATGAGGTTGGATGAGAGGGTCTACAAGGATCAAATGACTATCACCTACAATTGGAAACCATGTAGCACTAACCAAAGTAGATTTAGCTTCCTACTGGGAGATTATTCAGAATGGGTGAATCCAATGATTCAATCCTAATAATGGAAACGAACAAAGAAGAGTCAAAACCTAACACGAACCAGTTAAGAAAGGAATTTAGAGAAATTTAGGTTATTTTGGAACAATCTTACGAAATTTCTGATGGTGATATTATGGTACAAAACGCTATAAACATGCTAGTGAACCTTGCAAGTTACCTTTGTAACTATGTATATACTCTACAAGAATAACATATTATTCGCAACGTTTTTCTTTATAAAACGTAGCAAAATGTTTAGAATTTTCATGAAGTTTATAAAACATCATGAAATGTTCTAACTTTTAGCGACATTTTATGAAAACGTCTCAGATTTGTAACACTTTCCGTGACGTTTTATCAATAAAACGTCATGAAATGAAAACTACGATGTTTTGTTGAAGAAAACATCGTGGAAGGCTTAATTAAATCATTTTGGTCATTTGGTTTTTCTTAAAACCTACCCAAGTGTTTTCTTACCCCTTCCCTCTTGTCCGGTCTGTTTTCACTAGCCCTCTTGTCACCTAGTCTTCTACATCCCATATGGTTGTATATAGTCTCATTGATTGAGTTTTTGGGTAGGGTACTCGAAATCCCTCCAAGTTCTTGAATTCTCTAATGGGTCTTCCATCAATGGGGTTGCGTGTTGTTTCGACCTTCCATCTTCCTCCTCCAGATCTCTATCGGCATGAAATTATATTCCCTTTAACCCACTTGCTTATGGACTACCAATCAAAACCTTCGTTTTGGGTTTTGGGGTTTATCAATTTGGGGATTATTTTAGGTATTTAGGGCTAAGTTTTTGAGGGACAAACAAGAAGTACCAGCCATAACCACAGCCACAACGGATGATTCCCATGATGCCTTCTCTTCCGCCCACCAATATCACCACCGAACAGATCCAAAAGGTATAGTTTTGGGTGCTTATTTGATCACTTATCTTTAATTTTTTGCTTATTTGTTTGTATACTTGTAAAGTTGTTGGGACCGAACCCAACCGCTTAAAACTAAACCATAACACTTATACTCTTGCTAAAAAACATACAATGGAAAATAAAGTGGCGGAAACAAAAGAATCAAATCGGATCAAAAAGCGAAGGAATCGGAAGCGCGTGCGGAACTAAAAGAATCGAAAGGCCGCAATCAAACTTAACAAAACGGTTCAAACAAACTGAAGGTCAAA
>JANIJH010000001.1:19027334-19044254 GCA_024520975.1 Erythroxylum areolatum
CATTTCTTAGCTTTTGAGAGAGATTTTGAAGTGGTTCAAGAAGAGAAAAAGGTAGAGGAAGAGAAGAGCTTCCATTTTAGCCAAAGATCTCTTCATTTGGTGAAGAATCAAGTTAAGACCATTTTAAATCTTTTGGATTTTTGAAAGGATTTTAGTTTATGGAGTTTAGAAAATGCATTGGTTTAAGTATTGTAGCACCAATTTTAGTGATTGCGCTTTATGGGATTTTCAATTGAAAACCCTATAGAGTGGGATTTTTGTTATTATAGAAGGAAATCAAGAAAGGTACGAGAAGCAAGAGTAGAGACATTTTGATCAAGTCTTTAAGCAAGAGTAGAGACATTTTACGAATTGTGTGATGATTTATGAAAAGGTTTAAAAGTGGTTTTTTTAAAAATATCATGTTTATGCATTCATGTTTTCAAAATATCTTATGTCTATGAAAAATTAAGATTCGAAAAAGTGTCATTTTGGACAATATGTTTACAAGATGTGAAATACATGATTACGTGAGTTTATGATGGTCCCCTATATTAAGTCAAGTGCACTTTGACAAAAAGGCTTCTCCCGCCTGCCTGCTAGTGATATGGAGCTCCTTTATGGACTCGTATAAGTTCACGACTATGTAAAACCATTATGTGACATTGCATTAGTACATTTTGTTCACGGCTACACATGACCCTTATGGGAAATGTGTAGCATGTTTCATTTTGGATCTACCCAAACCATTCTATGTGCTTAAGTGCTTATCATATGTGAACAAGTTTTATGCATTGGTGTTTTGTAGTTTGAGAATTTGACTATATGATGTGAAACATGTATTCTATGAACTCAATGAGAATTTTCTATGACAAGTGAATGTTTTCAAAGATTTTGCTTATTGTTCCGTTATAAACTGTTACCTACAATCTTTCAAGCTTACCCCCTTTTTCATCCCCTCTTCAGGTGATAACTAAGAGATCAAGTGATCAAGAGCCTAAGGGAATTTCTTCAAATTGTTTATTTTGTATTTTGGGCGGGTTTTGGGAAAGCATAATGTTTGAGTCACATTTCAAGTTTATTTGTTCAAGAATCTTTTGTAATTTGAGATTTTGATACAATGATGTAATGTGGCTTGGAAAGCCACTAAGGATTTGTAAAACTTTGTTCTTTTGATGTTAAGGAAATATGAATTGTGTATGGATGATATTGAGATGATTATCAGCTTGAGCAGATGGTTTCTGGAACATAAATTGTGGATATATATATATGTCTCACAAATGAGATGTTATGGAAAAGAAAGATAGGAATTATGACTGATCAGATGTAGTTGAATGTAATAAGGTGGATGAGTTAAAATTTGAGAGTGTAATGAAGTAATTTGGTAGCTGAATGGTTATGCTCAGGATATTCTAAGTTTGCACAGTGTAAAATTTCAAGTCTTCTATAGGGAAAAATTCGTGTTCTGAGTTCAGAGGAAAATCTGGATTAATCTAGGCTGAATTTGACAAAGTTGTCTTCTAGAAAGTTTATCTTTCTAGCTTGCCAATAGTATATAATATGAAAATTTTGGACATTGGAGTCGAAAATTATGGTCCTTATAAGTGGAGATGCTTAGAAGTATAGTTTGTATCATCTGATGACATCATATCATCAGGTGATCATGTCGTATCATCTGGTGATGACGTCATATTGTCTGGTGATGATGTGTATCTTCTATGCACTGTTCATTTGACCCTATCGTCTGGTCCATTTTTGACCATATAGATGATCGAATTTGTTTTCAAGATCTTCATCAAAGTTGTATATCTTGAAGTCCTCTTTCAAACCATTTAAAGAACACCTTAATCTAATATCTCTAGAGAAAGTTATGACAATTTACCCAATTCATCTGACCCTTCATCTGGTTTAATCTGACCCTATCGCCTGGTCCCATTTTGACCCCGTAGATGAACGAATTCGTCTTCAAAAACTTCATCAAAGTTGTAGATCTTGAAGTCCTCTTTCCAACTATCTAAAGAACACCTTAATTTGACATCTCTATAGAAAGTTATGATAATTTTCATAATTTGTCTGACGCTTCATCTAGTTTCATCTGACCCTATCATTTGGTCCCATTTTTGACCTTGTATATGATCGAATTTGTCTTTAAGGTCTTCACAAAAATTTTATATCCTGAAGTTATCTTTTTAACCATCTAAAGAAAACCTTAATTTGATATCTCTAAAGAAAGTTATGACCATTTTCCCAATTCATTTGACCTTTCATCTGGTTCCTTCTGATCCTATCATATGGTCCCCTTTTTGACCCCATAGATGATCAAATTTGTCTTCAAGATCTTCATAAGAGCTGTAGAATTTGAAGTCCTCTTTTAAACCATCTAAAGAACACTTTAATCAGATATCTCTAGAGAAATTTATGACAATTTTACCAATTCATCTAACTCTTCATCTGGTTCCTTCTGATCCTATCTTCTAGTCCCATTTTTGAACCTGTGGGTGATCGAATTTGTCTTCAAAGTCTTGATAAAATTTGTAGATATTGAAGTTCTATTTCTAAATATATAAAGCAAACATTAATCCTATATCTTTAGAGAAAGTTATGACAATTTTCCCAATTCATCCGACCCTTCATCTGGTTCCTTTTGATCCTATCGCCTGGTGCCAATTTTTGACCCTATAGATGATCGAATTTGTCTTCAAAGTCTTCATAAAAGTTGTAAATCTTAAAGTTATCTTTCGAAGGACTTAAAGAAAACCTTAATCCGATATCCATAGAGGAAGTTATACTAATTGTCCTGAACTAGATTCAATATGATTGAGGACGGAACCTTGTTTGATTCCTTTAGCCCAATCTTTGTTATCCGACCTCTAAACGAAGTGATCCTTGAGACAATAGTTTCCTAACACATTGTGCTATCTCTCCAAAAAAATTGGCAGCATTCTGAATTTATTGGAAAAAGGTTTGACTGAAGGAAAGTGAAGGAACATGTTGGAATAGTATGAACTGGTGTTATTTTACTGAACATTCTTTGGCATTTTGAATATATCTGGATCTGTAAGGTTCCAAATGAGATGATTTTCAATGTGGAGTAAACTAGAGACATAGGTCTACAAATTATATGAAGATGAACCTAGGATGACTAATGAGGGTTAATTGGAATAATCATATATGGTTAAGGATATTTTATTGGTATAAGCTCATGTTTTATGGTTCTGAATGTTGGGCTCCGAAATCGGGGTTCAACACTACCTAGTTACAAAGTCATATTAATAGCTTCTACTCGTGCCCTCGCTTGTCTGAGAGCTAGATTTGCCTCAATTATTTGTCTTGAGCCTTTAGCTTTCCTCAAGTTAGCTTTTTTCGCTTCAAGAGTTTGTTGAGCTTCTTGTTGATTAATGTCCTATGCAGTTAGGATTGTCTATGGGGTATTAGGCATAAAAATTTGGATATTTGTTGATGAAAAATAGTGGACCCTTAGTTAACTTATTGTATTACATTCTAATGATTGATATAGATATGGGGGAATATTTTTATGTGATGCTAATAATTTAATAACTATCTTTGTAACTTCAAAATGTTTCATTTTAAGCTTTGACCTATTATCTGGATATAGCAAGAAAGATGTACGGTCTAACAAGGCTACTATGAAATATTTATTCATGGGTGGGGCAAGCTCTTTAATTCACCCTTGGAGTTGAATACCTCATTCAATAATTGTTTTTGATCCAATCAATAGGAATCAATAAAAAAGGCAAATCCCTTTTGATACACCAGATCCTCGTGTCACCAGTTCAAATCTAGTTCCTGACACATGATTAATTTGTTTAAGAGTATCTATTTTATTCTACAACTTAATTAAATGATATAGATGTTGGAGAGGTATGGGTCTATGCATCACGTACATGGCAAGGTAGTGGAAGTGTCAGAATAAAAATTCCAACCCTACCACATCCCCAAAAAATCCAAAATCTATGTGCATGTATAAACAAATTATAAAAACATGAAATTATAGTGTATGTACCTTGCAAATACTCATCCTTTTTTGAATCTTGTCCTTATTTAGGTTGTAGCGAACACCAATCACCTTCCTTTGCCTATAAAGAGCACGCAAAGATGAAGAAAAATTAGTGTGTAAGGGTGATTAAAGCACCAAATAAGATGAGTACAAGTAGATGCTCAAGGGAGAGTTAGATCAAAACCAAGTTACATACAACTAATCTTATGCAACAATTGTTTAAAATTGCATGAACAAATCTAAAGATCACTCCTTTTAACTTCTAGAACTCTTCTGATAACCTCTCTATTGAGTGTTTTTTGGCTAAAAATTTATGTTTACATAAATGAAGAACTCATTTATGTACCGCCTGTCATTAAGTCGGCCACGATCATGGCTTAGCTTACTTAAATGAAAGCCATGCACACTTTGTTTTTCATCTAATCCTTTATGCGTGTGCTTAGCTTCCCAATTAGTTTGGTCACCTAAATTAACTCTTAATTTGAGCAAATCGTGAATGGTTTCATTATGCTAATTTATTGGAATGTAAGTGAATTAACACTTAAACTCTTCAATAATTAATTATCCAACTTACCAACCTTTCTATAGTCAATTACCATGTAATTTGTCCCTTGAACATCTTATATCCCACTTGGTTTGAAGTATGGGCTATATGTCAACTCCCATTAGACTGATTATGTTAGATCTAGTCTAAGTGATGTTAGTTCTTGTCCTAAGGATCTCATTATTTTATGTCATTGAAGACTCTCTTCATGATACATAAATGCTTTAGCCAGAGACTCCCAAGTAATGACCCCGACAAGAAGTCGTGGGTATCATCTCCTTCTATTAGGATTGGTCAATCCATTATTGACTATCCAATTACCTTCGAATACCAATAGCTGTACCCAATCACCACCCTATGAGCGACCTTATCTTAAGGCAATAAGGAATGGTGTCAAAGCATAGGATCAGTATCCAAGATATCCTTGAGTACCTCACGTGTAAAGATATTTACACCATTGCTGCGATGAGATTAATCACTGGCATTTGTAGATCATCCATATGATAATCTCATAGTGGTCATTTGATGTACTTACTCCTCTTAGTGAGCATCAACATGTTAACTCTAACATCTCATGATTTGTTGGATCGAAAACAATATCAAACTAGATTTGGCTAAACGGTAGATTTCAAAAACTTTTTCTGAAATCAAAATACAGCGGAAGCATGATAACCAAATCAACATGTTTAATCCATACATAATACGGTATTAGAAAAATAAATAACATAAGAACATGATGGAAGTTTTACTAACTCCTCGCTATTGTATGTTCTCCATGCTATTATATCTTCTCCTTGCTATTGTATCCTCAACCAATCTGATCTGCCACTTATTCTCCCTGGACAACTTGGTTAACAAGATCCTTTGGTGGGAACAGAGAAGAAATATTGTAGAGGTTTTCATTTTATGATCAACTAGTTGAAAGAACCAAAATGAGACACTTTCATTCCTAATTTTAGCTAGTTCATTAAAGAAAGGAGAGGGGAGTTATAAAAACCAACCAAAATGCACCACTTCTTTCTTCTAATCAAAATGAAAGAGAGGCAATAAATGAGACATTCTCATTTGTTTAATATGGCTAGATGAAAAGAAAAAAAACCAAAACAAGACACTCTCATTTTTGGTTATATGATGAAAGAAGGGAGAGAGAGCAACAAATGCACTACTTCCTACTTTAATAAAATGAATGCAAAAAGGTTATATGTTTTTCTACATGCCAACATTAATGACAACCATTAAACCATTTAATGATAAGACCATTAAACCATTTAATGATGATGAAGCATGATAAAACCCTCCTTATATTTAGCAATTCAATGCTAAATGTGCTGCTGTCCATTTAGCTATATAAAATAAAAAATTTACATCATTGTAAATTTCAGTTTTGCCCTTTTTTTTTGTCTTTACAAATATTGTTTCAATTTAATTAATCTAATTGATCAAATCAAACCAAAAACCAGTGCAATATTAAATGTTCATTTTTGGGCTTCTAATTAACAATTAATTAGTGTAAGCCCAACATTTAATCATACGCTTCAAACCCAATTTAATTAACTCTTAATTAAATTATTTCGGTCTTATTATTCTGAATCTAATTAGGTCATTTCTTTTATTTTCTTTCCAGTAACCTCTATTTATTTTTCTTATTTTGATTGATAACCTTTCCTAGAAGCCAAATGAGGAATCTAATTGGAGTTATATAACTCTAGCTCTAATAAGCCCTAATCTCATCAGAATTAATTCCAACTTGTTAACCAATCGTCATTCCACTAAAGACAATTAGTGAAAATCTTGAATTACTAAATATTATGAGAACATATGTTTTAAATTAGATGTCCAATTGTAAACCCTATTATGAACCTTAGTATAGCCATCTGCACAATAAAGGGTAAAATTAACATTTTGCTCTTAATAGGTTTTTCCTTCTAAATCTCCCGCTTTACTCTATATGGTGATTAACATAAGATCTCATCTTGGTCTTAAGACTTGATGGGTAGCTAGTCAATGAAGCTATTAGCGCTAGTTTAATCACCAATCTCTGTAAAACATATAGAAGTGATAATATCACTATAAACTATTTATTTAAGTGAATGTTCCCTAAAAAATGTTTCAATTAATAATTCCAAAATGTAGGCACTAGATTGATACTCTGTAAAAATCTATTTCGATCATATCAAGAATTATAATGAAACACACATAAGTTCACTACTCATCAAGATTGTGGTTCGTAATAAAAGAATGCTAAAGTGTATGTTTTTAAGATTAAAGAAACGACCTATTTTATTCATTAAAAACATACGTGATTCTAGATTCATTTAAAATGCCATTATCGATTGTCAACTACTATCATGATATGAAACTCATCATTCCCTTGAAGTAAACTCTTTTACTTACACGGAGATAAACTGCAACACTACAGTCTAAACCATAATCAAGTGACCAACTTGATTATTCAACTGTGAATTAAATAATTTAGATTATAATAATATGCATGTTTCTCATACATCTCCATGTATATGCATGTTTCTCATACATCTCCATGTATATGCATATTACTTACAAAACAATCTTGGTTCCTTATGACTAGTTATATAATGCTCATACAAATAACACCAAACTCTTTTGTTTTATTAATAATAAATATTTTCATTAAAAAAATAACTGGAAGAAGATTAAGTTATATGTAAATACACTTACTTTCTAAGGCACTATATTTGTTGGACCACAATTTCTTTTTTATTATTATTCATTCATTTATTGATTTATTTTATTTATTTTTAGAATTGAGTCATTAAATCAGTGAGCATGAGTAGTAATTAGAAATTGGAATGAAAATGTTAGAATTAAGTTAAGGTATTAGATTTAAATGGCCTAAGGAGTAAGTAGTCTTTAGATTAAATAAAAGAAGGGAAAAATTGGAAGGACAAATAAAGAAGAGGGGTATTTTTGGAAGACCAAGACAAATTGTTGTCTTGTAATAAGAGGAAAAAGAGATAATCGTGAGAAGAGAGAAAAGAAGACAAGAAAATGTAGAGAAGAAAGAAAAGAAGAGAAGAAATAATGGGAGCTAGGGAAGGAAGAAAAGAAAAATGTGGGGAAGCTAGGAAAGAGGAAGAGTCAACTTGTTAAGGTGAGTTCATCTTTCCTTCTTACTTAGGTAGAGAAAGAAGTAGAGAAATGGGTTTGTGTTGAAAGAAAGAAGAGAAACCATGTTGATTTTTCATGGATTTATAAACTAGGTTTTGGTTTTTCTAACCTAGATGGACTATGAGTAGGTTAAGTTTAAGCTTAATTTTACCATTTTTGATTGTTGAAGTTTTATGAATTTTCATTGAGTGTTGTTTTGAATGGAAACTTAGTTTAATTGAAAGGAATCAAGGAAACCTTAACCAAGTGTAAGAGGAAAGGTAATCTTGAGCTTAGATTCATAAGAAATTAGGTGGGTAATTTGTTTATAGTTATTGTGTGAATGGGAAATTGTTTACTTGTATGTGTATATGTTAAATTGTTTGAAATGGAATTGTTGTGAATGTGGAAAATGCATTATGATTGTTACCATGTTATGTCATAAATGATGTTATGATATTTTGTATAAGCAAAAGAAGAAATAGCTTGAAAAGTATGAAAAATGTGAATATGTGATGAATTGAATTGTGCATGAATATTTGCTTGTGTTTGGGCAAGAAAGAAACCATTTAGTTAGTCATGTGCACTTTGAGCCAAAACCTTATCCCGGCTGCTTGCTTGTGGCATATGAGATCCTAAGAATGGACTCATTTTGTTTATGGTGTAAACTTCGGTTTCACCATTTGGATCCATGAAACTCTTAAACTATTTGGGTGTGCATTTCATTTGATTTGTTGAGCATGATTGAGTGTTATTTTTTGATGGAATGTTTATACATGATATGCTTATGTGAAAGCATCCTTAACTTTGAAGTCTTTAGTTAGAATTGTTGATGATCAATTGCTAGATTCAAATGTAATATATATAGGTAAGTATATATATTTATATGTTTGATTGTGTGGCTTGTTGCTAATGCTTATAAATATATTAGCCATTAAGCTTTGTAGCTCAACCCAGTATTTTCTCCTCAGGTGTAGAAAGAGAAGGTTAGCGATCTTTGCAAGGCATTTGGAAACTCTGAGATAGCTACATTTAGTAATTAAGTTAGTTTAGTTACTTTTAGGTAGCTTTAGCAGCATAACAAACAAAACATCCATATGTATTTTGTAGTAAGTTATTGATATGTTGGTTGATATGTAACTAAAGATTTGTTCAAACTCTATTTTGATCTAGTAATGAGAATAAGATTTGAAGAAGTTCCTTTGTGTATGTTTATGTTTATCTTGTGGTTGAGTTGATGGTTATGGGAAATTGGTAATCTGTAACTGCAGAGTTTTGTGTTGAATGTTGGGTTTCTGGGTTTTAGAACTGAAGATTTCGCCACGGCGAAGTGAGATCTTGGTCGCGACGAACCTTTCCTAACGGGTAATTTTACCTGATTATTTTTTGCAAATTCGTCGCGACAAAGCCAGCCTTTCATCACGGCGTGTTTATCTTAAGAGGTACTTAGATTAAATCCGGGGACTTTGCCGCAACGAAGCTAGACCTTTGCCATGGTGTATTTGTCTTGAAGGGTGACTTTGCTCGCGGTGAACTTCTCTATAAAGGTCTATGGAATGCATTCTATAGTTTCACCATGGAAAACTTGCTAAATTGTTGCCACTGAATTTCTTATAATTAAATGCTTTTGACTTTCCTTTCGCATGATCCTCACTCGACCACTCTGAGTGGTTGCCTCAAGATTAGTAACAGGATTTGACCCCAACATTGTTTGGTATCAGAGCTTAGGATTTTAGGATTCCTAGGCTTAGAATAAGTAGTGGTATAAATTATTAGGATATGTGAATAAGTAATTGTATTGTGAATTGATTGAGTGCATTAAGTGACATGCATATCATGCATACATGTAGGAAATAAGATTAAAATTAAATGTAAGTTAATCTTTAATGTTTAAATTAAAGGAGTAAGATGCCACCTTTTAGAAAGACACGAGGTATTTTGTAAGGATCTATTGCAGCTGACTCTCCACCAAGAGAGGAGGGTATTGATGAGTCCAGAGCCCCAGGAAACGCTAAGGCTTCTATAGGGCATGGTAGTGGGCCCTTGCGATCACAAACGCACGAGTCGCCTATTCTGCGGGAACAAGTGTCTACTCCTTTGTATCGCAGAATGTTCCAAGCCTTTGCTCAGGCTTTTGTCCAGGCCATAAGTCAGATGCCATAGACTTTTTCTCCGACCCAATTAAGAAGGGAAAGCTGCTTGGTAAGCTCAGAAAGTATGAGGTAGTGGACTTTGGTGGAACGATTGATCCAGAAGAAGTTGAAACTTGATTGAGGAAGACAAAGGATATTAGAACAAACAAGGTTTTGAAACCCAAATCGGACGTTAAACCAGAGGCCTTACTAGTCACTGACGAACCGTTCGAACATCGATCTAACCGGTGTGACGTCATAATTACACAATAATTATATTTAATTGTACAGAATATTAGTAATATTAAAAAACAATAGAAAAATATACCAAATAATATAAATAAATATAAATAACCGGTTGGGTCCTTTGGGTTCTGTACTTCTATTAGATTTTTGGAGAAAAGGTGGGTTTTGCTTTTGAAAACAAAAATGCATCAATGTTTTAGAAAGAAAAAAAGGCCAAAAAAATTCATTGAACTAGTGGCTAACCGGTTCGACCAGTCTTGGTTTAAACGATCAATTGACCGATTCTCACTAGTTCGCACTGGTTCAATTGAGGACTGATTTTTAGGGGTCACTGGGACCAGATAGCCTATCGGTCACCGGTCGAACTGGTTGAACCGACCGGTTCGGTCTGGATTTCAAAACCATGGGAACAAATGTACTGTGAGGATGATGAAAGGGTTGAGTATGCTACAAGTTTGCTGTAGAAAGATTCTCTACATTAGTGGGAAAGTATGCCAGGGAGTCAGATGAAACCGCCATTGTTGGCATGGAAGGATTTCCTAGTTGCCTATAAGAAGAAGTATCCGTCTGAGGTTTATAACCAACACAAGTAGAGGGAATTTCTGAGTCTTACCCAGAGGGAGATGACAGTGAGTGAATATGAGTGCAGATTTATGCAATTGTCTCATATTCACTCACTATCCCGATATGTAGCTAAGATGATGATAAGTGAGGCGGTTAAGTGTCGCAGGTTTGAATCGGGGTTACATTTAGTCATCAGGGAAACAGTGATGGCACGAAATTTCTGTGATTTTCAATAGTTGGTTGAAGCAGCATTGAGGGTTGGGAATGTGGAAAACAAAAAGTGCTGTGAACAGAAAGAGGAAAGGGAGATAACAGGTCAAGAGGGAAGGTGGCGCTCTTATGTCAGAGAGGAGTGCCAGGACTTTCCCTATGCAGTATGAGGAAAAGAGCAGTTGTGTAAGCAGGTATAGATAGGTGAGAACTGTTTCTCATCAAGCCTCAACGGCTTGAGCTAGTAGAAGGGGAGAGGGGGACAAGTCATTCATTCCCAAGTGTGATCATTGCAGTAAATTCCATAGGGGGAGTACTATAGATTGACGGGAGCCTGTTTCAACTATGGAGAAAGAGAACAAAAGGCTAGAGAGTGCCCACAGTATGTAAGACGAGAAGGAACTCAGATGTAAGCGTAAAAAAGAGTTGAGACTGTGGGATATAAGACTGCAACTGAAGTGGGCAGTTCTGATGCAGATAAGAAAGTGAATCCTCTAAGAAGACCGAGGGGGCAAGCACCAGCTAGAGTATTTGCAATGACACGGGAGGATGTAGAGACAGCTCCGGAAGTTATGACTGGTACAGTTAAATTATTTGATGATGATGTTGTTATTTTGATTGATCTGGGATCTACCCATTCATTTATTTCATCAAGTAGAATTGTGCATGGTAGAAATTCAAGCCCATTGGATACTCCTTTGATGGTTAGTACTCTAATCGACTTATATATTATTATTATTCAAGTTTATAAAGATTGTGAAATATGTATTGTTGGAGGAAAGTTAGTGGTAGATTTAATGCCATTGAGGATGGGAGGACTAGATGTGATTTTGGGCATGGATATGTTAGAAAAATATAATGCCAGTTTAGATTGCAAACAGAAGATAGTAAAGTTTGAGTTGAATGAAGGTAGAAAGGTGATATTTTTAGGGGACAAGAAAGCAAGTTCATCTAGGATTATTACAGCTCTGACAACAAAGAAGATGATGAGGAAAGAATGTGAAGCATTCTTGGCATATGCGGTAGACATGAAGGTAGATGGAGGGAAGTTAGAAGAAATTCTTGTGGTCATGGAATTCTCGGATGTCTTTCTAGAGGAATTATCAAGATTACCACTACCTAGAGAAATTGAGTTTCCTATCAACCTTCTTCCAAGTACTGTACCGATATCAATTTCGCTTTATAGAATGGCTCCGGTAGAATTGAAGAAGCTTAAAATAAGTTAGAAGAGTTGCTGGAGAAAGGGTATATTAGGCCTAGCTCTTCACATTGGGGAGCTCCAGTTCTTTTTGTGAAGAAGAAAGATGGATCACTGAGAATGTCTGTGGATTACCGGAAGCTAAATCTTGTCACTATCAAGAATAGATATCCACTCCCACATATAGATGATTTGTTTGATCAATTGTAAGGGATGAAAGTGTTTTCCAAGATAGATTTGAGATCAAATTACCACTAGTTGAGGATAAAGGAGTCGGATGTGTCAAAGACTACTTTTAGAACATGGTATGGGCATTTCGAGTTCTTAGTTATTTCCTTTAGATTAATGAATGTACCTACAACTTTTATGGATATAATGAATAGAGTATTCAAACCTTTCTTAGACCAATTTATCATTGTCTTTATTGATGATATATTGGTTTATTCCAAGAGTGATGAGGAGCATAAGGAATATTTTAGGATTGCCTTGGAGATACTGAGGAAGAAAGAGTTGTATACCAAACTCAACACATGTGAATTTTGACTAACGAAAGTGGTGTTTTTTGGACATATAATTTCAGAAAAAGGAGTACATATGAATTCGAGAAAAATAAAAGTTGTGGTTTAATGGGAAGCACCTAAAAATATAAAATAAGTGAGGAGTTTCTTGGGTTTAGTTGGTTATTATAGAAGATTTGTAGAGGGCTTTTCCATGATAGTGGCCCACTTGCCAAACTGACAAGGAAGAACAAGAAGTTTGTATAGATAAAAGAATGCTAGAGAAGCTTTGAGGAATTAAAGAATAGAGTCAAAACTGCACCAATTTTGACCATGCCTTCCAGTAGTGGTGGATATATAGTGTATAGTGATGCCTCAAGAAAGGGATTAGGGTGTGTGTTGATGTAAGGAGATAAAGTGATTGCCTATGCTTCTAGGCAATTAAAACCCTATGAGATGAATTATCCTACACATGATTTGGAGTTAGTTGCCATAATTTTTGCATTGAAAATTTGGATACATTATCTGAATGGAGTTCAAACAAGGATTTTTACAGACCATAAGAGTCTTAAATATCTGGTGAGCCAAAAAGAGTTGAATTTAAGTCAAAGAAGGTACCACCTAAGGAAAGCTAATGTAGTAGCAGATGCACTGAGTATAAAATCTACTATGGCATATGTGGAGATAGTATATCTTCCTTTATTGAAGGAATTAGCTTGACTTAAGGTGACATTAAGGCCAGTTAAATCTAGTTGTGTATTGGTTAATTTTAGAGTAAGGTCAGTGTTGAATGAGAAGATTAAGAAATTGCATGAGCAAGATGAGTACTTGAGCAAGCTGAAAGAAGAGATTAAAAATGGTAAGCCTTCTAAAATAGAGATAAGAGAAGATGGATTGATGGTGGTAGGTAACTGACTATGTATTCCCGATATGTTAAAATTGATAGATGAAATTCTTAATGAGGCACACAATGCTCCCTATGCAATGCACCTGGGAGTACGAAAATGTATAAAGATTTAAAAGATCACTTTTAGTGGAGAGGAATGAAGAAAGATGTTGTAAAGTGTGCTAGAAAATGCTTAGTGTGTCAGCAAGTTAAAGTAGAACATCAAGTGCATATCCGTAAACTTGAACCTTTTTCAATTCTTGAATGGAAGTGGGAGAAGATTACAATGGATTTCTTGATAGGATTGTCAAAAACTAACAGGAAGCACGATGCAATATGGGTGATTGTTGATAGGTTAACCAAGTCAGCACATTTCTTGCTAATTAAACAAACAGATTCTTTGAATGCTTTGGCCAAGAAATACATAGATGAAATAATCAAACATCATGGGATTCCAAGTTCTATAGTCTCGGATAGAGATCCTAGGTTTATCTCCAGAATTTGGGAAAGTTTACAAAAGGCTTTTGAACCAAGTTACATTTTAGCACATCTTTCCATCCATAGACTGATGGTTAATCAGAAAGGATAATACAAACATTAGAGGCAATGTTGAGAGCTTGTGTTATGGACTTTATAGGCTTATGGGATGATCATCTACCTTTAATTGAATTCTCTTATAATAACTCCTACCACTCAGGAATTCAAAAGGCATCTTATGAAGTTTTGTATGGTAGGAGGTGTAGAAGTCCTCTTTGTTGGGATGAGGAAGGTGAAAGGAGACTTTTAGGACCTAAGTTGGTACAAGTTACTGTTGATAAGATTAAGTCAGTGAAACTATAGTGCCCCTTACCGCAGGGTACATATCGGGATGCCCGAAGGTCATTTCGGTACAAAATCTACGATAAGGGCGAGCTATGTTCGATCCTACCCTTACTTCACATGGCATGGTATCATAAGTCCCTTATAAAGCATCATAGGAAAATCACAATATATATATTTTTAAACTCGCTTTTTCCTCATTTCATTAAATAAAACCAATAGTCTACATGGTCTTTCCAACCTTTACTACATGTATATCATCCAATCCTAATACAAAAGTTCTACATGAAAGAGGAAAATATACATGATATAACTAATCTGTCCAAAAATCTTAGTTGACTGACTTTGAGCCATGACTTCTCTTACCAATCACAATCTACACGGTTGGTAGAGCTTCTCAGTAGCTAGAGTCGTCTCTCGGTCCTGAAAAGACAACGTTGCAATTTTGGTGAATTTTGCGAACTCAATGAGGTAACCATCATCGATGGTTGACTCAATTCATGTAACACATCATTTCACATAACATATAATCACATACTGCACTTTACATAAGTATCACATTTTCATTTAAGCATAGGCAAATTTGGCATTTCATTTCAGTAAACATTCCTAACAATATGCATATGAAATGCTCATGAGACACTTTTCATTTATTACGTTGTTGTGACCGAGTGCCTGAACTGTCCTGTATCTATTTTGGATACCAAGCTCATTAATAACTATCACTTATCCACTTGGGGGATACAGGGCTCATTCTACATAGTGAGCCTTAGGCTCTTAATCACTTTTGAGTTCGAGGCTCATTTTCACTCGTTGAGCTTTAAGCTCTAATCGGTGGTGACTTGGATCACAACTGCCATTTTCTGATTATGCATTCATGTGTGGAATGCATGTACCACAATCACTTACATTATAAAGCACTTAGGTCTTCACA
Organism: Erythroxylum areolatum; assembly: GCA_024520975.1. NCBI lineage: Eukaryota > Viridiplantae > Streptophyta > Magnoliopsida > Malpighiales > Erythroxylaceae > Erythroxylum > Erythroxylum areolatum. Next base: position 19,042,488 of record JANIJH010000001.1, read on the forward strand.
TTCATATTCAAGTAGCACTTCAATATACATTTCACATTCATAATCATCAGACCTCCTGTCCGGAATCAATAATCAAACACATTCATTTATCATCCAAAGCATAATTTAAGCAAACAATAATTAAGAGAAATTGTCTATGTTACTCACAAGTTGCTCCTGAAGCTATTGTCTTGAAGTCCTGGCAACGTCTAGACGATGGTGCTCAATTTGATCCTCTATATTAAACACATATATATATATATCATAATATGCACAATCATAATTGTTCAATAATGCACATATATGAAATGAATTATGTACAATACATGTTCATGACAACCCCAGGTATTTATCCATCAATTTCATCACAAAATCAATCTCATATCGAAAATCATCTAACTATAATTTATACTTAGGTTTATGCCTCACTAAACCATTAAATTCACAATTCATTTCTCATTGAATCACTTCAGATTTTTTTTCCACATCACACTTTCGGTTCTACTGTTTGCATCCAATTAGATAGCAAAACTTATGTAATTTGGTCATACTACCTTCTAGAAAAGTGTGCTTCTAAGTCTTATCTTTCCATAGACACCAAAATCACTCAATTTTGATTAGTAATTTGGAAAATATGCCTAAAAAATTATCAGGTAGTTCATGTTCAAAAACAGTATACTATGCACAACTTCCATATGGAAATTAAACATCTTAGAGACTGAATCATAACTTGACTTCTTTAGAAAATTTGTATTCCTATATCTCTAGATTACTCAAAATTAAAAATAATCTCATTTGGAATCCTATAGTTCCAGATATAATCACAATACGGAGGGATGTTTAGTAAAACAACACCAGTTCACACCATCCTGACAGATTCCCTCAATTTCGTTCAATCAATGTTTCTCAATTCAATTCATAATGTTATAAAATTTTATGGAGAGGTATAAAAATGTCTTAATAATCTAATGGTTCAATAATCAAGTCATTTGGAGGTCGGATGAAGAAGTTATAGCCAAAACACTATCAGATGTTCATCAGCCTCTCAAAACTTCAAAGTCGCTATCGTGCAATTGCACTATAGCGACTTTCACTATCCAACTTCCAAAGTTACCATTGTGCTTTTGCACGACAGTGGTTTTTGGCTAACCCTAAATATGAAAACACGACGGTGCTTTTGGCCTATAATCTTAAAAGTCACTGTCGTGCTTTTGCACGGCGGTGCTTTTCCACTTCTTCTTCTTCACAGATATCCTAACTTCTAAATTTCATAACTTTTGATCCAAAACTTAAAATTTTGTAAAATTTTTATAAATGGAAAGATAATAGAAATGTATACAATTTCTATAAAGACTCGAAAACAATTTTCGCTTCTATAAGGATCAAAATTTCAGAATAATGAAGTTGTCCCGAAAGTCCATCTTAAAAAGCATCACAAACTTCTAATGATCATTTCTCTCAACTCCATTATCCCAACATTTCATACTTTATATCAATGGAAAGACAGAAAGATAAGCTAAAATCTTCATGCAGATAATTTTGTCAAGATTTGCCTTAATCAATACAGTAAATTCATGGAAATTTCAGATCAAAACTCAACACTATTACTATTCATTCCCAATTCTCAACCCATTTAATTCATCATCTCAATGGATAAATTCTTCAAAGATACTCAATTTTAACTCAACATCATCTATGTGTTAAGTCAAGATGACTTTACTGATTTGTAATTTTGAAGTATAACAAAGAAAAATGAGATCAGATAAAAAGATAAACAAAGCAAACGCA
>JANIJH010000001.1:19200765-19214032 GCA_024520975.1 Erythroxylum areolatum
AATACTCTATTTTGAATATAACAAGCTGTATTTACAACTTCTGCCCAGAAATACTTAGGAAGATTCATTTCACATAGTATAGTTCTTGTCTTTTCTTGAATCATCCTGTTCTTTCTTTCTACAACTCCATTCTGTTGAGGAGTTCTAGGAGCAGAGAAGTTATTTAAAATTTCATTCTCTTCAAAAAAAAGTCTAAATTTTTCATTTTCAAATTCTCCACCATGATCACTCCTAATTCCAACAATAGAAATTTCTTTTTCATTTTGTAACTTTTTGGATGAAACTTTAAAACACCTAAGAGATTCATCTTTATGTGATAAAAACAATATCCAACAAAATCTAGTGAAGTCATCAACAATTACGAAACCATACTTCTTTCCGCCTAGACTTAGTGTTCTAATTGGACCAAACAAATCTATATATAACAACTCTAAAGGTCTAGACAAAGTTACAATATTTTTAGAGGAAAAAGATGTTTTAACTTGTTTTCCTTTTTGACAACTCTCACAAAAGAAATCTTTGTTAAATCTTATCTTTAGTAACCCTCTTACCAAATCATGTCTAACTAACTTGGAAATATGTTTAAAACTAACATGACCTAGCTTTTTACGTCAAATCAACTTTTCCTCATCTGTTGATATAAAACATGAAATATTTTGACTTTTCAAATCATCTAAGTTAATTTTATAGAGATTATTTCATCTCTTGGAAGAAAAGAATATGGAACCGTCCTTGTTTTTTACTACACAAGAATTTTGATTAAAGAATACTTCAAAACCATAATCATATAATTGACTTACACTAATTAGATTATGCTTTAAGCCTTCAACTAGCAAAACATTATCAATAGATGAAAAAGAATCTTTACCTATTTTACTAATTCCAAGTATTTTGCCCTACTGGTTGTCTCCAAAAGTTACTGATCCTCCTTGCTTATTTTGGAGGTCTAAGAACATAGACCTTCTTCCTGTTATATGTCGCGAGCAGCGACTGTCCAAGTACCATTGGTGATGGTTGCTTTTTTCAAGAAAGGAGATCTGCAGTATATATTATATCTTTCCTAGGTACCCATATTTTCCTGGGTCCTTTAGGGTTGGCCTTACAATTATTCATCAAGTAATAATAATATTGTTCCTTTTACTTTCTGTTAGGGACAAAACTTTTATTACGAAGAACATTACTTTTATTAAAACCTAAACCACTCCTATCATTTGGATGTCTATATTTTCCGATCATATCATTCATCCTTTTTGTACTTTCAGTAAATGTTGATAAATCTACTAAGAGACTGTTAATCATTTGTTTTAGTTGATTAATTTCCTCAGATCTATCTACAGTTAGTTTCTTTTTCATATCGTCTGCTTGTTTCTTAAGGCAGACGTTTTCTTTTTCTAAGACTTCTGTGTTTTCAAACTTTCAGCAAATTTCTTTTTCAATATCCTATATTGTTTTAACTAATATCCTATATTAGTTAAGTTCTATAACTAACTCTAACTAACTGACTAACTGACGTTCTAGAATAGTTTCCATTTGCATCGTCTATACTATACTTCTTCTGATGTCGCTTCATCTGGTATCATGCTTCTTTTGTTTTCACTTCTTCTATTGTCGACGTGTATCTTCTTATGATGACGTGTATCTTCTTATGACATCCATCTTAAGTTTAAGATATCTTCTGGGTTTGACTATGCATCTTCTAGGTTTGACCGTGTATCTTCTGATGTTGACCATATATCTTCTAGTTCTATATCTTCTGGTGTTGATTATGTGTCACTTGTATTTTTTTGCACACTTACCAAACTTATCAAAACAATTCACATACTTCTAAGATTATTATTATTTGATTGTCATCAAAATTAATAGAAGTAAAGTCTTCTTGACTTAACAATAGTATGGCCCTTAAACTATAAAGATCTAATCTCCAATATGAATGTCTTGTAGTAAGTGGATAGCCATCCTTGTACCTTTACTCTACTCAAATTTGATTCTCCAATTAACTTGAAAGGTACAATATTACAACTGAAACTACTAGTAATCTAATTATTACATAAAAACATGACAACACACAGGCCGTATCCAAAATTACATAAATACATAAAGGCCACAGGCTGTATCTAAAATGAAAAAAACTATGGGCCATAGTATTCGCCATTCATAATCAAGGTAAGATATAAAATATTAAAGCATATAAAACACCAATCGTAAGAAAACATGTGATTGACATAAAAAGTAAAATTTAGCGAGGGTTAAGAGGTCAAGGTGCAGCACCTCTAGCAGTGATTTTAATTTTATTTGTGAATTTATCTTATTAATCTGAAACCCTTTATTCAGTCACATTGAATTATCGAAAGAACCCCTCATTCAATCACATTGAATTATTGTAAGAACCCCTCATTCAATCACATTTACTTATCAAAAAACCCTAATTTCATACGATTAAATGGAATTCAATTTCAATAAACACAAATGGCTCTGATACCACTAATAGAACTTTTAGATTGTCAACAACAATACATTTATTAGCTGAGTATCCGAAACACCAAGTTCCATGTGAATATTAAAACTAAATCTAGATGAGATTATACCTTCATACAGTAAAAATATGCAAGGGAATTGGTCAGGAAGAGCACGTCAAATTGTGCTCCTCTATCGGCATCCACACCCTCGCAAGACTGAAACACCATTTTCTGATGTGCTAGCACCAGACTCATCCCTTTCTCTCTCTCTCTCTCTCTCTCTAGTAGAGGACGATCTCCTTTAGGTTTTGAGCAGATGAAACTCTTTAGTTTTTTATTCGTCCTATATATCCACATATGAAGGAAAAGCTTAAGGCCCAAAGCTCAAATTCGATTCAAGCCCATTGAATGTTCAATCTGCTTGGAGTGCAACCTTGTAGGCTTATTTAATATTAGCAGTAAACCGAAACTTCTTTTAAGCCCACAAGTTATAAGCCGTCTCTAACAAGACATTATAACTACCCAATATTAAATAAGGTCATAATACGATACTACCTAAATCACAACTGATCAATTAGAGTACATTTTGTAATTAGTTCATGGGGTGTACACTAATAGATATAAGATCTCCTTATCTAAGTCCTTTGGAGCTTTTAAAAGGCTTACTAGGCTGACCATTCACCAATATCTTAAAGGAAGGTAAGCTGATGCATTGTGATATCCATTGGATAAAGTTGGCTGAAAATTCCAATGCATGTAAGATGTTCAATATAAAGCCCCAATCGACATTATCGTAGGCCTTCTTTAGGCCAACCTTAATAATTCCTGCTTCCCCTCCTTTTGGTGTAAGTCTTAATAAGTTGTTACATTAACATGATGTTATCCCTTATAATTTCACCAGGTAAATAGGCACCTTATGAAATGTTAATGTATTTGTTAAGACCTCTTTCATTCTTTAAGCCAAGATCTTAGTAATGATCTTATACACAGTGTTATAACAAGAAATATGTCTGAAGTCTAAAAAAGTTCTTTGTTCTCCATTCTTTAGAGTTACAAAGGTGTGACTAGTTTATGATAACATCTGAACTTTGTTAAAGAATTCTATAATGATATTAACTACCATATTCTTTGTTAAATGTTAGGATTTATTAAAGACGTGAGGGTTGAATCCATCAGGTCTAGATGCCTTGTTTAGATTTAAAGATCTTTAGGCAATCTCAAGCTCCAAACATATAATAGGCTTGCTAAGTAAATCAGCATTTATAAGACTAATCTTGTCTAGTATGATTTCACTTAGAAGATATTTGAAAAGGTAGCATTCGTAGGAGAAGACAAGATATTTGAAAGCAACATGAAGTAACGAATCCTAGGAATCAAGAACCAGATTATTGAGCTGTAATGAAATAACTGTATTTGAGTTTCTCTTGTTTATGACAGCTTTGTGGAAAAAAGTTGCATTTTATCTCCACACTTCATCCAATCCATCCTAGATCTTTGTTTCATGAGAGAATAATCATAGAAGAGAGCACTAGAAAGATGTTGCGTAGCAACTTTTTTCCTGACAAATCAATCTTTAGGTGATTCTTAAATATTTTATGACCAATGAACTTTAGTATACTCGTTAATATATATCATTATGTCATTTAAACCTTAAGCATCACATTTTATGAGTGACTTATTATTGTTATCATTTATTTATTTATTTATTTATTTATTATTATTATTATTATTAAATTTGATATTTATGAAAACTTTATAATTTGATAACTCTGGTATCTAATAAATGATTCATTACATAAATATCAAACTAAATATATTATTATCATTACATATGATATACCACTAATTTATTATTAATATAAAATAATTTCATAATAAGAAAACGTAATGTATTTATGCAATAATTAAAATAATATAATTTATATCCTAAAGGATAAATATTACTATTATATTAACTTTTTTTGAACATGTTTTTTTAATTCCTTCCTAAGTTAGTTTAGTTACTGATGGCGTGTGGTTGTTATGGTGGTCAGAATTTGGCTAGAGGTGATGGGTGATGATAAGTGAAAGTTTGGTCTAGTTTTGTGTTTCTCGGATTAAGAGTTAGCAACAGCTTGGTTTGTAATTTTCGGACAAACTACAAGGAATTTGGGGATAGTTCTAAAGGCAAAATTGTAGAGCAAGAAGTCAACTACAACTTTGGTGAAGGAAGTTTCATATTTTGATGTGTGTGTGAAAAGTTTAGGATGAGATAGTAAAACTGGTCAGGAATGATACCATTTCAGGAAAGGAAGAAGAAAATTGAAAAAAAGTGGAAGTTTTTGAAAAACTAACAAACCCTTGTTCTATTTTCAGGAAATAGACAACCCAAGAGCAAATTGACACTAAATTTGAGAATAATACTCAAGAGTTTTCATTCATAAAATTCTCCTCCTCAAAAGGAAACAAAACATGACTTAAATAGGAAACTTAGCTAAAAGGATGGTGGAGAAGCACATGATTCAGTTTTTCATCTCCTAATGGACTCTTAATGAAACATTCATAACCAAAAAAAAAACTGTCTATAATTGTCCACTATACATGTATTAATGTAGAAAATTAAGGATAGGAATTAAAAACATACTAAATAAGCGTTAAACACATTAAATAGGACACTTATGGGCAATGAATTGTTCTTATTGAAAACATACCATAGGTTGAAATATTATACCTTCTCTTAGCCAAGTCAAGTTATAGGACAACATATGACTTGATTTTGGCCTAGAGCCTTCTCCCCTATAGGCTCCATTTGGGCTTCAAGATCATTAACTTGGACCAATGCTTTAGAGTCCCCAAAAGGTTTCCATAAAGCTTGGTATTGTAGGAGAATATTGAGACCAACTTCTTCTACCTCTTCATCCTCTTAGGCCGGTTCTTCTTCTTCTTGTGCTCCAAAGCCCATGTTGGACATATCTTCCAGGGCTTTGTTTGATAGTCCTCCATCATCCTCTTCCTCTTTAAAGGCTTCTTCTTGATCTTAGACTTAGGCTTGACGGTCTTCCGTCAGTTACATTAATATTCTATTGCTTTTTATTTGGAATAGATAATATCTAGTTTTTAGTTATGAAGATTATCTTTATCTTGAAAATAATCTATAATTAATACAATAGTTAAAAAAAGTAAGCATTTGTGTTTAACAAATACATATCAAATACCAGCAAAATTTCTATGCTTTGAAAAAATTCTTTTACAAACTGTCAACTAATTAAAATCCTAAAGTTTTCAACTCGTATTTTTTGGCAGCTAGAATTAAAGAGCTCCTTATGTGAATTTCAACCTAAGCAACGGATATTTTGTTGGAGAATGAAATGTCAACCTAAGCAACGGTTGGATACCCTTAGCTAAAGCCTAAATCAAAAGCTGTAAATGGATTATGAGCATAATTTCAGCAAATATACGAATAATAAATAAATAAACCGATACAAAATTTGGTTAATAGAATAATTTAATTTAAATATTTTAAATAAAAACGTTAAGATTAAAAATAAAAAGACCCCCAACTCAAGGTGGGACCCATTTCCTTCATTTGGTTGCCTGTGACGTCTAAGAAACAGACCAGCTGCCCCTGTGTCTGTCTACAAACCCAACTACAAAAACCCAACCTTACCCCCCCGGTTCACCAGCAAAACTCCTCCTCTTTCTGGCATTTTCACCAACAATAAAGGAACGTTTCTTTCTTTTTTCACAGAAATGGCGAGACAACAACAGCGGTTTCGAGGTGTCCGCCAAAGGCATTGGGGTTCTTGGGTATCCGAAATTCGTCACCCTTTATTGTAAGATTAAAACTTTCCGTTGAAAGCAACGTATGTTTCAACATTCTATTTCCGACACTCGAACTTATTCCCCCCCTTAATTTTTGGTTTCTGCAGGAAAACTAGAATTTGGCTAGGCACATTTGAGACTGCCGAGGACGCTGCACGGGCCTATGACGAAGCTGCAAGGCTCATGTGTGGACCAAGGGCAAGAACAAATTTCCCTTATAACCCAAATGAATCACAATCATCGTCATCGAAAGTTCTGTCCGCCACTTTGACAGCTAAATTGCACAGATGCTATATGGCCTCCCTACAGATAACGAAACAACGAACATCAACCCAAGAGCAACACAACAAGACACCATTTTTACTTGTCAACGCTACACCAAATGGCATTGCCACCAACAATGAAGAATTGGTCACTCATGTGCCAGAGAAAACGCCAGTGCAAACCCCAGAGACACAGGCAAACTGGGATATCAAGAACACTACCCAGCAGTTTAAACCGCTTGAAGAGCATCACATAGATCAAATGATTGAAGAGTTGCTTGATTACGGATCAATTGAACTATGTTCTGCTGTTTCTTCTCAACAACTGTGATTTACAGCCCTAAACGTCACCATCTTTAGCATAGTCATTAGCCAATGGCAGTCATTTGCTAATTTAACCGCCTCCGTAGCCTCTTAAGTCACTTTAGTACTCGGACTCCTATCCCCTAGGCGAGTCATATCAGGATGCTTAGTGTACAGTTAAATATGTCAGAATTTATCATGTTCTATGAATTGTGTCTCAGTTCCGGTGGAAGATAAATTGCATTAGTTCTGCTGCTTCCTGAAGAAAATTTGGGCTCAGTAGCCATCCATGTCAAATGGAAAAGTGATTAAGCATTATGATGCAAAATGGTCCAACATGATTCCACTTCCAGCATTTAATTGCCATATGAACAATACATGAACGAGGAAGAGGCTTTGAGCTTGATAACGACCTCCCTTTTTTGGAGTAATGAAACCGGCAGTCCCTGCTCTTGCTGCTTTTTCAGAACGCAATTTCCAGAATCAATGATGCTTAAACTGGTCCGGCTCACTGTCAGATAGTAAGCAAAACTGTTTCCTCTAAGATCTCCCAAACGTTCACCTTCTCTGTTTACGAAGAAGGACTCAAGAACAGGATCCTAGGAAGTTTCAATTGGTGAAAATGTAACCGTTTGTTGAATTTATACTACCTTTATTAATGATCACCGGATAGAATTGATAACATGAATATTAAGAGTGCTGAAAGAATCTTCCTTGAAATGATAAACTACGAAAGCAACTAAGTTTCAGCAAAAACTGGAAAACGCCTTGCAATTGCACAGAACTTGTGTCAAAAGTTGTAGGAAAAAGAACGGAAAGAATTTGGTAGCCACTGTGAATTTGGATCCTGAGATCTTTTCACATGTGAAATCTGGAACAATTAAATGCTCTACCCAGAGCCTGCGAGAACTGCAGCAGATATCGTATTCCTTAGTAAGTAGAAATGTCGATTATTTCCTTTGCTGACGGTAAGGTAACTGATTAAATTTAAATGGAGTTTGGAAACATAAGTTGGCGTTCCCTTGTGAAATGTTGGGTTCGACAGGATTTTGGAATTATGCAAACAGAGACCGGCTCTGGAGTTCAGATTGCTGGTCCAGAAACAAAAAAGGGACTGAATGTGACAGAAATTAAAATGTATTTTTTTTCTTTGGCTTCATTTTCATTGAATAGTAACTCCCTATTTATAGGCTCTTTGTTACGAGCAGAAGTGATCGAGATTTTTCAAGAGGTACTCGGTTGATAAGTTTAAGAAGGAGTTAAAAGATAAAAAATAAAAAAAAAGAGTAGTTAGTTATTGATTATTATTATAGAGGCAAAAGTTTATCCCGCTTTTTGGAAATTTTCCATACCCTTCGTTTAATAGATGAATAAAACTTATTCATTAGTAATGACTATTTTAAAAAAATATTTTTAATACTAATTTATTAAATATAATTAATTAATTAATTATATTATAATTAATCAAAATATAATTAATTCATTAATTACAATATAATTAATTAAAATATAATTAATTCATTAATTGAAATAATATAATATAATATAATTAAAATAATATTATTTATTTATTTATTATAATTAATTAATTAATTAAAATATAATTCATGAATGAATTTTACAAAGAGAAGAGGATTTTACATGAAACACATATGTAGAAATATCACTGCAAAATGAACGAGCTGAAAGAAAACATCAAAATATTCTAAATATAGCAAAAGCATTAAAAATTTAAGCTAACTTGCCTATCAAAATTTGGGCAGATTGTGTTCTCTACGTGGCCTAATAAACCATATTCCGTCTCTCTTTTCCTACAAATATCCTTATTTTATCATTTTTGGTATTGATCTTGATCTAACCTCCTTAAGAGTACCAGTTGGAGAGTACCAGTTGCCTTTGTTTTGCTTCCATTAAAAAAGAATATAGAGGAATGTTTGATACTAGGGTAAGGAAATATGTGCTTCTTGGTTTTTCTATAGGTACTAAAGGTTATAAGGTGTTTAAACTCAATTCCGAGCACTTTGTCATGTCTAAAGATGTGATATTCTATGAAGACAAGTTTCCCTCCTTACCTCTTCAACAAATTCAACTATTTCTTCTCCTATTCCACCCGCTCACTTAACTTTACCATTTGATGAGTCCTTTCCAACACTCTTACCCTTTATACAGTTACTATCTACACTCCACCCTCTCCACCTTCCTCACCATCATCCTCACAAATACATTCACCTTCACCACTACCAAATTCTCCACCACTCCACCATTTTACAAGATAGTCTAAGCCCCCAATCTTACCTTAAGGATTATGATTGTCCTACACTTCCACTCATTTTTTCTCACACCTTATTATTTTTAATCTCCTGCAACCATTATCTCTATAACAATCACTATCTCTATAACATCATGCCTTCTTAGCTACTCCCACATCTCTTACAGAGCCTATAAATTATAAGCAAGCAATTCAACACAAAGAAATGGAGGGACACTATGCAAGCATAATTGAAACTTCTAGAAGATAATGAAATATGGAAACTCGCATTTTTACCTCTAAGAAAGTAAGCCATTGACTGCAAATAGATGCACAAGTACAAATTTAATATAGATGGAAGTATTCAACAAAGTAAAAGTAGGGTTATTACCAAAGGGTATACTCAATAAAAGGGATTGGACTATACAAAAACGCTTTCCCTAGTGGTAAAAAAACCACCATCAGAGTCTTACTAGTGCTTACAACTTCACAGAACTGGCATTTACACTAGTTAAACATCAATACCACCTTCTTATATGGAGATCTACATGAAGAGGTGTGCATAAAACCTCTTCTTGGCTTATAATTGCCACATCTGGATGTGCTTTATCTCCTTAAGAAATTTCTTTATGGCTTGAACCAAGCAAGCAAGTAGTGGCATCCTAAACTCACTTCAGCTTTGATTTCCAATGGGTTTTTGCAATCAAATTTAGATCACTCAATTTCACAAAGATGCGACATGGTGACTTTATCGTCCTATTGGTATATGTTGATGGTGTACTACTAGTAGGTAAAAACCTTGAACTCACTGAGTCTACTAATTACTATCTAGATAATACCTTCAAAATCAAAGACCACAGACTCGCTAAGTATTTCTTAGGTCTTGAATTGGAACACCTGTCCTCCTTTGTCAATCTCTCTTAGCACAAGTACATATTAGACTTGCTTCTAAAAACATAGTTCTTGTACTCTAAACTAGTCTCAACCCTAATGGCTTCAAATACAAGATTAAGTATTAAAGGAGACCTATTTCTAGCACTACTTCTTATCGGTGCTTAATTGACAAGCTCATTTACCTAACAATAACTAGACATGACATATGCTTTGTAGTACAATAACTCTCTTAATTCTTGAACAAACCAATGAAATCACATATGCACGTATCACACCGAATTCTTTGTTATCTCAAAGGTTTTCCCACCTCTTCAGCTCTAGGCTTTTTCTAATTCAGATTGAGCCACTTACCTTAACACTCTCAAATCTATTACAAATTATTATGTTTTCTTAGGCACTTCCTTGGCCTCTTAGGAATCTAAGAAATAGTTAATCATTTCTAAGAGTTCATCTGAAATTAAATATTAAGCTCTTGCCACCACCACATGCAAGTTAAAATGACTCTCGTATCTTCTCCGATCTTTTAGAATTGAACATCCTCAAACAACATATCTTTACCCCTCATTTTTATGGACGAATAAAACACATCAAAACTGACTGTCATATTTTCTATGAAAAAGTTCAATTAACCATTAACCACCTCCTTCCAAATGCTTCCAACATTCAACTTACCAACGCATTCACAAAAGCACTCCTTCGATCGCCATTTTAGATCTTGTTACTTAAGTTACGTGTACACAATGTGTGTAGTCCAACTTATGGAGCCATGTTAAAACAGGGACAAGATGATGATGAGACCTAGCTGAAGGCCAATCTTGGGCTTACTCAACATTTCCTCTTAGGCCACAATTTGACCAAGTTGAACTTATAGTTATACTTTTTTCTGTCTATTTTTCGTTCAGATGGTTAAGTTTGCTATAGATATTTTTCTTTTTTTCTTTACATGACTGTAAATGTAATGCACAGACTTTTAGAAATTATTATTATCATTATGAGGTGGCGGTTGCTTCATATGGGAGAATGATAATAGAAATGAGAATGAATATCATCACTATAATTATGATGGTCAGTTAAAAGGAAGGAATAATTACCATTACCAAATAATGCTTAGTTTGTAAAAAATATTGAGAAATAAAAATGTATTATATTTTAATTAATTAATTAATTCCAATATTGTAATTAATGAATGAATTATATTTTCATTAATTATATTATAATTAATTAATTAATAATAATAATTTAAATAATTATATTGTAATTGATTAATTAATTATAAAATATTGTAACCAATTTGGAAGCTAGACTAGCATGAAATGAAATAGCTTTATAGGACATGAATTTTTGAAAAATTCAAGTGTTAGTGATTTCTTTAAGTATGTGAAAATCGTGGAGAATGTAGGAAGAAAGACTATGCACGATCGTGGTCCTCAGAGCATGATCATGGCTTGATTACTTGCCTTCTGTCATAATTATGGGCATAGTTTTGTAATGATAATTTCTGTTTTTTGTACTTGTTGAACCAATTGAGGAAAAGTCACTCTAAGTTGATCTATTTGGATTTGATTAAGGCTTGGAATGGACCTAGATTGTTACTTGATCAATTGGTTAAGAGCTTGATAAGTTTAAGTTGTTAATTGATGTCATAATTTAAAGAATGTACTGTTTTGGTGTCTATGTATCCAAATTTGGACATTATGAGTTGTCAAAGGAATAAAGGTATTCTTATGATTGTAAATATGATCTTAAGGATCTGAATAACGTGTATTAAGCAAGAATGAATAAGCATTGAAGAACATGACGTAATTGTTAATGAGAATTGGGAAATTGTATGATTATACATTGTTAGAAAATTGTGTTGAATGAATGATTGATGAATTTGGAGTAAATCAAGCTTACTTAAGGTATAAACCTCATTGCTAACTAATTGTATCCTTAATCCGACTATGCAAGACTTACTGAATATTTATTTATTTTTCTCTTTTTTTTAATTCAGACAGCACAATGACTGTGTTTTAAAAATCTCAAAAAGTTGCAAACAATTTCAAACACACTTTTATATTCACATCCAACCACAACTTCAGGACTTTAAAATCCACTCAAGTCAATCTCAACAACAGTATCAAAAGATTCATACATAAAGTCATTTATAAAACACAAGGCAATCAAAAGGGAACTTACAAAATCATAAAGCATATCTGCATAAACACAATTCATGAGCCACTAGACCATAAAAGTATAAAATAGGAAACTACTCACGTGCGGTAATACCCCAAAAATGTCAAAAGACCACACGATCCACTCAGAGTTTTAAACTCAGAAAATTAACCTGCATGATTGGAAAGTGGAGGGGGTAAGTACACTAAGTACTCAGTGAGCAGGAAAGACATATATCACAAATAGAATTCTATTCATACCAAGATGGTGTAGATAACCTATGAAGTGAATATATATATCACATATAAAACACATAGGCCCAGCCTATGACTTAACGTATACTAGTTAGCAACCATATAGACCTAGCCTTTTAACTCACTCATTTGGTGAACATAGGTTCCAGTTCTAGTACACAAAAGCATAAAAACATCATATGTATAAATTAAATATCGATAAGAAAACCAATATCAGGATAAGCCAAAATAATCATGTGTGAAACCACTAGTTAGCCAAACTAATGTACACACCCATCGATACTCGATGTTGGCTTGACTTTCATCCGTGGTGAGTCCGGACTATACTCGACAAGAGTGTCATGACCTCGTCGATGTTCAGACCCTAGGTATGGAATCACTCGTGAGTCTCGTAGAAAGGTATCGATACAGCAACTCCACTTTCATGTACTAACATTAAGGATACGGGGGTTGCTTAATCGGTTATGCCCAGCACACGATTGGCCAATCGTTTCCTCACCAATCACAAAACAAATCATGTCCAATTATTAAGTATAAAATCAAGTAAGGCACTATGCCTTTATTTATCTGTCCAACTGATAAAATAAAATCATGTCATAGCTCTAAGCCAAAAGAGAACAAAAATATGCAACATACATGACTCGATTATGCATATGTAAATTCCAAAACATTATCTCATAAAATAAAAGCCATCTTTTGTACTCCAAATGCAAAGTTGTTCAAAAATGTAGTTTCAGAAAATAAAACGTTGTCCTTTACATTTCAAGTTCAGATTAGTGGAAAACAATATCATTTCTCAAAATATATAATAAAAACTTCAGCTGCACTCCAAGTGCAAAGAGTTATTAAAAACAATGTCATTTATTAAATACCTAAGCATATTAGCATCCATTT
>JANIJH010000001.1:19214632-19246151 GCA_024520975.1 Erythroxylum areolatum
TAAGGGCATATAACATTATAAATCATTGGCATACGTACCAAAAGGATTCAAATTCATCTTTGAACTCATATACAACCTTGTATTTATCAATATATAGTAGTATCTCTAAATACAAAACAATCACCAAAGGGCTTAGAAAGTTCGGTGTTATAGAAGACATCGACGATAGTTCAATCACTAAGTTTGCAAACTCATCAAAATTGCAATGTTAGTTTTTAGAATCAAGGGAGTTCAAGCTACTGAGATTATATAATAGAAGTCTAGTAATTACGTTTTGGGGACAAAAATGACTCAAAGATCTGATCAGCTAAATTTGAGGAGTCTAGATAGAAGTCTTATATATTATCATCCCATTTTATGTTATATTTTTGGTACTGAGGCTGATCTAAAACAAATGTTGTGTAATTTATATATGGATTGTGAATTGAAATGATACATATGACTTTCATGTTTATGAATGAAATGGGAAGATATGAACTTTTAGAATGCTTATGATATGTTTAATGCCTTTAATGAGTTAGTTGATTATCCTAATGTGCCATTTTTATAAGGTATTTTTTCAAATATCCTCTAGTATGTTCGAGCATATGCTCTATAGAAGTGGTATATTACATGTATGATAGGGACCTCATATATTAACAGAATAAGATCAAACATGACATTGCGATTGATTCAGCAGAATAATAGTGTAACTTCCTTTGTTTAGTAAAATGACAAATATCACATTATTTTGTGAATTGAAATGTTAATAGAGGGAATCTATCCTAGATAGGATTTGTAGTCTTTGATTAAGAGGTGTCATAGTCTTAGATGCCATAGGTTGTCTTAATATGACCACAAGGTAGAGGCCAAGGATCTTGAGTTAGTGGAGGGAGATACTTATGCCATTGAATTTTCAGCAAAGCCAATCATCTTCAATGACTTGTGTCCTGAATCTGACATAAGTCGTGGGTAAAGGTTAGTTGACAATGCTGAGAGCTAGTGAGTTTGCTAATTGAAATCAAATTAGAATAAAAATTATGTATGAAAAGCTTATTATTGAGAGTGAGTGAAGAAATGTTGACAATTCTAACTTGTGTGATTGAAAAAAATTATCCATTTGGTAGTGTACAATTAAAACATCTAATGTCTTATAGGTTGTGAAATAATCCAAGGAATAGTTGATATGATCTGCAGCTCCAAAATCAAATATCCATATGGATGAACATGAAACAAAAGATGAAATAGGTTTTAATGTATCTCTTTGACCAATAGAAATTTTATTGATTTAGGAATTAATAGTTGGTTTGCCTTTTGAATCTCCTTCTTTGTATAAACCTACATTAACTAGACAATATTCTATAGTGAGGTTGTACCTTAAAGTATTCTGGAATGGTTCATTAACAAGTTAGTAAGCATCTACTTTAAAAGGGGAATTATCTAAGTTAGTGTCCACCTTATTAATTGCTTTGATATGTTTTGAGTGTTGTCTTTGGTGAAGTAAGTATTTCAAGACTACATGGAAGTTGGGAGGGAATCCATGCTTACGATAACATTTTGCCTTTATATGACCATTGTTTCCATAAAAGTACATATAAGTTTATTGTTTTGTTGGTAGCTCTTTTGGGGTTTGATTTGGCATAAAAAGCTTAGGGTTCACTGGTAGGTAAGGAAAGTGAATGTTATAGAGAATTTAGTTCCCTCTTATGTTAAACAACTATAGAAAAAGCCCTTTTAAAGTTAGGTAGCTAACCTATAAGCATAACATATGACTTTATAGTGGAATAGGATTCATTTAAACCTTTGAGAAATTTGATGTCATAGTCACCATAGTAATAAGATTAAATAACGGACAAAAGATCACATAAACTTTTTGGTTCACATTTGCACCTAAGCATTCATCCCATAACATTTTTAGGTAGGTTTATTAATTTGAGACTAGGAGTGTACCTCGGTGAAAGTTTTAGATTTCTTTTTGTAGGTCACGATCCAAAATGAATTAGCCTAAGAGTACTAACCCTCTAAGTCCTTCCTCACATCAATAGTAGAGTTAAACCATATCACACTTTGTGTAATATAACTGACCATGATACTACCATTGTGTTACACCTTTCCAAATACACAAATAAAGGGTTATCTCTTAGAGACATTATGATGGTTCCATTAATAAACTTAAGCTTTTTTTTTACATTAATCCCGTACGTACATGGCCCATGAATGATAGTTGGTATAATTAAGGAGAAAAGACTAGAACGAGCTAGGAATTTTCATTAAGATGAAGGTAGTATGGGGTAACTGGGTGGTCTTCTAGTTTGAGTGTTTTTGGTTATGTGGTTGATTTTGATAAGCTTGATTAGTAGCAATACTAGTGTAAAAAGGTCCCAACATAGTGAAGAAAAAGAAGGACATAAGGACAAACTATAAGAGTTGAAAGGGATACAACACATTCTAAAGATAGCTGAGAACATAAAAAAATAAAGCCACTATAGAAAGGTATAGATTTGACAATGCTCTGGTATTGTGACAAAAATTAAAATGTAAATATTTTTTTGGCTACATTTTTATTGAATAGTGACACCCCATTATAAGCTTTTTGTATAAGGCTATAGCAAATAGTTACAACCATATCTAGGAATCTTGAAATGGTTTCAACAATTTCTAGAAGCATATACATTACATTTATAGTCTTGCAAAAGAATGAAAGAAAAATATCTATAACAAACTTAACCAACTAAAATGAAAAATAAAACAAAAAGAAGATGAAAAATAAAACTATGGGCTCAATTCATTTAAAATGTGGCATAATAGGAAATGTTGAGCGAGCCCAAGATTTGCCTTTAGCTAGGTATTATCATCATCTTGTCCCTGTGTCAACATGCCCCTACAAGCTAGACTATACATATTATGTACACCTAACTTGAGTAACAAGGTCTGAATTGTTAGTTGAGGGAGAACTTTTATGAATACCTTAATAACCTGAGCATTGGAAGTAGCTAGAAGTCGGTAGACGACAGCTTACTAAACTTTTTCATGGACAATATAATAGTTAATTTTGTTGTGCTTCATTCATTCATGAAAAATAGAGGTTTTTACAATATGAATGGTTGTTTTGTTGTGATGGTATTAATAAGCTACTTGAGGATGCTCAATTATAAGATCTCGAAGAAGATACAAGAGCCATTATAGCTCATATGTGGCGGTGGAAATAGCTTGATATTTAGCTTTAGAAGAGCTCTTAGATATGATTAGCAACTTCATAGATTTCCAAGAGACCAATAAAGTGCCTAAGAAAATTTAATAATTAGTGATAGATTTGTGAGTGTCAGAGCAGGTAGCCCAATTTATCAGAAAATGCCCAAAGCTAATAAGATAAGTTATCTCAAAATAATACATATAAAACTAGAGAACCTTTAGAATAGTAGAGAATTCATTTTGCTGCTTGCTTGAGTTGTTTGGTTGGTTTGTTCATGAATTGAGGGAGTTGTTGTACTTCAAAGTATATGTCAAGCCTACTTATTGTCAAGTAAATAAGCTAGCTAGTTAAACACTAATAAGTTATAGTGATAGAAATAGGTTTGCTTTTAGTACCTAATCTTGTATTTGAAGTCATGGGAGTTAAGATAGGTATCGAGTGCAAGAACCCTATTTCTTAAAGCAAATCTAGCATCAACTTACCACGATAGAGATTATAATAAAGGACAAGATTGCTAATTCAAGACTCAAGAAATACTTAGTTGATATGAGGTCTTTAATTTTGAAGGTATTATGTAGATATTGCATAGTAGACTCAATGAGTTCCAAGGTAGTTACCTACTAGTAATACATCATCAACATATACTAATAGGATGATGAAGTGGCCATATTATGTCTTTGTGAGTGCATTGAGTAATCTGAATTTTATTATAAGAAACCATTAAAAATCAAAGTTGAAGTGAGTTTAGAATTGCACTACCTACTTGCTTGTTTCAAGCCATAGAGACTCTTCTTAAGGTGAAAAACCATATTGGATGTGGAAATTCTAGTCTAGGAGGAGGTTTCATGTACACATCTTTATGTATATATCCATGTAAGATTAAGTTACTGATGTCTAACTAGTGTAAATGCTAGTTCTCTAAAGCTACAAGTGTTAGCAAGACTTTGATGGTGGTTGTTTTTACCAATGGGAAAAGAGTTTTTTTGTAGTCTAATTGATATGTAGTTAATATATTATATATTTATTCTATAACACATAGTGATTAATGCTATGAAATGCTTAAGACATTCACTTTAGTTCATATTTGGTTTTAGGTACAATTTGGAAGTGAAAGAGCTAAAGTGAGTCAAAAATATAATTTTTGAGTTGTCTTCCTAAGATTCACACTCATTTGTCTCTATAGAGCAAGAAGAAGAAAGATTAAAAGAAGAGGAGACAAGAAAATGCATAAAAAATGAAATGTGCATGTTGTAGAAAAATGGCTGACAGGTATGCATCTAATTGTTATAGACGTGACCATCATTGTCATGCCCATAACTTATTTTGCATGGTCATGACATCAATGTCACACCTATGCAAAAGTGGCTCATGGATCGTGACTGTAAGCAATATAGTCACACCTGTGACTTTGTCCAACTATCCGCAAACCCTACTTTTTAGTAGAAAAACATCGTTTTGACAGCAAAATGATATGAATATTTTGATGGATCGTTTCAAAAGGATGAAGAAGAGAAGGGGCAAATTATCATTCCTCTGGAGACCCATGAAGGGCTAAGCTTCCTGACATCAGTTTGAAGGTGATATCGACACTAAAGAACCCAGCTAAGCATTCTCTCTATTGTGTTTTTTCTTTGTTCTCTCTTAGGATTTGATTATGTTATCTTGTGTTTATTAAATTGGGTATTGTGTAAGAATGATTGAATAATCTATTTGATTGTTTTTATGTATGAACCCATTGCTAGAATTGAATACAATATGTAACCAATGTGTTTCTGATTCATTTATAACAACTAATGATTTTTAATATAGAGAGCTTTTTCCTAACTTGTAATGCAACTGTCTAATTAAATATAGAGAGCTTATTCTAGGTTGTTCGATAACTAGGTTTAATCAATGAACTCTTCTTAATTAACATGGCCTAATGGGAAATCGGGCTTAACAGAGCTTGTTGTTAACCTACAATTTATAGTTTCTAGGAGAGGTAAGAGAATAACAACTAAGTGAAGTATGGTTAATTATGAGTAGGTCGAGATTGAATTGATGACTGGGTCCCTAACGCATTCATCACTTTTTATTTTTTAATTTGTTTGCATTAGTTTAGTTTAGTTTTATTTTCTTATTTGAAAACCAACAAGCCCGTTCCCCTCATAACCTAATCACCGATTGATTTCATTTTAAAAGCTTTTACACACACTCACTATGAGAATGACCTAAACTCATCACTATTATAGTTATAGGTCTAGTTATTTTGAGTAGTGTTATAATAAACTATGAAATTTCTAGTATTATTTACGAGGAATGGTGTTTTGTATATATTTGTTTATAATTAGTTTCTTTTTAGTTATTTCTTGATCTTTTCACTTTTTTTTAATGTTTGTATGAAAAAAAAATTATATGGAAGGGGGTATGTCATTGTTAGATATTATCAATGCTCTTAATTGAAATTTTTCCCATAACTCATATTCCTAATCCTATAACAAAGCTTGGAGTGATCCACCAAACTTTAATTATAACAATCAAAATTACTTCTATGATAGTTTGTAGAATGCATAACAATTTTCATATAGACTATAAGCTTCTTATCACGAATCAGGTCTATATCTAGAAGAATTACTTAGGCTACTAACAGTATTCAAATTCAATAAAATAATCTACAGTTTTGGTAGAATACTCTACAATTCCAACAAGATAGAAGGCAATTTTGGCAAGATACAAGGTCTAGCATCCAAGATTTAAAGAGCCAACAAAAATCAGGCACATCTTTGAAAGAATTGGTTAATGTTATGACTGTTAATACTTTGCAATTTCAACAAGGCATGCAGTAATTCTAGTAGGAAGTGATGCAATTCTTCCACAATACAATGTTGAGAATCCAGAACTTGGTAACCCAGGTGGGTCAGATGATGGAAGCTGTCGACCTCTTAGCACCATAAAGTGAAGAAATGCGACCATCTTAATATGTGGAGTACCTAAGGGATGTCAGTGTAGAGACCATATAGAGTGAAGAGGAGCTTGAGAATCTTAAGAATACTACCCAAGGAATTGCTTGTGAAGAAAAAGTGAAGAAGAAGCTAGAAGCAAAAAATGATCTATCATTTAGTTCGAAAGAAAAACTGAGTTCTTAATTGTTGTTGAAACTAACCCCTCACCTTTACTTGACAGATTGGATAAATTGAACTAGGAGGAGAAAGGTAAAGAGATATTCCAAGAGTGTATGGACTTACCAAAGATTGAGATTTTGAAGATAGGGAGGAAATAAAAATGAGAGTCATCGACCTAGGCCCTATCCTAAAGAACCTTAAGTGGAGGAAGCGCATGTGACACTTGAAGATCATAATTCTATCACGTGATGAGGAGAACAATGAGTCGAGCAAGGGACAATAAACAAAGATGCTACTTAGGAGGTAACACAACGGAAATTTATTTCTTTTCCTTTATATTTTCACATTTCATTCTTATATGCATGTGTGTTTTTAAGTTGTTTTTTTCTTACTTATTTAAGTTTTCAATAAAAAGAGAGAGAAAATCAAACAAACAAATAAGCAAACATTTTCTCTTTTTCTATTAATTCTAGGACTTAATAATCATGATTAGAGAGTGCATTGGCTAGAAGAACCATGGAAACTTAGCATGTACTTTTACTCTTGTGATTGGTTGATAAGCATTATATTTAAAAGAGTAATAACTAGTGGTAGACACAAGCTAGTGAGATTTTGAGCCCTAATAGACTACACATCCATATCATTGTCTTTTGTTTATTTGTGAACTTTATAATATTTACATCCAAAGTTTGATTTGATTTTCTATTTAAGACCAAATTTTATCACATTCATTAACATAGAAATGATATAGGCATTCTTTCTTTTATAAACTACATTAGCCAAATAGCCTACCTATTGAATTGAAATTTTCTTCGTTAAACCCCCTTGAGCTTTATTATCCTCTCTTTTTAGCTAACCACATTACATGCCTTAAACCTAACCAATTTTCCTACCCAAGCCTTAAATCTAATGGAGCATTTATTGATTATTGATGATTGTGGATGTACAAAATTCTAAGTGTGGGGTTGTGATTATATATGGGTTAGGTATATTTGTCAAAATGTCATATTATTAATTCCAATGTAGTTGTAGCTTCTTTCAATTTCTATTGAAAAAAAGAAAAAGAAAGAAGAAAAAGAGAAAAGGAAAAGAAAAAGAAAAAAAGAAAAGGACAAGCAAAAGAAAAAGAAAATAAAAAAATGTTTTAAAGTATTAAAGATGAAATGCTTTTTTTTTTTTTGCAAAGTTATTCATTATTAGTTTCTCCTTCTAAAGTTGTATGGAATGGTTAATTTGAATATAATGCATATAAGGTAGGTGTTTTTTTGAAGGATCACTATTTATGGTTATAATGTATTGTTTGTTATCAATTATGTGAGTGATTCCTTCTAATTCCTTATGCTTCTAAAGTTGTTTGGAATGGTTAATTTGAATATAAAGCATATAAGGTAGGTATTTTTTTGAAGGATCACTATTTATGGTTATAATTTATTGTTTATTATCAACTATGTGAGTGATTCCTTCTAATTCCTTATGCTTCATGTGATTTGTGGTCTGAGAGCTTGAATTTAAGTTATGAAACATAGTTTTTGTATTCATTATAGCTGATGGTACTCAATTTTGAATGAATGTTTGTTTTTATGCTTAATGTCACATTAAATGTTTCTTTTGCTTCACTAGATTTGATGGATTTTGTGCTACATTACCGAAATACATCTAACCTTACGCTTGCCCACATTAATGTGGTTTGTGGTCTGAGAGCTTGAATTTAAGTTGTGAAACATAGTTTTTGTATTCATTATAGCATATGGTACTCAGTTTTGAATGAATGCTTGTTTTTATGCTTAATGTCACATTAAATGTTTCTTTTGCTTCACTAGATTTGATGGATTTTGTGCTACATTACCGAAATACATCTAACCTTACCCTTGCCCACATTATAACCTAAAAAAGTCCTTTGATTCATGATTATGTATGTGAATCTTAGTGGTGGAGAAATGAAATGATATGCAAAGTTATGCAGTGTATTGATCATACATTGTTTGAGTATACCTCTGAATATATCCTATTTAAATACATTTTGTCCAAGTCTATCTCTAGATTGCTCAGTTTCTAAAGTTAATGATTATTGATTGATCATGAATAAAAGCGTTGAATGTTGAGATCTTGTTATGGTTTTGGAAGTTATTTCTTTTTACTTATGACTATCTATTCTTGGGAAATATGGAAAATGAGTAAATTTTTAAGGTTGTCACTTTGATTTTGAGGTTTTTCCTAAGGACAGTCAAAAATTAAGTGTAGGAGAACTTGATACATGCTTAATTGATTATAAATTTTTTTCACAACACTTAGTGATTAATGTTATGAAATGCTTAAAACATTCACTTTAGTTCATATTTTGTTTTAGGTACAATTCAGAAGTGAAGGAGCTAATGTAAGTCGAAAGTATAATATTTGAGTCGTCTTCTTGATATTTACACTCATTTGTCTCCATGAAGCAAGAAGAAGAAGGATTAAAAGAAGAGGATATAAGAAAATGCATAAAAATGGAAAGTACATGTCGTAGAAAAATGTCTCACGGATATGAAAATTTTATTATGGGCATGACCACCATTGTCACACCTATGACTCATATTTCATGGGTGTAACATGAGGCTCATAGCCGTGAGCCTCAACTAGGGCATTCACAGCTATGAGCAATATAGTGACACCCGTGACTTTGGCTAACTATCCCCAAACTCTACTTTTCAGTATAAAAACATCATTTTGATGGTAGAAAGATATGAATAGTTTGATGAATCATTTCGGTAGAATGAAGAAGAGAAGGGGCAAAACTCCATTCCTTCAGAGACCCATAGAAGGCTAGCCTTCTTGATGTCGGTTCTGAGGTGATATCGATGTTGAAGAACACGGTTAAGATTCTCTCCATTATGTTTTTTATTCTTTCTCTCAAGAATTGATTATGTTATCTTGTGTTTATTGAATTAGGTATTGTGTAAGAATGACTTAATGCTCTTTTTGATTTATAAACCTATTACGAGAATCGAATACAATACGTAATCATTGTGTTTTTGATTCATTTATGACAACTAATGGTTTTTAATCATTAAGGATAGCAAACTTAATTTAAATGACCTGAGTTTATTTGGTTGTTGCCTTTATTAATTTGTTTTCCTAACTCATAATGCAATTGTCCAATTACATCTAGAGATTTTGTTCTGAACACAACCTAAGGGGAAATTGGGGTTAACATAGCTTGTTGTTAACCTACTATTAATAGTTTAGTAACCTTATGACCATTTATGATCCTCAAAATGATGCTATAGATATTAATTCTCTTAATATCCATTATGTAGTTGAGTAAAAGAAATTAAAAAACATTACATAGATAAACTAGCTAAACCTAAACTTAAACCTAAATTAAAAAAAAGGTAATATATCTAAAAATCTTAAAGAACTTGGTCATATGAGTGGAATGAGGAGTCTTGGGGATGTTATATAGAGTATGAGATATTTCCTCTATAAAAGGAAAGATTATAAGAAATGGTACCATATAAAATACAAAGTATGGAAAGAAAAAGCACGAACATTTTGGTAATAAATTGTTGACTATTATTACTCATGAATTTAATGTTGTAATAGACAAATCAAGTTCCTTCTAACTAGACAATAGAGCGCCTATGGATATTGTTTCCATGATGCATAAGTTCATGTCAAAGAGAGGGCCAATAAATTGATAGATGTCAATAATAAAGATGTCGATGTAGATTTTCTAAGAGTTATTTGTTTGAATTCTGATACATAATTTAAAATTATTTTGTATGGAACATTCTATATATTTTCTTTCAAATAGAGTTTGATTTATATATTTTCATAAATAAGGCTATAATTTTATAATAAAAGAATCTAGTGTAAAATTGTCTTTTAATGTAAAACATATTGGTATAACATTTTTATCATATGTTTTATACATGATAAGTTTGACTTTTTATGATATCTATGATTTTCATATATATTTTAATATGCTATTACCAAAAGACCTTTGATAAAGGAAAATTACTTTACATAATTGTATAAAACATTAAGCCGCATTTCTAATAAAAGAGTTAAAAGATTGATAGAGAAAATATTCTTTTAATTCTTAATCTTAATAAATAGAAAACATATGTCAACTTTTATAGAGGCAAGTTGACCAAATTAAAAAAAAGTGGTTAACTTATAGCTCTAATCTTCTTGAAATAATTAATATTAATATTTGTTAATTATATGTACCCATTATTTGGGATTTCATAAATTTTCAAACTTTCATTGATGATTATTCTCGATTAAGGTATGTGTTAAAGAAATGGATGAAGTTTTTGACAAATTTAATATCTTTAAGACAAAAGTTGATAATTGATTGTAAAAATTAATTAAGATTGGTAATTCTAATCATAATGGTGAGTATTTTAAAAAAACTAAAAAAATTTATAAAATAAAAATAATTATTTTTAAATATCTAGAATCTTATGAAATATATAGCTCAATTTACTATGTCAGGTAGTCGTAAAAATAATGATTGGTTAAAAGGCATAATCATACCCTAAAGGATATAATGAGTAGTATACAAACAAGATGAACATTTCAAAATAACTTTGGGTGAGGCTATTAATATTGCCTTATGCATTGTAAATAGAGTTTTAAGAAAGTCAATATATATAACACCTTTTGAGTTACAAAAAATTTAGAAGCCAAATCTCACTCATCTTGAACTTTAGTGTTGTCCTATTAAGGTATGTTTTTATAGTCCTTATAGAAATAAAATCTATTCTCTTTTGACAGGTTTATATTTTATAGGTTATCTAGATCAGTCTAAACGATAATGTTCTCTATTATAAAGAAATATGATCTAGAATTATAGTTATAAATAGTTAAATTTCTATAATATAATATGTCTAATAATGTTGGTCATTCTGAAAGTTTATAAGATAAACATACTATTATAGTTTCATATCCTTTACCCATTTAGTCGACATTAGTAGAATTTATACATAATGTAATTCAAGTATAAGATCATGAACCTCACATATGTCGAGTGAGGTTCTTATACCATATGATAATGTTAACATTTTTATTTAAAGAGATATACTAGGGTGAGAAGGTATCTATATCATTTGATTGTAGATTTATCTTGATGGGAATAACTATTACACTAGACATGTTATTGATCTAGTTATAGTTTCAGTTGTTGTTTTTATTCCTTATGCAATTTTGTGTTAAGATTCATTAAGAGAAAGAATGTAGTCAATGAAACATAATCAAGTATAGAAACTTATGAAATACCTTAAAATTATAAATAGTGGATATAAATGGGTTTATAAGACCAAAAAGGACTCTTAAAATAAGACTGAGTTGCTTAAAGCTAGGTAGGTTACCAAGTGTTTCACTTAGAAAGACATAATATAATTAAATATCACTTTTTCTCTTGTATCTTCCAAAGATGCGTTCAAAATGAACTTAGAAA
Source organism: Erythroxylum areolatum (assembly GCA_024520975.1). Classification (NCBI taxonomy): domain Eukaryota; kingdom Viridiplantae; phylum Streptophyta; class Magnoliopsida; order Malpighiales; family Erythroxylaceae; genus Erythroxylum; species Erythroxylum areolatum. Next base: position 19,226,349 of record JANIJH010000001.1, read on the forward strand.
TAGTAGCTTTTTTATGATATGGAAACATATCAAATGGATGTTAAAATCATTTTCTTTAACACAAAATTTATGAGGACATCTATATAGTATAATTTGAAGGGTTTCAAAAGGACAACAAAAGTTATTTTGTTTAGTAATTGAGGAAATACATATATGAATTAAAAAATTCTTCTTATTAATGGTACCTAAATTTTGATAAGGTAATAATCTCATTTGAATATATAGAAGATAAAAATGAGAGCTTTTTATACTATAAGGTTAAAGGAAAGATAATATTTCTAATTTTGTCATACTATCTTACTTGAATCAAATGACTTTGGAAGTTGCGTAAGGTTAGGCAATTTTTGTTCAAGAATTTCGACCTGAAAGATCATGTTAAAGCATCATTTGTCTACATATTTAGATTCATAGAGACATATTTTGAAACTAGTTAGATCTCTCTTATAGAGCATACATTGAATGTGTATTGAAAATGTTTGACACATAATGTTATAACCCTTTTGCAATATTGATCTACCCAAGAGAGATATAATCTTTGACAAAATATCTAAAAAACAAAGTCAGAAGAGAGCTCATAAAGAATGTTCCTTATTTTAATGTGTAGCCTAATGTATGCTAAATTGTGTAATAGGCTAAACATTGCATTTATTATTAAACAATTGGATAGATGTTTATCTAACCGAGATAGAAACTACTAAAATACATTTAAGTTTCTGGAGATATATACAATTTGATGAGATATAGAGGGATATAATTTTATATCTCATAATGGATTTATCTAATTCAATCTGATATATAATGAAAGAAATCATATTTTTATATTTTAGTTTAACATAAACTTTAGAGAAATCAAAATTTAAAAAATGAGACATGGTATATTATTAACCATTCAAATTCCATTGTCATTTTCTATACTAAATTTTCTCATTCATAGTTGTAAGATTATTAGATGTGGGTGATTATATTGGATCTCTAATGTATAATATTTTTATACCTTTTGGTATCAAAAGTCTTACGATATTTGATGATGAATTTTGATTATCTGTAAACCAAATAGTTTTCAAAAGTTTAACCAATACATTTTTAGTTGACCATCTTAACCTTTATTATTTTTCTATACTAAAAATATGATAATTAACATTTTTTCTAAAAGGAGAATGGTATATTTATTATTAGACATTTATGAGTTGTCTAATTTTTAAATTAAAGCTCAAAATAAATTTGAACTAGTATAAAAATAATTAAGTGGCTCAATAAGTAATCTAATTAGGTTGGATTGAAGTCTAGTGAAAAACGACACCTTACTAGTGTGAGTTCAGTATTTATTAAACCTGTGATAGAGAGATTCAGTAAATTTATTATAAATAATTATTAGGTCTCTTACACTTTTTTAAGTAAGTGTTCACATATACCTAAATTATCTACTATTAAGAGTTCTATAATTAAGAAAGGTGTATAAAAACTTTATCAACAATTTTATAAAATTTGTATATGTTGATTGAGAATTTCAAGAATTTCTTTAAATTTTAATGAGTTTACTTAAACATTCAGTATCTTATTCAAATAAAAATAAAACATTAGACTAATATATTTTCACATTATTTTAGCTTATTCATTTTCATAATTTGTTTAGAACCAATCAACAAAAATAATGGTAAGTTTAAAGGACTTAGATTTATAGAAGTACCATTCTCTAGATGTATAGAAGATGTAAGTTTAAAATTAGTGGTAAATAATCAATAAAATTAATAGTAAATTTTCACATTTTCTATTTTTATTTTTTCATTATTTTTATGTATGCCCTAAATTTTGGTATGAACTAAAATTTAAAAAGCTAGCTGGTACCAAATCGAAACATAGGATTTGCATTGGGCTTGTATGTTTGAAAGCAATTGAGAAGTCAAAAGTAGACTAGCACTAGTTTCCATAATGGAATAAGCACCAGACTCATAATATAACATTTGAGGACATACAAAAATAGAGTTTTAATAATCCTAGGAATAAATTGAAATAGACTTTCACTTTCCTTAAAATTCATATACGTAACCTTAGTGATTACATACTTTTATAGGGGTTGTATAAAGATAAGGTAGTTTTCAAACTATTCTCCTTATATTGTCTTCTCATGGTAATAAAACAAATCTATCTCCTTACCTATGTATATAGGTTATATATTAGTTGAACCATGTAAATTATATGTTTTTTTAATTTAGTCTCTCCATATATAGCTTCTGTTTATGCAATAATTAGTAATAGTGCCTAAGGTTTATTGTCAAGATGTCTTTCGTAAGTTTAGTATTAAGTAATTCAATAGATTAAATGATTTCACTCTATGGAAAGTGAAGATGAGGGTAGTTCTTATTTAGTACCGATATGTAGTAGTGTTAGAAAGAGAAGAAAAATTTTCAAAGAATTTGGGGACATTAAAAGGAAAGAGATTTTAAAAAGGTGCACTTCATTATACGTTTGGGTTTGGGTGATGAAGTCTTAAGAGGTAATTAATGAAACAATTGTTAAATTATCATGGAAACAACTTAAGAGTAAGTATTAAAAGAGATCCTTAACAAATCATTTATGTTAAGAGAAACATTTGTATACCTTGAGGATAAAAGAAAGTGCATAGGCAAAAAGATTACATTAGTAATATTAGTTACATCATCTTAGGTTTATAAGGCATTGGGGTTAAATTTGATGATGAGGTTAAAGTCATAATCTTTTTGTGTTCCTTACCTAATTTATATGAAAACATTGTTGATAGGTTGACAATTTTTGTCAGTGGTATGAAGGATGCTATATATCCAAAAGAATTTAAGAAAAAGGTCTCTTATATATATAAAGAAAAATCAAATGAGGGTATGGTTATTAACAAAGGTAGGAACAAGGAATGGGATTTTAAAAATAGGAGAATGTCATGAACTAAATTGAAGGCTAAAGTTATTTGATGCTTTAACTATAAAGGAAATTAACACTTTAAAAGGGACCATATACAACAAAAGAAGAGAAATGAGAAAAAGGAAATAGATAGAAAAACAAGTTTTATTGTGGTATAAGAAAGTTTCGATATAGAGAATGAAAGAGGCAATGATGTTATGACTATAACTAATTTTGATTTTACAAATTGGTAGGTGGCGGACATTGATGCATCTTTCCATATGACATTCAATAAAAAATAAATATGATTTTTTAAATAATGGAATGGTATTAATAGATGGGATAATTATGTAAAGCATGATGTCAAATGTGGTGGTTAAATACATATTAGAATGCATGATGGAATTGCTAGAACATTGGATGTCTAGTAATTTTCACAAGTACTCTTAATAGTTAAAGGTATAAGTTTTGTGGTGGTGATGGATAGCTCAAGGTGTTAAAGGGTGTCATCACTATAATAAAATAAAAATTAAAACATGGAATTTATATCTTAATAGGAAAAATAATGATGGGATTAGTGGTTATATCTCAATTATCAAGGTAGAATTATGATAGTAGAATGCTCGATTGGCATGAATGAGGAGAAGTAGTCTTTAAAAATAATAAGAGACATAAGAACTTATACTTTTATTTAAAGATGTAAAAGCAGTGGGATGCAAATAGGTCTTTAAAAAGAAAGAAATTATCTCTAAAGTTGAGCCAAGTAGGTACAAGGTATTGTTAATGGCATAGGTTTTTCACATAGGAGAAAATTGATTACCATAATGTATTCTAAACATTTGTGAAGCATAAAACCATAAGGATCCTTTTAGCCATGGTAAGCATATCCAATCTAGAGTTAAAGCAACTTGATAAGAAAATTGAATTTTTAAATGGAAATTTAAAATAACATATTTATATGTCACAATCAAAAAGGTCTCTTCACTATGAGTAAAAAGACTATAAATGTTTGTTAAAAAAATCCTATATCGGTTGAAATAGTCATCAAGGCAGTGGTACAAGAGGTTTGATACATTCATATTGTGTTATAGTTTTGTTTAAAATTATTTTGATAATCATGTTTACTTTCAGAACATATCAAATGGTTTATGGATTTGTCTTTCTCTATACGTTGATGACATGTTAATTGCAATAGGCATAGAGATTTGAAGGGATAGAAAAGGTGACTACTACTATACTTGTCACAACAAATGTACATTGAAAAGATTCTATAGTCTTTTTAAATGGATCAGTTAAAGTTGGTTTGAATCCTTTGGCAACACATTTTATAATTAATATTAGTGACTTAGAGAAGGATTATATAAAGCAAGCTTCATACCTGGGTGTAGTTAGGATTATGATATATTTCCTGATTTGTATGAGACAAATCCAATACATACTATTAAGGTGGTAAGTAGGTTTATGAGAATCTAGGAAAGGCTTATTGGGAAGCTATTAACTGGATTATGCAATACTTAAAAGGTAATGGTTATATTTGATATGTTTATGGTTTTGATGACACAACTGGAAATATTATTAGCTATACCAACTTTAATTATAAAGGATATCTTTTAAGAGGAGATTATTGACATTTTATAGGTTTACATTATTTGTACATGTAATTAGTTGAAAATTATCACTTTAGTGAACAATTGCTTTATCTACAACATAAGTCAAATACATATCATTAATGAAAGGGTTTAAAGAAGGGATGTAGTTATATAGTCTTGTTGATAGCTTGTTATGGAAAAACTCTATTATTTACTGTGATAATTAGAATGCATTAATTTTAGCTAAAAGTCATGTCTATCATGAAAGATTAAAGCATATTGATTTAAAATTAAAATTTATTCAAAATATTATTAAGGATAAGTATTTTCTATACAGTAAATAGTGACAAATGATAACCTAACAAAATTATCAAAGATTGACTTTCCTTATTTCTATTCAATAATGTACTAATAGTTCCTTGATTTTTTTTAAGTGATTATTGAATCCTTGCCTTGGAAAAAAAAGGATTAATATTGGTGTGATCTGATCCATTATCAGAGGTCAATCCCAAACCTAATAGGTAAATATCTTAACAAAGTGTTTAACTGTACAAAAAGGTTTAGACATAACTTGGATTTTGTGAACGTTCATATAATTTAAAGCCCTTAATGACATATATGGCTGGCGAAATTCTCGGTTAGATATTAGATAATTCAAGTCAAGGTATAGAATTGTGAGGTATGTTTTGAATTTTGATCGAGAGTGAAATTTTAGAAACTAACTATCCTCGGATAAGGACATGTGATAGGTATAAAACTTAGTATGTTTTCCAGAAGTTTAAGTGTGTTTTTAAGTGTTTTCTTATATAATAAGTATGTGCTTAAGACTTAGAATTGTGTTCTTGTTAATATTTTTATGTGTTTTAATTGTTCGATTATTTTAGAGCAAGGATTTTATCTAAATTTTTAAAGGGTTGTTTGATGTGTTTATTAACAAGTCCTCATCATCATCATCAACACCTAGTTGAAGTTCTTCTAAGACATGGGGGTCTTACCTAGTAGAAAGGTTATTTCTGATGAACCCACCCATATGCAATGTATCATGAAGATCTTACAAAATTATAAATGGATGTGCATACATATCTAAGAAATAAAGTAAAATCAATCAATCAATCAAATAAACATAAAAGATAAGAAAAACAACTAAATACAAAAATACAGCACAATACAAATAAATACTAAAGAGAAATAATAATCGTAATATTAAAAAAATAATGAGCAAGAGTAGTAAATATAACTTAAAATAACGTATATTTAGAACATGTCTAAGATTAGTAATAGTAAAGAGACCCGTACCGAACATGAAAGGCCTATATAGAAATAACTTTGACCAGGCCTGTCAAAACCTTAATTACACTACATAGGAACCAAACTAAGCTATACACCCTAGAAGGTACATACTACACAATAAATGCAAAGGACATAGGTTATTGTAACCTACAAGAAAGTGAATGGTGTTTGTTAGTGAGTAAAAATAAGAAAAATTGAAGAAAAGATGAAGAACTTCAAAAATAGGAAGATGCACAATTGTGCATGATTTTGCACGATCGTGCATGACTAGCTACATGGGAATAAGCCTCGTTCATGATTATGACAGAGATTTTGGATAGGATGCACAATCGTGCACAACTTTTCCTACACACAAAATTTTGTATTCTTAACATTTTGGGGCTATTTTTGGAACCAAAACAATTGGGGAAACCTTAGAAGCCTCAAGAAGTATTTAAGGAAAAACAAAAAACACAAAAAGGATGTTGCACATCATAAATAAAAGTGAAGACTTCAATATCAACTCTATTTTTTCGAGAATTTTCAAATCAAGACTTAAAGTTATTTTCTTCCTTTTGTCTTCTTATATTTCATTTTCTTGGATGTTAATTTTGATTACTGGGATGTTGAACATTATTATGAATTTCTAAATCTATATTAAGGATTTTTCTTGAACTGTTTCGTTTAACTTTATTCTTGTTGAATTCAATATATATTAATACTTTGTGTTATGCTTATACTTGATAATAAATCAAGAGATTGAAGTAGGTTATATATGTTAAGGTGCACAAAGAGAGTTGATAATTTAATAAACCTACAAATATCATATTAATAAACAATTGAAGAGAGATCTTAATTGTGAGTTAATTATTCTTTTGATTGCTTTAAATCTACTTAAGTAGTTAGGAGTAGTTTTGTGAATCAAGAAGTTACAATTCTATTATTATCTATTTCAATTAGGATTACTTGATTAGATTTCAAGAGAGAACCTTAGGATATTTAGGATCAAGCGTAATTGAATTTATAAGATAAAAGGAATAACCTCTAAGTTTTCATCATTGATTAACTTCATTCTTATTGCTAGCTTCTCTTATTCAATTGGTTATTTTTATTAGTTTATTTCAATTTCAGTTAATTTATTTTAATTTAATTCATTCAATCTTTTATTACCTTAGACAAAATGCATTCAAATTGTTAGGTGACTAATCAATCCTCATGGAAATGATATCTTTTATATTACGAGTTACCATTCATATACATGCAGTAAGAAAATTTTTACGTATAAAACTATCAATATCATGGGATCAACACTGGTCTCGTATGAGTTAAAGTGATTGAGAATTTAGAAGTAGATCAAGGTTGATGTCAAGAGTGGGAAAGGCATCATACTCGTTACACAAAATTTAACGATGCACTAAAATAAAGCTTTAATGCCCTTAGGAATTTATGAAAATAGAATTCTCTTGTCCTTGGAATTCTTATGTATAACTCTAATCTAATCAATAATTTGATAGGAGTTGTATAAAGTTAAGGTAGTTTTCATATTATTCTCCTTATATTATCTTCTTACAGTAATAAAATAAATCTATAGATAAATATGCCCAGAGAAATATGTTCTTTAGATTAGAGAGGTGTTAATGATCTTTAGGGATTATAAGAAAGCTAGCACTCTCTTAAAACTAGTTCAAGCTTAGTGTAAGAACTAGAGTAGTTTAATAACCTGATATTTTGGAGCTAGGATCTCCGGTTACCCTCTTTGTATAGATGAGATTAATTTTTACCTTCACTTAGTATTTGCATGACTCAAACTTTTTAAGTCTCATGCTTAGTTTAATAATATATTTCTTTAATTTTTTGAAAAATAATAATAAAACAAATCTTTCTCTTACCCTCAATTTTAGGTTACACGTTGATCGAACTATGTAAGTTTTATATTTTTGTTTCGTTTATTTCCTTCTTATATAACTTCTGTTTTTGCAACAATTTGTCTTTATTTTGATGATTTAATATATCTAGAGACTCACTTTTTTTTTTAATCCTGTCATTTTCATTCCTTCTGAAGTTCGAGCAATGTTCATTTGCCTAAGCAGAAGTTGAAAAAATCAAGTCATTAGCTTTAAACATAGCAATTTACGGTCTTAATATCATCGTAGAACAAAAGCAAACCATAGCTTTCATCGTAAATTCATTAGCTTTAAACGTAGCAATTTTCAGTTTTGATGCTGCTACAAAATAAAACCATAGCTTTCATCGTATGATTTTCTACATCCAGTGTATCTGGATGTCCGATTCCACTTGCTTGATTCAGAAAGGAAGGCTTATTTATTCATGTTCTTCTCTACTCCGTACCTTGCACGGATTTTTCTAGTCTTAGCTCTAACGTAGGCATTTTGCTTACCTGGATAGTGTTTAAAGTTTAAACTGAAAATATTAGATCGTACAGCATGCATTTTAAAATTACAAAATATGTTTGCTTTTTGGGTATTGGCGTCCAGTCAGCGTCAATGACAAATCATGATTGTACATTACCTGTATGGGAATTGATTTTGCTCGCCACAACCAACAAAAATATTAAAGTGGGTTTAGTATCATGATTAGTTTTTTCAACTTTTGATTCAGCAAAAGTGATTAAATAATAGCATGCTAGTGAGTTTACCATCATTACAAGTTTGACCTTTGGCCCTTGGGAGGGGCAATTGATCTTTCACCTGGCCAACCACTTACTTCCCTTTTAACACCGAACACATAAATACGTATACTTCCGTATTCATCAATTGATGAAGCAATTAATTAATTTATATACTTTTTCTAAATTTGTCGCCCGTGAATGAACTGGTTACGTAATAATTTTAAATTGTTTTAATTAAAATTAATGTTAGAGAAAAGATATGATCTATATATCTACTTATATTTGTTTTGATATTTTATTTATTAATTGAACCTATAAGATATTAATTAGACACTGATAGTTAATTACTAATTCTTATTTGACTTGGATTCAAAAAGTTATTGGGGATAATGTTCATAGTTTGGTATTGAGTTGTTGGAGTAACTCGTAGTTGGATAGCTTTTAAGTATTATGTGTGGTTTTTCTGGCTTGGGAGTTTATCAGTTTTGCATTGATTTGTCCGGGACCTATTCACACTGAGTGTTCATCTCCTTGAGTGTTTCACAGCTGGCCTATCTTTAAGGATTGGGTGTGTCTTCTGTTGTGAACTACTTGTTGATTGAGCAGCTGTGAACTGATTCTGAAATTGGCATAGATCAGCCTAATAGACAATTATTCAAATATAATTCAGGAAGCTGAACCTATAGGGAAGTCCTTCTTTTATCTATATTCTATTTTTATTCTTTTCTTAGTTGATTGATTACTTAAGTTACTTTAATTAATTGTCTTTCATTAAGAGTAGTAGAGAAAAATCCTCTATTGAGGTTAACACGAGTTGGTCATGTTATCGGGTGTGAAAATCTTTCATGGGAACTGAAGTTGAGAGAAAGTTTTAAGGATTAAGAGGTATCGGCTTAGTAAGGCTTTGTGTAAATCTATTGTACTTTCGTGAAAGTGATTAAGCTGGGTAAGGGCCCAGTAGACATAGGCAAGATATACCGAACCGCGTTACCAAATTTCGATGTTGATCTATTTAATTTTGTATTTATTTTTTTTATTTTCATTTGATCCAGAAAAATTAACAGTTGCTGATACAATCACTTTATATTTAGTAACCAGTAGATATAGTTACAGGTAACTATAGCAGAACCTTACAAGTAACTGCGGCCAAATCAATTTTTTTATGAAACTACTACACTCCTACAGTTTTTTCAGTTGGTATCAGAGCGGGTCATCAAATTAGGACTTGGTACAGTATGTTGGTGCAAGTCTAAGTTTTGCAAACATGGCTACGAGAGAGGATGCATCGATCACTAGGCTACCATTGTTGGACGACTTTAACTATCCTGCATGGAAATCACGGATGAGAGTCTTTATCTAGGCACAAAGAACAAGAGCATGGAACTTGGTTTTAAATGGCTGGACATATCTAGTGACAACTGATGAAAAGAGAGAAGCAGTGTTTAAAGATCCATTTGAATGCACAAGAGTCAAAAAATAGACGGTACTTGGAATCTCACAAGCAATGCACGCAATTTCCAATATTGTTGATAAAGTAGGTTTCTGAATGATATCAGCCTATGAGTCGGCTAAAGAAGCATGAGATACTTTGCAGACTATTCATGAAGGATCCAAATCTATGATAACGTCAAAACTTCAAATGTTAGATGTAAGGATTGAAGAACTAAAGATGAATGAAAAAGAGACTACTGGGGATTTTCATGAAAGATTGCACAATATAGCGAATTAGGTACATCAACTCGGGAAGAAATATTCCAATCTGAAACTAGTCAAGAAGACATTAAGATCATTACCTCTCAGATTTATTCTAAAAATTGCAGCAATCGAGGAGGCTCATGACATCAATGACTTGTTGTTGGAGAAGGTAATTGGAATTCTTACCAATTTCAAAATAAATTTGTTAAGGGGCAAATAAGAAAAGAGTAAAGAATTGGCACTACAAGTTGAAATTGGAAAAGGCATAAATGATGTCAAAGATGAATCTGATGGGAATAAGGATATGGAATTATTGACAAGAAATTTCAGAAAGTGGTTAAAGAAAGTGAAGAATGATAGATCCAAGTTTAGGCAAACCTTGGGACTTCATTGAACAACAACTTCAAACAACAAGTCAAAAGTCAAAAGGTTGAAAAAAAAGCAAGGAGAATTTAATATCATGAGTGTCAGGGCTTCGAACATGTGCAAATAGAATGTGCTAATACCTTGAAGAAGAGAAAAGGGAAATCTTTTACTAGCACTTGCAGTGAAAATGAATCTAAGAATAAATATGTTAGTGAAGAAGAAATTGCAAATGGTGCCGCGTTAGTTGCTTTGTATAGCAAAAATCCAGTTGCATGTCTAACAGTAACTAAAAAGGAAGTAACTAAAGACAAAAAGGGGGAAAATCAAAAAATTTTGAGAAAAACAAAGACAGATCAAGTCAAGGTTCAATATCATATTATGACAGTGATGAAAATGGTTCAGATGATAAAAGAAAGAATATTTACGAGGCTTACGAAATGATGTCTAAAAAATGGGTGAAAATATGTAGAAAGAATGAAAGGTTGAAGGAAGAAAACTTCTCTTAAGAACATTATCTAAGATTTTGAGAAGAAATTGATGGTACCTTTAAGCGAGCTTGGTAAAGCTAGACTAAAGTTAGCAAGTACCGAAAAGGGTTTGAGAATGCTAAATGGAGGCGTAGAAAAGCTAAAAAAGCTGATCGAAATCGGTAAGGTTAAGGGGAGTTTTCAAGGCATTGGTTACAAAGGCATGCTCTAAGGTGAATGATGAGAAGATTGATATACCTAGATCTATCCGAGAAGAAACATTGAGAAAGAATCGAAGATTTGTTCTCACATGTCATTTTTGCAAAGTTATTAGGCACATAAGGCCAAAATGCTACAAGTTACTACAAGTGTTGTTTTAAAGAAGCCAAACCGAAGGACCTTATATCACTTACATAAATTTCATAATGAACCTTTAGTACCGAAATCCACTTAGGATATAAAGGGCCAAGGACAAGCACAAAGACGTAGTAAAGGAAAAACAAGAAATTATAGATGTTTATTATTATTTTTATTTGAGTAATATTATTTATGATGAAATTATAATATTTTAAATACTACGTCAAATATGTGAAAAGTAATATTAACAAAAATTAATCAATTATTATTGTTTTAAATTTCTATTATTATGATTTTTAGAGACATAGTTGATGTAAAATTATAAACTTTGTAGTACAATATATTGGATGATTTTTTAATTTTAAAAAAGAGACTGTTATATAAATTTATAAAATTAATTACTCGAAACAGTACTCGATATTGACGGATATTAGTACAATATCACACTGTAATCTAATATCAATACTAATATGGTATTGATAATATTGATTTCAACTAGAATCCAGCATAAGTTTATTGGTTGACTTTATTTGAACCAAGAAAAACTTATTTTCTGTAAGAACAATCTTAATTGATATCTAATTTTACAAAGCAAAAGCTACCCCTTTATGTACTTAAAGTTATTTAAGTCTCAAAAGTTCACCGAATTTTGTTTATTGCTTATAATCTTAAAGGAATAATAAACATACATATAATGAGATTCTTGAGATAAAACTTCGATAAGTTTAAACTTCCCACCACTATTTCGTGAATTGTTTTTTTTTTCCTTAATCTGAGTTGTCCAGTAATTAACACGAAATTGCAAAAGTTAACTAAAAAAGCGTCACCATATTTTGCAATTTACTTGGAGTAAGTAATAATCACAAGTTAGACTCTTAAAGAAAACTCTTGAAACAATAACTTACGGTTTCATGTTTAATTTGTAAATTAGATTTATAATCCGGTGGTTAGTGGCACATCAGGAAATTAGAATACCGGTTTTAAGGTTTCTTCTTTGGATAGTAACGTGTTTTGATACTCACATTAACAAGGAACTCCATCTTTTGGGAGTATATTTATATACTTGTTTATCACTAAGGTTTAAATCTATATATATATTTTGTTATAATATATAAACTATAACATGCTTGCAAATGCAAAAATATATCTGTTGAATAAGCCTCATGTCGTAGAAGTTTTCATACCAATAAGCCTGTTCATAGTTAAAATATTCGTTATAGGTGAGCTTTATTATAATACGTTTATGTAACTTTTTTTTTTAACGTTGAAACAGTAAAAGTAGAAATTTGGTTTAAATGAAAAAAAGGGGAAATAGGGATTCACCAAACGACATTGTCAGTTGGTCTAGCTAGCTAGCTAGCTACAAACATGGGTTCAAATTTTGTTGAGTCGTCATCTGGGAAAAAGAAGAGAATGGTAGTCAAAGAAGAGAACTGTCGGACAAGGAAAAGGTAGTCAAAGGCAATCATTGCTATGCCATAATGGTGTATAGAATTTCATGTGACAATCATATGGGTTTGCAGCAAAATCTTCTTGCCACAAGCCCAAAAATTAAACAGGTAGAGCATAAATGTCTTGGTAACGGGCGTTTATCATTTCTTTTAGATGCGTTGGATCGAGTGTGCCATGCAGAACTCCAAAAGGCAGAAATCTTTGTTTGGGAGCGGAAAGAAAAAGGAAAAGTTAGTGGGCTGCTACCCTAAAAAGTCAAAGTACTTTAAACCCATTTTTCGGAGCATATCAACTCTTTTTTATACAAATAAAGCATTGTTTCTCTGTATAAGTTGAAAACTTATGTCCGATCAATTTTTTGTTCTTTTGTCTTCCCTGAAGTCTATTGTAAGGATATTTGGTTCAATTTTTATTTTTGTTCTCAAATTCAATAAATACATTTGTTTAGTTGAATTCCTAATTTCTTCTTATTTTCTTTAAGAAAACATAAAATCTTATTTTATTTTTGGTTCATATTCCAATTTTATTACTAACTACATATATATTATTTACTAATTTATCATTAATTGCTAACAAAAATTATGATTAAAATATTTTAATTGTAATTCAAAATAAAATAAAATATTGTTTAGTAAACCTATTTTAAATTTAAAATGTCTTAAAAATACATAAAATTTTAAATTTTAGAAGTATTTATTTATGAAAATAAATTTAAATATAAAATATCTAATTTTAAATAGTAATATTAATTCTAAAATTTAAAATATTTATTAATAGTCAATATTAATTTAAAAAAATTCAAAATTTTAATTTTCATAAAATATAGTGAGCTTATTGTTATTATTATTAAATGTTGTGTAAGAGAATAAAATAAAATTAGTAACTTAAGCAATTTATTAAATTAAATTAATTTTTATTTATACATGGAATGAAAAGTATAACAATATCAATACTAATAAATTGGTTTGGAGAAGGCTTTTTCAATATTCTTTTATTTCAAAAAGACAATTTCATCAGATCCGGGATGTGATATGGTTCTGAAGGATGAACTGGATATAGACAGTTCCGATAAGATTTCTTTCTTGTTTTTATTTTAAAGTCAGAAAGAAACAAATTTAAAAATAAACCAAATTATTTCTTAAGTACTATATTTTTCAAAAAAAATTTCCTTAAACCTTTCACATATTAACTTTAATATATCTATTATGATATGAATGAGGTGATATGTCTCCTCCTATAAAGTATGAATAATTTACAACAAATTACATATCCATCACGAATGACGTTTAAGTGACTTAATTCGTTACCTTTTGATTTTATTAAAAAACATTAAGATGACTAAGATAAGAGTTATAATCAATTTATATTGATTTATTACATATCAAATGGCTTCAATCTTCCTTGTTCTTAGTGCACTTAAGTTGTATTGTCTTGAACCCTCTTAAATTATAGTTTATGCTTCACTTACTTTGTCTTTTCCATCCTTTAGTTGCTCAATTAATTTAATATGTTTCTCTACTCACTTTACCCTTCCACTAAACTTTGATTATTCACATATTTGTTAATTATATTATAATTGAGTTACTAATTTGTAGCGTCTCTTTACCGCATGATACATACCGGGACGTCCGGAGGTCATTCCGGTACATATCCTACAATAAAGGCGGGCTATATTCGAACACTACATTCACTTCACATGGCATCATAACATTATTCACTTACAAATCATCAATAAAAACTCACAATATTTTAAAAAACCTAACTTTTTTCTAATTTCATTGCACAAAACTGAAAGCCTACATTATGTCTTTCAACCTTTACTACATGTACATCATCAACCTAGTACAAAAATACTACATGAAAGAGGAAAATATATATAATCTATCTAAGCCGTCCAAAAATCCCAACTAAAAGACCTTTGAGCCATGACTTCTCTTGCCAAATCACAATCTACACGGCTGGTAGAGCCTCTCAGTAGCTAGAGTCGTCTATTGGTCATGAAAATCAACGTTGTAATTTTGGTGAGTTTTGTGAATTCAATAAGGTAACCATCATCGATGGTTCACTCAATTTATGCAGCACAACAATTCACATACCATATAATTCACAACTTTGCATAATGAACACATATCACATTTACATTTAAAAGCAAATCAATTTGGCATCTCAATCAATCCACATACTTGTTAAAAATGCATACGAAATGCTCATGAGATTCTTTTCTAATTGTTACGTTGTTGTGACTGAGTGCTGAACTGTCCCATATCCATTTTCGATATTGGGCTCATTGCTAACTGTCCCTTATCTGATGAGGATACATGACTTATTTTACATAGTGAGCCTTAGGCTCTTAATCACCTTCTGAGCTTGAGGCTCCTTTTCACACTTTAAGCTTTAAGCTCTGATCGGTGGCTTCTCTGGTTATAACTGCCATTATCAGATTGTGCATTCATGTATGGAATGCATCTATCACAATCAATCATGTTATGAAGCACATAGTTTGTAACATTCACATTCAAGCAGCACTTCAATATCTCTTTCCAATATCACAGTCATCGGACCTTCATTGTCCAGAATCAACAATCAGAACATAACAAGTAATTAAGTGAGACCGTCTAGGTTACTCACAAGTTGCTCCCGAAGCTAAAGCCTAGAAGTTCCGACAACGCTTAGAGGTTGACGTTTTAGTTGCTCCTCTATAACAAACAACATACACATCTATTACAATTTGTACAATCATAAGTGTTTAACAATGCACATGAATGAAATGAAATATGTACAATGCATGTTCATGACAATCCTAGGTATCTTTCCATCAATTTCATCACAAAATCATTCTCATATCAAAACTCATCTAAGTATAATTTCTACTTAGGTTCGGATCTCACTAAAACCATTGAAATTACAATTCATTTCTCGTTGGCTTACTTTCAGATTTTTCTTAGACACACTTCTATGTCTATTGTTCATGTTCAATCAGAAGGTGAAACTAATGTAATTTGGTCATACTCTCTTCTAGAAAAGTGTTTCTTTATGTCTTATGTTTCTATTGACACTAAAATCACTCAATTTGGTTTAATAATTTGGGAGATATTCCTCAAACATTTTCAGACTGCTCTTATCCAAAATAGTAGACTATATACAACTTCCAGCTAGAAATTGATCATCTTAGAGACAGAATCACAATTTGACTTTTTCATATGATTTGTAGCCCTAGTTCTCTAGTTTACTCCAAATAAAAAATCATCTCATTTGCAACCTTACAGATTCAAATATAATCAAAATATTGAAGTGTGTTTAGTAAGATATTCCTATTCACATTGTTCCAACAGATTCCCACACTTTCATTTAATCAAACTTTTTCAAATCAATTCATAATGCTACAAAATTTTATAAAGAAATAGAAAAATGTGTTAGAAATCTATTGGTTCAAGAATCAAGTCATTGGGTAGTCTATAGAAGAAGTTATAGTCAAAAGAAGCAAGATGGTTCAGCTTGCACAATGCTCTCGGGTATACAGCAAGTCCTATAAATCACCAAAGTCACCGTCGTGCTTATACATGATGGTGCAAATCCAATATCCTTAAAAAGCTGCAATTTTACTATTCCTCAAGGTCACCGTCGTGCTTATGCACGATGGTGGATTTCACCTAAATTCTCAAAAGTCTCGTGCTTATGCACAACAGTGCAATTCCACTTCTTCTTCTCCACTGAAATCTCATCTTCTAAACTCCATAACTTTTGATCCAAAGCTCTAAAATTTGCAAACTTTATATCAATGGAAAGCTAAAAGAAAGATCTACAGTTTCATGAAGACAAAATCTGCCTAAATCAATATATTAAAATCATGGAAGTTTCAGATCAAAAATTTAACTTTCTACTCTTCATTTTTAGTAACTTTCCAGATGACTTTCATTACAAAAATCCAACACTTCAATTATTATTTCTAGTATCTTTTACTCCATCTCATTCAACACATTTACCAAAATTTCACACTACCCCTAAATATACAAATTTAGTCAAAAATAATCGAAAGCCAAAAATCAATGGTTTATCTTATTCACATACTGCCACCAATCTTTGCATTTTCAACTATTGTCCATATTCTCTATTTTCTTTCCAACTTTCATTTATACATTCTTTCCCCTCTCAGACCATTATTTTACAACTACTCTTCAACTCAACAAATCATTTTCTTGATCATCTCTAAAACTTTCATCTACTCACGTGTATACATACATATATATATACATGCACAGTGAAGAAACAGAGCATATCCCCTTTTTATATATAATCTTCTACACTAACCTCATAAACCATTTTATTGCTCTATCTAACTCTAAAAATCATTTCTACATCACCTGATCACTAACAATCCATCAAATACTAAATAACACTATATCCATATTTTTCATCCCATTAACACAATGTTCATGAATATAACACGTAAATGCCATGATTATGCAACTGACAGTAATTTATTAAATTTATTTGATAGATTCCCAACTCTAAAGAATTTACTCAATAATTACTTTTTAAAAACTCCAAGATCTGCAACTATTCCAAAACCCTAAATTCCATTGCAAATTCACGTATTCATCTGTGTAAAATGACCAGCTTCTGGTTTTTCTTAGGTAGAAAAGATAAATAGCAGTGTGGTAGAGGTGTGGGATAAGGAAAGACAAGAAATCTCTCAAAAGGATTTTGGTAAGCAACTTTGTGTATTGGAAAGAAATTTGAAAAAGGTGGCTACAAGGAAGGTATCTGGAAATAACATTAAGCCCTTTTTAACTCTCAGATAACTATAACTTACTTCTAACAATTTACCAAGGCCACTTAACTAAGTTAATGAAACTTGTCACTTTCCTAATGTCTAAGCTCTAACTAAGTCCCTTTGGAACTAATTCCTTTAACTCTCATCTTTACGTCACAATTATCTCCAATAATCTTTTGATTCCTTTTTCCTATTTTTCAAAAATTTATGAAAATTATTCCTAAATTCACCAAAGTTCAAAAATGCAACTATTTCACTAACCCATAAAATTTCTAATAAAAATAAATTTCAAAGTTTTCAAAAATAACACAACTCAATCCAATTATACCCGAAATTATCCATGAATGCATGTATAATTATTTTCATGTGCAAAATTTTACTATTACCGTGTATATGTATGTCATATTATGAATGAGCATGAAAAATGCATTTCTAAGCTCTCATTAATCACTCATATTTAGTATTCTAACCTCCCACAAGTAATGGGATGTTACAAGTGCAGTAGTACTACAAGTACCAATGGATTGGCTTCGAACGCTGTTCATACTTCTAAGCCTTCCTTTCGTTTTTGTTTTTCGTTCCTTCGTTTTTTTTAAACCTGTCTATCTTGGCTTATAGAGAGAGAAGAAATAACTCTCAACATAACGTTTTCGTAAGAATCATTTTGTCATCGTAAAAGACCAGTCATTAACCTAACAGTCAAGACATATGAGAAAAATTGAAAAATGACATTTGCTTGTTGGATTATTGGAACAGAAAGAGTAAAAACAAAACCAAAGGGCAAAACATATGATATAGTAAGAAAAATAGCATTTCGCAAATATCACGATATTCAGAAAAAAATGCAAATAACTACCATCATATAACTACCTTTGGTAGTTATTTCTAGAGTCTAAGTACTATTATACCCTTCATAGGTGTAATAGTAACTTATAAAACCAAACAATTAGAGTGAAAAATAATGAAAGAAGCACACCACCAATCACTTTACAAGCACAAAATGAATTCAGAAAATGGAATTGACATTAGAGAAAATAAGTGTGTATGATGTTGCTCACCATGAAGTCGCATAGTTAATGATTGTTTGTAAATCAAGATAATAGTAGTCAATTGATTGGTGATTAAAACACAAAAAAGAGGTGGAAGAGGGAGGTACTTAGGGAAACAGAGACTTTATAGGATTTTGGAAGACTTGATTCTCTAAGAATGTCAAAGAGGTTTTTATCCTTCGAAGTAGTTTTGGGTTTAAATCCTTTGTACTACTTAACCTACTTCAACCATGTTTGTGTCTCAAAACGACATTGTTTTATATGAAATAAATCTAAAACGACTTCATTTTGGGATGGAAATAGAATTGGAATAAGTAATATAGAGGTGATTGAGCCCAAGTTTATTATATAAATTGGCTACACTTTTATAGTTTTTAATGTGCTTTTTGACTCTTAATTTGTGATTTTTGTGCTTTAATTAGTCCCTTGCATGAGCTCATACTTTATACAATTTGATAGCGAAATTGTTGCAAATTGACATTAATTCCATCATAATTTTTCAAGGACAATTGATACTGCAAATTTTTGTTTCATATTATAGGGAAAAAGAAGAGTCAAAAGGATCAGAAGAGTCGGCACGTCACGGCGCATGAAAAAGTTTGCACGTCGCGATATGCTACAAGCGACATACCGCAGCAAGCGATACAAGCGGCACACCACGATGCCAATCAATTAACACACCGCGGCGAACAATCCAAGAAGACACGCGGCGACGTCAAAGAAGCATCTCGCCGCGGCAAGCAGATGGATATCTGGACTTTATTTGGAAAGTTCTCTCACTGTGTCGACCCGACTCGCACCCATCATTTAAAAGGTTGCTAAATTTAGGTCAAATGAGGACCATCTGTCAAGACATACTTGGGAGGCAGAGAGACAATTTTTTCATAGAACACGATCACCCCTTCATCTCCGACCATCGCCATCATCTCTACTCCACCGCCAGTCTCTACTGCAATTATGGGTGACATTCGATCTTCAACAGTCGTGAGAGAATCCGAAGTCATGCTCGGCTAAATCCACATTTTCTTTTGAGAATGTAGCATCGGCTTGAGTTCACCGGTTCTTAAAAAGGGAGTTAATCTTACATCGTCAAATTTAATTGCATTGTTGTAAATTCTTGAGTTAGGGTTTACTGCCGTATAGTTAGATTAGCTTGGTTATAGTTTAATCAAGTGTCGAACGATGTCTTGTGTTATGGGATTGGTTATTTGTAGAACTTTGATGCTCAATATATGAAGTTTCATATATGTCTTTTGGTGATTGTGTTAATTCTCTTTATCTGCCT
>JANIJH010000001.1:19359808-19387825 GCA_024520975.1 Erythroxylum areolatum
TATTTCCTAGTTGAAGTTAATTGAGCTCATGGATCCAAACAATGGCGCCCAGCCTCAGCAAAATCAGACAGAACCAAGTTTCATTTACAAACCTTTTTTTTATAGATAAATTTTTACACATTCCACTTTTTCGATCTAAGCAAAACCTTAGATTCCTTCACTCTGAAAGTCACATGTACCTCCACAATGGGATTATAACTATCAAGAAATTCAAAAAGTTAGGCCTAGTTTTCGAAAGAAAATCTCAAATTTTACTAAATTTTATAATGATAATATGTGACAATAAAATATATAAATAGTTAATTAAATATATTTTTTATTTAACTCATTCTTTATGTGTGACTCATTAGGTTCTCAAATATGTTGATAATAGATACAAATTATAACCCTAAATTATATTTAAGATTAGATAAATTAAACTTCTTTATTTTTGTTTAATTTCTAATTAAACAATTTTATATCTATAGATCAAGATTAACTAACCTGATTTTTCGTATAATTTAATCATTTCATCATACAATATTCTAATTAGACATAGAACATAGAATTTATGTCTAATTTATTTTAAATCTTATTATATTAGTTCTCTATTATTAGTTATTGATTCAATATTGACGTTTGTAAACTATTTACAAAATGTCATTTTACCTTTAACAATAATTTTTCGAATTAATACTAATATAGAACAATGAAACATTCTCTCTAATTACTTTAGGGTGATGAATCATATCTTGATCACTTAACTACCTTCATACAGTTCATGTTATATCTAATAACTATCGATTGAAGTATCCATAATTAAAATATATCATAAGTAGTATCAAAATATAGTAATCCCTATACTAAATAACTCTAGAGATATCAAGTTAAATGATCACTTGTACAATTATTACAATGAAAATTTTCATAGATATACAAGCAATGTTTTAAATGGATTTCTTATATGAGCATAATTCAATGAACTTGTTATTTAACAAGTATTTACACATTTATTTAAGTATGTCTGTGCATTAGTCTATGAGATTGACTACTTTTTTTATTAAAAAAATATAATATGTACTCGTCTTTTTATATTTTATTAATATCTAGTCTTAATAAAACAATAACTATGAACAATTTAAGAATATTATGTAAATACAATATGAATTTCTTAATTATAATTTCATCATAATTTTAATTGCAATGTATAATTATCTTATAAAATTTATTATATACATCTAAATATGTACAAAATAAAAGAATACTTTTAAATTATTTTGTCAATAAAATATTACCAACCGAATGACTCTGAGTATAAATTAACAGAAGCCATAATCATCCGACCAAGATTCCTATTCTGAGGTCACTGCACTTATTACAGTCATCAGCAAATTGTGTGGTGTGTGATTCAACCTGCAATAGCTTTTACACACTCACCATTAAGTTAATTTACACAAATTTCCTCGAGTATAAACTAACAGATGCCATAAGCATCTGACCAAGATTCCCAATCTGAGGTTATTTCATTCATTACAGTCATCAGCAAATTTTGGTGGGTGATTCAACTTCGCTCATTACAGGCATCAGCAAATTTTGGTGGGGGATTCAACTTGCAATAGTTTTTACACACTAACCAATAAGTTATAATTTCTACAGATTTCCTCGAGAGGCGCCCCAATTCCAGGCAAAATAACTCCTCCTGAAGCACCAAAACCATTCCCCGAGTCATTCCTTGGTACTGAAGATGAAATGTAAGCAGACGGGTCAATCAGTGGAAGCAGATGGAAGAAAAATGGAGAAAAGAAAGATTGGGCTAGATTTTGTTCTTTTTTCGAATTTCTTTCAACTTAATCATTTTAATATTAATTACATTAGTTTCTGACGTAGAACTATTGCTTGTTAAGAATAAAAATAAATGGTTCGAATATTTTATTTTATTTTTTAATTCAGATTATAAATACAAATTTTAGTAAAATAATTTTTGTATGATTAACCCAACTTTTACTTCGCAGCAACGAATCTGGCTAAAAGAGATGGAATTGAACAAAGACTAATGAGATATAATTGTAAAAGACTAACCAAATAGCATCTTATATTAATCAGTAAGCAAAGTCAGCTTTAGTTCAGTAGAAAACAAAGTATAAGTTTACACTGTGCTAAAGAATTTATGAAGTATACAAAATGCAGGGATATCATGAAGTATACAAAATGCAGTCATCATTACTGTTCAGGTGAAAGGGCTATAGGTGAATATCATGACCAGCGACTACACAAGCCTTCCACGGTTCCACCAGAAAAAACCATGCAAACGAAGAAGAGGCCTGCATCCTCCATACGGTGAAAATGCTCAAAAATGGGAGATATGTGAAGCTTATGCAAAAGCCCAAATCAACAATATCTATCTACTCAATGGCTCTAATTGAACTTCCATACGTCCCAATTCTTGCGATTCCTTTTGTGCAAGAGTTCCATTTGGACTCAAGAGATCAAGAGAATCTTCATCCGGCTCATTACCCAACACCCAATTACTTCTCCCATACATTCTGTCCCTCATTTTCTGTTTTTCTCGATACTCCAAGTACATGACAATTAACGCAGCAATTGAGAACCAAAGTGTTAAGGCCAAAATATATCCGCGGACATTTTCGCCTCCATATCTATCTCCCAAATGCTTCATTCCACTGAAAAGTGATGCTATTCCAGCAATTATGGTACTACGTCCGATTATAATGTGAAAATACTCCCAAAGCAGCCTTTTAGTAGAAACCTCCTCTCCTTGAGCAGGTTTTTTAGGTCTCATGGAAGCATTCACCGGCTGCACACAAGCCAAGAATATAGCAGTGAGACCAAGCTTGACATGCACTGAACTGACATAGAAACCCCGGAGCTCAGCGACTGCAAAAAGAAGGCCAAGGAGGACTATAGCCAAACCTGAATATTGTAAGTAAACATGACTTTGGTACCAGCCATCCCCCTTGCCAACATGCTTCAAGTATCTTGCTGCCAAGATCCCGCCAGGTAGTAAAATACCCCAGGCAAGGAACATCATGAACCCATGTACAGCCAAAACCGGTCTTAGATCTTGCTCAGCCTCTGCAGAACCACGCATAAGCAACACCAGGACAGGCCTTTGACTAGTAGCAGAATGCATATTCGTCTCAGTTAGATGCTTCTCGGACCATTTAGTGCCCATTGCCCACACCACCTTAAGAGGAGTTGTTGGGTCAATGATATTTTTACACTCTACCCTATCATCACTGGGAATACATGATGGTTTGAAGGGCCGTGTAAACTCTAAAGTAATGACACCATTTTCTGAATTGCATCTGACATATGTCAAACTCTCGTTTGTTGGATGTATACTTGAGGCATCCCTTCCACTAATCCAATAAGTGTTTACATGCCCTTTACCATTATCATCTACCCAGCCGACGTAAGCATAACTATTTACCATTCCTGCACCAAATCCAATAGCAATATAACCACTCTTTTTCTCACCACGAGCTGCAATAGATATAGAATCTTCTGACAATGTCCAAAAGAATGTAACTTGCTGATCATCCAAAAATACACTATTGTTGTACATATCAGATAAACCCCCTTCAACAACCTGAACTCTCCAACCCATTTTCTGCTGATACAAGGAGTGATAATACACATGATCTGGAGTATTCCTATCAGGTGCCCAGACCAATTCCATTGGATTGGCTTGAACACCCTCAGCTTCAGGCCCTCCTGCATAAATGGTCTCTGTTTTGTTCCTCAATGTGGCATTTCCACCAAGCTGATCGGACGTAATGTAAAATGCAACATCATGTCCAGCTTGAACCGAAAATTTTACTGGCACTCCTCTTTCAACTCTCAAAACTGGAGCCTCCTTCTTATTAATGTACAATACTTTCGAAGGATGAGGTGGATTAGGATAAAACATAGCAGGACCACTAGTAACAACAAGAGGGACATTAGCATCAGCAACAATCACATCTTGGTCCTCCTTGTCTGCAGCATCAAGTGGCCCTGAGCACTCGCTAACCTGCTCAGATACATTAAGTACAAGATGCCCATAAGTGACCTGAGCTGGTCCTCCATGATTCTGAGGTAGATAGTAAGGCCGAAGTAGATCAGGAGGCCTCATCAATCCCAAAGCCCATATAACAGTCATATTTGAAGTATGATTCACTGCTACATCATACTTCTTATCGATGGAAACCAAGGGCCTCCTATACCTAACAAATGACACTCCATCCTTTCTGTGCCCATAAACCAACTCTGTATTATTCACCAGTCCAACCGAGTCTGAACCCTCGTAAATTGTATCAGGACAAACACCTTGAGCAGAACCATCCTTGTTTATAGTACACTCACTATACCTCGTAATATAAAAATCATCAACAAATGGTAAGCCTTCCTCCGTAATTCCAGTCACGGCCACATCTCCACCCACCATGAACTCCGAATTGGAGATCAGATTCGCCCATCCAAACGCCATATAATACTGCATTCCAACAGCGGCCTCCAATCCGATGTCAATAAAACCCTCATCCGCACTTAAACTCCACCGAAGCCTATAATCTTTAGACAACATTTTGCAATTATCAAACATCGTTGGGACCGAAAAATTCCGAGTCATCACACCCCCACTACTAGTCCCATCCTCAGACAGCGATGGAGGCACACCAGGGCTTAACTCTGAATTCAATGCTGAATCATTTGCAAGAACAACATGACCAAAATCAGAAGCAGAGGGTAGGTCCCAAACGGACAAAACTTGGATCCTGTCCCACGAAACATTTCTCATCAAATGCACAACAAAAGACGCGTTTTTGTACGTTTCATTGAGCTTGTTATCAGAAACGACAAATCCTGCAGTCATGTTGGCGAAATAGGGGCCGACGGCGCCCCACCAGCGAACGTCGGAGCCAGAAAGCATGTCAAATTGGGAAACCCTTAAAGAGCAATCGTCGAGGATGGTTACTCTGCCACGCAACTGGTGCTGGACCATGGTGAAATCGGATTCGAATCCAACGTAGGGGCTGGTCTTGGGGCAGGGTGGAACCGGATCCCCATAGCAAAATAGAGATAAAAGCGCCAAGTTGAAGAGAAAACTTAACCCTAACCCAAGAATACCAGCTTGGCAAATGCAAGGCCACATGATCCTGATCGGATCTAAATCTCGCTCCGGATTACAAGTTTTCACAATCCAATCGAGGAAACAAAAAAGGAAAAGAAAAACAAGGAGGTGAATGAGAAGAAATTAAGAGAACAACTAACCTGACAGATAGAGCCGGCCAATGAGAAGAGATAGAAAGAGAGAGAGTTGAAACGGCGGTAGAAAACGAGTATAGTCTCTGGTCGTTGGAATCAAAAATGGGGGGCGCCTGAGGGGCAATTTTGTCTAAATATCAAATTTATAATTTTGCCGGAGGGTTTTTTACTATTAGAAAGCATGTACTAAGTAAGGGTGATTAATGTATATAATCTTTCGTGACTGTTTTACGACTCGAACATGTGACTTTCTAATTACAAAGAGTACAAAATAGCCCTTAACGTTTCACTGTATTTAAAACGAACCTAACTTTTGTAAAATGTTTAAAATAAATTATAACATTTGAGTGAAATGATCAAAACAACTTATAACATTTGGAAAACGTTCAGAGTGAATCGTGATCATTGAAAGCATTAAGGCACCATTAGTTACATGCTAACATGACCTGAAAATATTTGACGCAGATTTTTTTAAAATTTTGTAGATGTAGGACCCACCAGATACTGACGTGGGTTCCAACATCTTTGGGTGAAGACGAGGAGATGCTGCATTTTGTTGTTAAACGCAACACACATCCCTTAGCTTTGAAGAACAAAATGTACTGTCTCATATTGAAACGCTGCGTTTTGTTGACTCAACTCTCCTCCATGATGTAGCATTTCGACAGATCTTGATGCATCGTTTTGAAAGATAGTAAACGTTTCTTCCCTCCCCCATTCCCTAATTTTTCACACGATCCCTCATCTGTCTATAATTATTTCTTATTGTTGTAATTGTGTTCTTCCTCAAACGATTGCAGCGTAATTATTTATTATTGTTGTCGCACACACTAAGAACTTAACTCACACACTCATGGGATGTCGATATCTACATTTCATCATGGTAGGCTCATCGTTGTCTGTTTTTTTTATTTTATTATGTTTTATATGATCCCCTAAACCTGCTTGCTTGTTAATAATTGTATGTTATGGTTCGCTATACTTGTTGTGGTGTTGGATGTAATTCGTGGTCTCCTATGCGTGTTGTTCAACTTGGTCTACCAACTTAGGTCACACTAAATGCTAATAATAGTGTTATTAAAACTAGGGAACCAAATCGGAAAATGTAAATAATAATTTACTTTCATCAAGACACTACCAATTTCAACTGCAAAATGATACATACAAAGAAGGAATCTTTATCGACATCATTGAGTTTTAGACAAAAATAAAGAGGTAGTCTTGGAGTTTCAACGTAAACGAAACAATTTTAATCTTAGTGTGTAGTTTAATATAAACCAAATAGTTCTCTCATTTATATTCTTTTTCAATTCAAAATTAAACCAATATAGGCTTACTTTAGAATTATTTGATTGGTTTTCCTCAGATATTCATCATTTTCTTTATATATTATACGTCAAGTATCAATGTAGTATGTATGTTAATATGGTCACTTATGAAACTATTACCAGTCCTTTGAATCCATTAGAAATAATGCACAATTTGTTAGTAAATAATAACAAAAGGTGATTGATTAAGATGAAATGGTTCTCTTTGGTAGAGTTAGAAGAATACAAAGAAAATTTGTTTCTTATTTTGTAAGATTTCTCGAGTGAGGTAATGGATATTACTAATTTAAGTTTCATGTTAGAGGATAAGCTTTTTTGTCATTATTATTGAACTTATCGTCTTATAGATATGAGATTCTATAACGGGTTCAAATTATGTTAATTGGCTAGCTTAAAAATGTCCCTTTTCCATCTTTTATTATAAATTTTATGGAATTCCCCACACCTTTTCTTAAGTTCTTGATCTACTACACAATCTCATTTTGTTTTAGTATGGTATATTCATTTAACTCATAATGATTTTATGTCATTGAGTAGCATCCATAAATTTTAGCAAGAGGGCTTTATTCAAAGATTATATGATGAAGTTTTTAATCGTTCTACTTATATAGGCTATTAAATCATGTATTAATTAAATTGGAATCCTTATAAGCAAACCAAAGTGACTTAAGAAACATCTTTAACAATACATCAAGTGGCCTCCTCCTATAGTTGAATTTGATTATTAAAGTGGGAGGGTATCGAGTCTTATCAAATTAGTAACTACATTAGGTTGATTATGCCTAGACTATGCTTCTTCATACATAATCAACTTAGGATTAATTTCCTAATAACTCCTTTCCCTTAAGAAATTAAAGTGCATCTATTCCACTAAAAGAGACTTGCTTTTAGTGAAGAGTTTTAGATTTATTTGACTAAGAAAACTTTGTTCAATATCTTTATTGAAAGAATACTTCAGCTTCCCTTATTTTTGGATTGACAAAGATCACTTCACTTGATTTTATCCTTTTAAGAATCAGATTTGTTATCAGTCTATAAGAAGTTCTTCTTATTTCTTTTAATAGTTTTTTTTACCAAATTTAAATGGAGCAATAAATGAATACTCTAGGAAACATGAAGACCATTAAATACAAAATTAATGAATTGAAGCCTCCTTACAAATGAATAAGACTTGTAGATCCGATAATTGCTTATGTTATCCTATAATTGTATAATTATGCATGTAGTATCCATTATATTATTGATAATATCATTTAAATCTATGCTTTTTAGTGATACACTTGCCATTATAAATTTGTTCTGAACAGGTGTATGATGCCCAAATATGGTAGCATAAGGTTATTTTATGGTGGAAAGTTGTTCTAAAGCTAGAGTTGAAATATGTTGATGGGGAATCAAGTATTTTGATAAAGTAGACATGGATTTTTTTAGCTATAGGTAAAGATGTGAGATGGGAAATGAGTTAGAATACCTTCAAATCGATAAGGCCTACTCAGATAACTCGGTTTTGAGTTTAATGAGTCTTTGAAGTTGATTGACTCAAATGAAAGTTGTCTAAGGCTTATCAATTTGACAAAAATTCACGAAGGGATTGATGTATATGTAATTAATATATTAGACACTCCATCATTTATACCTAATATATTGCCTATATCTGGAGGAGAGGATGGAGATGGGGAGGGTAAAGAGGAAAGTTGTATACCTAACATATTGCCTATCTCAAGTTCAGATTCCCGATGACCACGAACTAGTTAAAATTGAGTTGACAGATTTTGGTAGTTCTATTGGTATTGATCAATATCCTAGCAGAGAAGAGCCTGTTGAGGTGTTGGGAAGACCAAGTAGTGGTATTAGGCATAATCCATTCAATGATTAACCAAATTGGAGATTGGGGATGGAGTTTGACTATACAAAAGAATTTAGAGAGTTTGTTATGAATTACGCAGTGCGAACAAGCTACAATGTGAAGTTTTAAAAAAGTGAAAGACATAGGATGAAAGTGAGATGTATTGAGGGATAACCATGGGAGTTGTATGTCATTTCTGACAACAATGAGGGGTGCTTTAAAATGGTGACATACAATGATAAGCATAGGTGTTTTACGATCAAGAGACCAAAATTGGTTTCCACTAATTCCTAATGAGACATTTTAGGGACAAAATACTTGAAAAGCCTAGTATCTCGATGACTAAGATGGTTTAAGAATGTCGAGAAAAGCTCAATATATCTGTCAACTCAAGTACGTGTAGAGCTTTTAAGAGGAGATTGAGAAAAGAAAAGGTGAGTGATTATGTGAATGAATATGCAAGGATATGCGCATGAGTTGAGGAATAGTAATCCTGGATCAACAATTGCTCTCATCTTATCTTGTGAACTTAGAATTCAGCACATCCATTAACTTGTCCATTTTCAATTCCAACATACTAAACTTACCTTGTTAAAATCCTGGTAGGCCTTATGCTCTCATTTAGTTTAAATTCATTGTTAGTCTAAAGAGAAATTCAAGTGGTTTTTCACCCAGGATTATAAGTATTAGAATAAAGGTTGTTCCCACCCGACGAAGTTATGCTCCCATGTAATTGAGCTACTTCATGTTGTTGGTCTCCACTTGGAAGCAATTAGCTATAACATGGCCTTTGGCATAGTTTATATCCATGTTGTATTGCTTTAAGTGGGTTGGAAGAAGTGGCTTTTAGGGCATTTTATTGTTTGGCCAAGTTTGCTACTTCAACCTGTAATGTTGTCATTGAATCAACAATAAGTAAAAGGTTGGCTGTTGTTTGCTCCTCTCTGATGTCTATAGGTAACTATTGATTAACATCTCCTTCAACAACTCATATACAATGTCAACTATCTTCCTTATTAATGAACTTCTAGCTGCTCCATCAATGGTACCCATAGAGGGTGGATTTACTCCATCATAAAATGTTTGTAAAAGGAGATCCTTTGATAATTTTTTTTAGTTGATAAATCAGTTTTGATAAGTTATAATGTGGACAACTCCTTTGCAACTTCTTAGGTCTCTCCCACACTTCATATAGTGATTCCCCTTCACTTTTCTAGAAATTTTTTACCTCCTTTATGATCCTTCTGGTCTTCATTAAATGGAAGTATTTAGTTAAAAAAAGGCTTATACCAGCTACTTCCATATCATCACATTTTGTAGGTTGAGATAATTCAGCCATGTTTTGGCTTAATCTTTAAGCATGAATGTGAATAACCTTATCTTGGTTGCATCCTCGAATAACCCATTATTCCAAAACATGTCACATATCTCTAATAAATTGATCAAATGAGCATTAGGAACCTCATTAGTTAGTCCATAAAACTGGACATTAGTTTGCAACATGTTCAGTAGAGATAGTTAAATCTCAAAAGCATTTATTGAAACTAGTAATCTTGCAATCCCTTCTTGATGAGCTTTGAACCTCAGCCTTGTAAAGTCCATTTTCCATCCTCCGTAGTTCCCTTCTTTTGTTATTATTCTCTTAGTAATTTCTTGACGTTTTGCTTTTCAAATCTCCTTTTTTTTAGTTGTGTCAAAAAAATTATGTATTTAAAAGTTTCCTTAAACTCTTAGTTTCTCTTATGTTCATGCACTTGAAATCACACAAGAAAAGTGTTAAGATCTTTAAACCAAATTAAACCAAACTAAAACAAACTGCACTAGATGCTAACTTATCGATCCCTGATAATAATGCCAAAAACTTGTTGAATTTTATTTTAGAAAGTTCTTTATCGCAAGTATATAAATCGTATATTATAATATCGAAAGTATTATTCCTACGAGAATTGTATTAGTCACCCAACAATTTTTGTAACACATTTTTTCAACAATAAGACAATATAATGAGAAAAAACTAAGCTAAATAAAATTGATAGTTGAATAATTGAACAAGCAGCAATGAAATAGTTAGTTATTCAATGTTAGGAATTACTTATATCAATTTTTGTTTTCACTTCACCTTCTTGATTTAACACTACTCCACATTAGATATCTAATAGTTATGATTACCGTCTCTTGGGATCTAGCCAAGTAATCCTAGTTAAAATAGATAAGAATTAAACTGCGACCTCTCGATTTATCAAAACTCATCCTATCTAATTGGATTTGAAGATATCCTAAGGGTAACTAATAAAAAATTAAGATCACTCTTCAATTGTCTCTTAATATGATGTTTATACATCTGTTATGGTACCAACTTTACAGCACATCATAATCCAGATGATTTAACCTAATCTCTTTATCCAAATTGAATATAAAACATTAAACATCTCAAAGTATATTCTATTAAATCAATAATGTAAAAGTTTGACTAATAATTCAAAAGTAATGCCTAAAGGAAGTTTAGAAATCCATATCAAATATATATCCAGTTGATTTATCATTAAAATTTAACAATAATAAGGAAAGAAAAGGAAAGGAAAGAAGTTGAATTATAAATGCCATCTCTTCTTTTTTCCTTGAGCTAGAAAATTCTGCAACTTGTTTTCTTTAGTAGTTTGGTCTCTTTGATCTCTTGCTTTTTATGTTTTCAGTTATCTCTTTGATGTTTTTCTTTTCCATTTTACACTCTTGATCCTCCTAAGGTTCTTTCTAAAGTTTTCCTACTTGTTGTTGTTCCAAAAATTGCCCTAAATCATAAAAAATCTAAAACTCTCGCAACCTAGAAATCTACCTCTTACACGATCATACCCCAACTTCCTGCTCATCTGCTCTATTATCATAATGCCTAGTGACAGAGGCTTCATCAAAGTTCTTGCTACATGATTGTAACCCAACTTGTTCTCCAGTGCCTTCTTCATTTTTTCTTTAATCTTCCTATCTCCACTTATCAGCAAACACATTAGCTATCCTTTAAAGAATACAATTAAGATCAAATTATTTCCTTAATCGACAAAAATCAAGCGAAACACACAAAAATACTAACAAGAATATAAATGTAAGTCATAGACACATGATTATCACCTTAAAAAACACTTAAAAACACACTCTCAAGCTTATAAAATACTCTATAATTTACAACTATCAGTATTTACTAGTTAGGCAAGGGAAGTAATGGTTGATAACCATGTGTCCCATATAACAACTTATTTGAAAAAACATATTATATTAGTATTAACTATTTATAATTTTAAAATCAACTCTTTTGAAAATTTAACCTATAACAATGCTTCCTTTGTCAGAAAACCTTATACACAAGGTTTTGATTAGGAAATTCTTTTATATAAATCATATAAAAAGTTACCAAATAGCTTATTCAAGTTGCATTATCATCTATTAAGTCAATATTTGAGTTGTTGGTTCGTCTTACGTCTTCAAAAATTGCCTTTTCAAGATAGTTATAGGAACCTTCTTTTTTTCACATTAGTTTAGCAGGTGCAGAAGATTTGTGAATGGACATTAGAATTTTACTCTTCAACAAAGACAAATAAAATATAGTATATGTGATAGTGTGATAGATGCATATTTGACTAATGTTATACACCAATGTTTATGTATTTTGCTTGATATTTCATAATTTTGTTGTATTTTGGTGTTTAATTCATTCCAAGTGTATTTATAGATTATAATTTCCTTCATGGACCAAAATGAGAGGAATTTGGCTGAAATCATGGCATAAAATGGAGAATAAGGCAATTAGGAGATACAAGGACATGTATGTGATCATGTAAGTCTCTGAAAACGTGTAAAGTCACAATTTTAAGTGTGTTTAGAGCTACATGGTCACCTACACGATGGTGTAAGTGACCGTGTATGTCTTAGTAACTCTAAATTTTACTATAAAAAGACATTAATAAAGGTAAATTGAAGAGAGCTGACTTTTACAATAGATTCCAGACGTGAAGAATGTAGAGAAGGGGTGATTTTGATTAAGGAACATAGAGAATGTGAAGAATTTATCAAGAGATCCAATAGATTACAACATCAAACCTCAAACTTATAAGAATGTTCAATATAAAAAAGGGAGATTTAGAATTATGATTCCTTCGTTTTCTATTCATTTTTCTTCCTATTTATGTTTGATTTTATTTTCTATTATGTGTAACTAAACATGTTTAGTGCCTAGGTGTGATGAACCCTAGTAGGGATAACAATATGCCTTGATTATTTTATTTAATGCAATTATTTTGATTAATTTATTGTGATTTAATTATGATTTTTATACACGTTCTAATATACCTGGAATATTAGTACATGATTTAATTTCATATAATTGAAATTAAGAAATCCTTTATATGAATAGGTCTATCATAATTGAAAGGATTTAATTGCAAATCTATAGATAGGTCAACATAAATCCTCTAGATTATGGTCAAACTTAATAGTAGAATTCATAAATTGATAATGCAATCTTTGCAAATTTAACTAGAAAGATTTTAGATGATCAACCTATGGTTGATAGTGGTCTCGAGAGAGTCATTCACATAAGATGGAAAATTTCATTCAAATAATCAATAAAATAATTACACGATAAAAGGTTACTTAATTAATGATTTTTAGGGAAATTCATCACCTAGACACTAATCTTCGATATTAAGTTTTCTAAGCAATTTCCCCTATTTTGCATTCATTATTTTTCTTATTTTATTTTATTTCTTTAACTTTTATTTTCAATTAAAAAATCTAATTCGTAGGCTAAATAATAAGAGAAAGGTTATTACTAGTACTTACTGTCTTCGTAGGATCGACTCATACTTATCTGTGCCAGCTACAACTATGTTGTGAACTTATGGTTAAATTAATATTGGTGTAGAAATGACCAATTATGGTTCTAGCCAAAATTCCAATATATATATATATATAACTTACACTTCCTTATTTTCAACCTTGAAAGAGTCATAAAATAGAGCCTAATTTTGTTTTTTTTTTTTTACCTTTTTCTACTCACAAAACCTTGTCTAAGTAGATGGAGTTTGATATATATTTATAAGCTCTCTAATTTGAAATTCTTTATCCGCTCTCCTCTCATTAACGTATTGTTACAATATTTATTGAGCTTTCTAAAGATGGTATAGATCAGTTAAATGACAAACTCTCGTTCCCCCAAAACTTGATCCACTATTAATTGCTTTGAGTCTCCTATAAAATAAGGCACATAAAGTGGAGGTGTAAATCTATAAAGATTTTTTCAAATGGTGCTATATTGATGGTTGAATGAAAGGAGGTTTGTAGCATAATTTAGCTAAATACCTTCTGCACTCCTTTCTAATAAAAAAGAGCTTGAAACTTTTTAGTAAGTGGCGAATGTTGCAGAATAAACACCAAATGAACCCTCTTTAGGTTTCATATGCTTTTCAAAGCCTACCAATATTCTCTCTTTTCACTTAAATATACCATCTGCCACTAATAATAGTTTGATTGCAGCACCCTTTAAGATAACTTTATAATGAGGTCTTTAACAATGCCATCTCCTTATCAACTCTTTCTTATTTCTCCTAAGAGATCATTTTACACATTGGAAATTATAAAGCTAAAAACTCTACATTGGTAACTCTTACAAGGGTGTCACCTACTTCATTCTCTTTATCCTCCTTATATTTGATTTCAAAGTCATACATCAGTAACTTGGTATCAAAATTTTGCTAAAATGGATTCCTTATTCTTTGATCCAATAAAAACTTTGGGTTTTTGTTATCAATGTTGATTATAAAAAACCTTCCTCTCAAGTAATGATGCCAAGCATTAATACCCAAGACCATTACTAAGAATTCTTTTTCATAAAAAGATAAAGAATGATTCTTAGGTGCAAGTGATTTGCTTACATAAGCTAATGGTGGTTTTCTACATAAGAATAGTTTCCAACTTATTGTATTATGCATCTGTCTCAACAATAAAAGTCTAGGAGTAATTAAGAAGAGCTAAAACTATTACTGAGGTTAAGGATTTTTCAATTATGTAAGTAAGTTTTCAGCTTTCTTGATTCATTATAAAGGATCTTAAGTAAATAAGATAAAGTCTTATTCTTTAGCACAAATTATATAATGCAACTTCTATAAATCCTACTAAGCCAAAAATAACCCCTTAATTCTCTCATATTATTTAAAACAGGCCAATTAGTGAAGTCCACCCTTTTGTGTTATTGGAAACCCCTAAAGCTAAAATAAAATTTCCCAAATATTCAATTTGAGAGGCTCAAAGGCAAAAATACTTCCTTTAGCAAAGAGCCAATGGTGAGTGAGTATCTCTAAGCTTGTACGCTTCAAATGGTCATTAAATGATGGGTTATAAACAAGGATTTCATTAAAGAAAACTAAGATAAAATTCCTCAATAAGCTACACACTTTATTCATTAGGCTTTAGGAGGAGGAGGGTGCATTAGTAAGCTCAAATGGCATCACTAGAGTTCATAATGAGCTTCATGGGTCTTGAATGCAGTCTTTAGAATATCATAATGGTGCATTTTGATTTGGTGGTATCTTGGACTTAGATCTAACTTTGAGAACAAATTGGTCCATATAGTTAATAAAAAAGCTCTTCAATTATTTGAATAGGAATTTTATTGATGATTTTATGGCTACTTAATTCCCTATAAGCTATATAAAACCTTTATTTCTTTACAAACATCACAAGTGATGAGAGATTACTAATACTTTTCTGAAATCACACCTTGCTTAAGAAAATCATACACTAACCTTTTATCACCTCATTTTTTAACTGACCATACTTGTATGGGAATTATGTTAATAACTTATATTCCTTCTTTAACTTGAATTTTTTGATTATGACTCATGTGTAGTGGTAAGCAAATTTTACTAAAGTTAGAATTCAACTTAGCTAATAGATAGTATAATTATAGTAGTTGTTCCTCCATAAGGATGCCTCAGCCATTAACTCCTAAAGTTGTTAATCCAAAGAATAGTGAAGTTGAACCATGCACAATTGACTAGTTGATTAAGGTTAAACTAACAATCTCTTCAACTTCTTATAAATTACCTATCAATCATTAACTGGACTCCCTTGAGCAATACTTCTTTTCCCTTTTAATTGAACATTAGAATTTATTGCTCAAAATAACATAACACCTCAATTAAAGATGAAAATTCACTAAACTCCTATCACCATATCACAACCCTCAATTATAGTAATAATGCATCAATTAAAAGCATAAAACCTTGAAAACACCATTTAAAATCCATATAAAGTTATGTACAATATATTCTGAAGTGCACTTTTCATATTCACCTTCACATCCTTAACATCCTTGCATTTATAATCGTTATTTATATCAAAGTATCATTCATAATATTATGGGTGCTATCTTTTTTTAATCAAAATACATAGTCTGTTTTATACGTGAAGCGTAAAGTGCAGTTATAGTTAGCACTAACAAGTACAATTCAATCTCATGGGGACTACTTGTTAATTACCAATTACTCTCAAACTTAATCATCTACACTATCAAATATGATTGCTTGAAAATGAAGATAAATAAATAATTCCTAATACCAAACCAAAATAATGATTAAATAGATAGAAAAATATAAATAAGTTAGATCCATGTAAGATATTCTCTAGGACTTCACTATGTTTTGACTTTGCCCTTATTTAATGACTGACACTAGTTTCTTATAACAATAAGAATTTCTAAGTTACAATTATACTCTCACTAGTAACACAACTCTTATTCTTAGATCAAATTAATTGAAATCTCTTTCTAATTAAGACAACCTAAGAACTTATTAATTCGATTTATGAATTATTATGGCAAGATTTACCCTAGCCTAAGAATATTATCTAGTTCTCTCTTGATTGATTCTTTTAATCCTAATCATTCATACATGTTATGTCTTGATCTTAATATATGAATCTAATTGTTGAATCTTTAACTCTTGTTCCTTTGATTTAAATAATATAAGAACATGAATAAATCTCAAGAAAACTAAGTATTTTATTAATACAAAATATTACATCATAGGCTCCATCTCACCTAGATCCACATCCCAATTAGTTCATAAATAAACAAGTAAGGATAACACAAAAATAAGAAATAATAAAAGATAAAGAAATCATCATCATGAATCTTGAATCTTGAATCTTGAGTTCTTAATGAATCTTGTTAAAATATTTTGAATCTTGAATTCTTAATGAAACTTGTTAAAATATTTAGTCCTCTTCTAAGATTGTCTTTCCACTTGATCTCTAGCTCTTTTGATTGACTTTTGATTGACTCCTTTTACTTCAAAATTTATTTGTTCCCAAAAGCCTCCCTTAATCGTTATTTGTTCCCAAAAGCCTCCCTTAATCTTTATTTGTTCCCAAAAGCCTCCTTTAATCCTTACTACCTCTTCTTTTAATAAATTAAACCTTAATTTTTTTGTCAAAGACAACCTTAACATAGGGCCATATATTTACCAACTTGTTTTGTCTCACATTCTAAATTTTTAATGTAAATCATTATCTCTAACACGAGACTAAACATAGGATCATGTATGATATGTGTTAATGAACTTGGGTTATATATAGGGGCATATTGGCTATGTAAAGAGAAATAGAATCTCCCTTATTGGAACCTAGCCTTAACATACGAGTTGGTGCTACATTCGCTGACTAGAAGATTTACAAGAGAAATAAAATGGGACATAATGGAATATGGCCAGTAAACAACACCTTGTTCTTGTTGAGTTCTTGATTCCTTCTTCTCTTCTTCCAAAGTTGCTCCAAATTGACTCCAGTTTTCTCTAAGTTTTCCCCTTTTCATTAAAGAAGTTGAAAGAAGACATAGAATAAAATATAACTTATTTTAATTATCAAATTCACTAAAACAAAGATGACTTTTAGCTACTTTTTTTTTACGATTTTTAATAATGTCGCGAAATCTTTTTGCAACTTTTTACATAATCATTGCTAAATCCATGTCTTTGGTGATGATTTATGGGAATAATCACAAAAGGCCCTTCCTTTTGCAACAATTTAACATTTTTGTTGCTAAAGATCGAGCTTTTGGTGACGACTTTATGAATCGTCACAAAAAGCTAGACTTTTGGCAATGAAGTTTTTAAATTGTCAACAAAAGTTCAAACAAAAAATCAAATTTAATATTATTGACAATGAATGTAAGTGTAAAAATAAATTTAGCAACCAAAATTGTCAAATCATTTCAATAATTTATGAAACTATAAGCTCAAAATTAATTAATATTACATAGATTTATGCTTTTTATTTTTATCTTTTAAATTATATGATTTGACAATTTTTTAAGATGTCACAAAATTTTCAAAAATTTTTAACATGAAGTTTGTAATATAATGATCATATATGATTCTTACAGAAAAAAAAACAACAAAATTGAAATATGGTAAGTAATATAATATAATGATATATGGTAAGTAGTATAAGATTTTAGTTAAGAGTTTAACAAATCTTATAGACAAAATGCACCTAATATTCCATCGAAAAGGAAAGGAAATAACTATTTTTCTAGATTTCAAGTGACATGAGACTCGATAGAAAAGGTAAAGAAGTCCCCTATGTTTGGATTTCAAGAAGGCTCTTTGCACATTTGAAGGCATCAATAGAAACAATCAAAGATCTTCCCTCAAG
Organism: Erythroxylum areolatum; assembly: GCA_024520975.1. Taxonomy (NCBI): domain Eukaryota; kingdom Viridiplantae; phylum Streptophyta; class Magnoliopsida; order Malpighiales; family Erythroxylaceae; genus Erythroxylum; species Erythroxylum areolatum. The sequence goes on from JANIJH010000001.1 coordinate 19,377,926, forward strand.
TATTGGTTTACTGATACCCTCTTCCAACAACCTCTTGGCTTTAACTAAACTAGCAAAAGATATAGTGAACGATTTCCCAGATGCAGTATAGATAACTGAATTAGATGAACCACTCATAGAATGTGTTTTACCTAAGAAACAAATAGTATAGAACTTAAATATCTAAGTTAAACAGTACAAGGAACCCAAATTTGAGACTACCTCATATGATAAGGATGAGATTTATTAACTGAGACTACTGCATATGATAAAGTAGAGAATGTTAAGTGTGTATGTACTACGTTTAGGGGATGCATAATTAAGTGTGCTTTCCTTTAAAGTCATTATTTTGATCCTCAACCCCTCCTCAGATATAGAGAAAGCTACTATAATGGAATTTTAAAAACAATGTACATAAACATCCCTTATAAAAGTTAAATAATCTAACAGATGTTTCATCAAACAGTTAGTAGGCTTTCCTCAAACAAGCATGGAAAGTAAAAAAAGTCAACCCATACACAACTAACACATAAATACAATTCAACATCTTATAAACAGAAATATAAACAAAAACCCATACACCATAAGCAAAACACAAAAGCCACATAAATTCCATAGCATAAAAACATAACATAACAAGGAGGTTTTTGAAAAAGAAAAGAAGAACATTACTAACACAGGAGACGACGCTTCTTCGATGGTGACGACCACAACACAGGAGACGACCAAAATACAGGAGACGACGCTTCTTAGACTGTGAAGTAAGAGAAAACATCATGCTAACACGAAAGAAAATGAGAGCTTTGTTTTGATGTTAATAAGTAATGGAACATCGCTAAATGGTGGCCCATTACCATTTGTCTTAACCTTTAGCAACAAAATTATATATAATATATAAATTTTATACAAAAGTAATGAATTTATATATAATAAATAGAGAATTGTGATTAAATAGACTAATATATTACAGAAGTAAGATATGATAAAATTCAGTAAGGTATGATAAAATTTATCTATTATCTATACATTCATAAATCATTATACTAATTACGATTATTATCTATACATTCATATAATATTACATTAATTACCATAAATAATTATATTGTTGTAATATAATTAAAAATAATTGCAATATTGTAAAAGTGGAAATGAATATTAAATATTAATATCATATTCTTAAATATCAAATTTAAAATTATTGACAGTGAGTCTAAAAGCAATTTTAGATAATAATAATGTCATTTCAAAAATTTATAAAACTAAAAACATAAAATTAATTTATATTACATAAATTTATACTTTTTATTAATCTCTTTTAAAATATATGATTTGATAATTTTATGTGGTGTTACAAAACTCTATTTATTATATATAAATTATATACTATTTTATAGAGGTCATATATTACAAAAATATGATAAATATAAAAATATATGTATGAGAAGAATTGGTGACGATAAACTTCCTTTAGCGACTATTCTAAGAAAATGTCGCCAAAGGTCAACAATTTGGTACCTATTTTGTTAATTCGTCACTAAATATGTCCCTTTAGAGATGATTCTATGAGATCGTCACTAAAGGGGAGTCTAATTGGCAATGATTATCAAAAATCGTCGCCAATTGTTTAACATTTGGCGACGTTTTCTAGAATGATCGCCAAATGTTACAACATTTTTAAAAATTACATCAAAATGATGTCGTTTGCTCAACAAAAAATGATGTTGTTTTCATTTCATTTTAAACGAAAAAAACGAAACCTCATTTGCTTGATCGTCTTCTTCATTTTGATCTTTCTCTACGTTTTTCTTTTTCCATTGTCGTTGTCATCTTCTTCATTTGTTTGTCTTCATTGTTGTATCCGTTTAATCATCGGTTGAGGTAAGTGGTCCATCTTTTACACTCTAGTTTTTCTGATAATGGTGATGTTGTTGTATTTGGGTGTTGTTTTCTATTGGGTTTTGTCTTATCTTCATGTGTGTTGTGGTTTGGTTGGTGGTGAATGTGTGTTGTTATAATAATGAAGATGATGAGATAGGTAATGCATCCAAAATGGGTTGATTGAAGCTAAATATGGATTAGGAAGCTTGTCTGAGTACTGCCTATAACATGTTTGATGAAAGTTTTGGTAGATTTTTTTTTCACTTTTGTTTCAATTGTTTATGACAAATTAGTAGTATGTTATTGGAGTAAAATTGAATGCATGTTGTGTATATTATAACCATAAGTTATCAAACAAAATTTGTTAAGCCTTGTAAATGAGGAGTATGTTATTTTAAAGGGAAGAACGTTTATTACATTCATATTTACAATGATTAATAAATTATTCTTCATATTGGCATCTATAGGACTTGTTTGGTAATGTTGATGAATTGTTGTAGATTGAAATGAAGCAGTATGAATTGTGAATAAAATTTTTTTAATTGATTAATTAGTAATCATATTAAAAAATATTGTGAAATTAGTTAAAATCAAAATTAAAGTGCTATGTAAAGTTGTTGCAATGGATAAATAGTAATTAAAATTCATTAATAATATTAACCGTAAAATATTGTGGTAAAGATTAAATAATCTTATAAAATAAGAAAATATTATTATTTTCATTTATAATAAAAATTTTCTCAAATTATGGATTGGAAAAAAATGTAGATTTGGCATTATTTTTTTAAGCTACCAAGGTTTAAAAGCCAATTTAATAAATCTTTAAGATGTTTGACTGATTCCTTTTCTAAATCATAATTTTGAAAACAACACCACTTCAAACTATAGTTTTGGAAAGCTCATTTTACATTTTTTTTGAAAATGGAGTAATTAAATCGACCAAGGTTGTAACCTAAAATGACAACGTAATACTACAAGAAGCAAAATCTACAAAATGCTAAAAGCTTAAAGCAATCTTAGTTACATGGAAAAATTAAGCTATCACAAAGACTAATTAGTTATCATATATGGGGAAAGTTTGAGAAAAGATCCTTTAATAATAATTATCTCTCTAATGTAATTAACAATTAACCTATAAAGATTCATTTGGTTTCTTGTTTAGAAAATGTAATAATAGTAGCATTTCTATTAATAGTTATATGTTCAGACTTGTTAACAAATATAGTAACGTTAATGTATGCCCAATTCTTAAAGGTTCAAATAACATTAGTGTATTTTCTTATTGAAATTGAACAACTGTATTATATTAAATACAAAATCATCATTTTCCCAGACCTTGTTTTATGTTGAAGAGCATTAATAATTTTCTAGCTTCATCGTTCGTTATTCGTCATCTCTGGTTGTCCTTCCATTCAGGTAAGTTGTCCAACTTTTATTTGATTTTTGTGTCTGCTTTAATGGTCTGAGTATTTATATTTTGGATTTGTGTGAATGCAAGGAAGGTCTCAGTTTTGTGTTGTTGTTTTGAATATTGTTAGAATCATTAATGACTAGATATATGAATTACATAAGCATTTATTGCATGTAGAATGAGTTTGATCTCTTATAGATGATGTGTTTTATAAACCACTTGGATGGTATATAGGCTGAAAACCTAAGAAGTAGCTTCGTTGAGGCGTATCGGTGAAATATTCCATGAGCCTAGGAGTTACAGCGAGAAGACCCTTTCTGGACTCATGTAGTCTAACAATGTCATATACCTTGGTTATGTTATGATTTCAAGCTTCATATGTCAACTTGTATTTCATTGTTTGTTTGAATTAAAACTTAGTATGTCAACTTGTATTAATTTATCATTATGTTATTTAGATATTAAATTGCATTTGGTAATTTAATAATTTACTTTTAATTGTATAGCTAGATTGACAAAAGTTGGATGTCTCATTGGAAATGATCCACTGAATACTTAGAAGGAGTTAAGAGTTTCATGCAATTTGTAAAAGATCAAATTGGTGTACGATGTTGTATTCATTGTCCATGCATAGATTGCTTAAATGTGAACATTCAAATTCAAGATGTGGTATATAATCACTTACTAATTCGAGGTATAGATAAATTCTATACTCTATGGATTTATCATGGCAAACGTTATGATCTAAGTTGTAGTAGAAGTGATGATACATGTTTTGACGGTAGTAAAAATAATGATGTAGAATAGATACAACAATATGTAGCACTAACTAATAATATTTGCTTTCAATATTGATTATGTTTTTTAAACTTTAGAATAAGATGTAAGAGTTGTTGCAAACATCAATGTCTGACAGAAATGAGTCAAATATAGAAGACATTTGTAACAAGGTGCTTAGCACACGATTCTAGTATACTAAAGTTCTTGAGTTTGGCTCCAATCCAACTGCTTCATCCTCATCAAGAACAACATACATTCAATGTGTTGAAGTGGAAACAAGTCATTTAAAAAATTTGTGGCTAAGCATGAAAAATACTTAAGAAAATTACTTGGCTCGAATTATGTAAGCAGTGAAGATGAAAAAAAGTTTGATTAATTAAACTAATATTTGTATTTTGTATATAAGTATATTTAAAGTTGTAATTGTACACAATCAAATTTAACGATATTTTATTTTTTAATACAATATTTCAAATTTTTAATTTTTGTATTACATTTTTGTATAATAAATCAACAACAAAAAATCTAAATATTTATACAATAATAAAGATTTAAAATGTCACAAATAATTATAATTAACATGGTATAACATTTAGTTAAAATTTATATTAAAATTTTGATTACATTTTATAAAACATAGCTAAATATATTTGGCTACGTTTTAGAAAACATAGCTAAAAGGTTTTTGCTACATTTCTGAAATGTAGTTAAATTTTTTTTGCTACGTTTATGAAAACGTAACTACAAGTAATTACCTATATTTTTTGAAATGTAGCTAAAATATTTTAGCTACGATTCCAAAAACATAGATGGAAACTTAGTTAAAACTAATTAGCTACGTTTTTTGAATGGTAGATAAATACTTTTATTTACAATTCTAAAAACGCAGCTAATAATCTTGAGCTACGAAAACTAAGCATAGCCAAAATGTATTGACAACAATTTCTCAAAACGTCACCTACAATTTTTAGCTATGAAAATAACGAGTAGGAAAAAAAAACTATTAGCAATTATTAGGGAGCCAATAGTTTTCTACTAGGGTCAACGACGAATATAAATTGTCACTAATGACTATTAACGAAAATTTTGGAACTCTTAGCTATAATTTTTTTGTCGCTAAAAGTCCCTTTAAAAATATTAACTCCAATTTTTATGTTTGCATTTATTTCTAGGGACATGTCATTACAACAAAAACAAGCACCCTTATTATTCAATTGCCTTTGTTATTCTTAAGTGGGTTTAACATTAAGGTTTTTAGAAGGAGGTTTTATAGGTGAAAGTAAAAACTATGTTTTAGTTATGGCTCTAATATTAGGTTAGTTTTGGCATAAAATAGGAGTTGAACTGAGTGGTTTAAAAGGCTTGGTAGTTGATACTTTATTGAATGAATAGAAAACAAAACTAATAGCCTCTTGTTTCTTGTCAATGATATAGGCTTGCTATAAGGATTTAGGATTTAGAAGTTCTACATACAATTCTAGTTCTAGTTTTAATTCTTTCAAAATCTTATCTAGGTATGATTTTAAAATTTGAAATTTGTTACAATACCTATCAAATAAGGAGTAATATTCCTTAACCGTTCTAGTTTGCTTTAAATGCTTAAAATCTCCAACTAGGTCATCAAATGCCTCTATCTAAATCTTTGTTTTAGAGCTACAATATACTTGGTTCATTGAATCTCTTTCATTATTAATTGATTCCATATAAACAACTGATGTCATTATGAGGTAACTCCATTAAAATTATAACATCTATTCTCACTTTCATTTTAAGAGGGGTCTTATCAACTATGAAAAATTGTCCCCTTATATATCTATGACCTCTTAAATCATCAAATGATAAAAAATTATATCTCAATAAAGCATGTAGGAGTCATGTAATGGTTCATCTTCGAGTTAACAACTAGAGTTATTCAAGAAACATTTTCATGAGTAAAATAAGTCCCAAACTTTAGCCAAAGGGTCAATACTACCTCACTCCTAAAACATCACCAAGAAAAGAGAAATGTATAAAGTAAATGAAATGGCATATTGCTAGAAAATTAAAGTCCAACAATCAATACAAGAACTTCCACACTAGCAATAATGATGGCAACTCGAATTTATTTAAGGTAGTGTGTAAATTAACATAAAATTTATATCAAAGGGCTTTAGACTTGGTTATATCGACCTAGTATCTCCAGTACCAATTATACCGAACAAAAATTGGTGCATAATTACTTTATGTCGTATTGGGTTATATTAGTTAGTACAATAAAGTATAAAAATATTGAGTCAAATATGTAACCAATGTTGTAGGCTTTGAAAGGGTTATTAGGAATTCAATGTTGATGCACTAAATTATAATTACTTTGTACTGTATTGGTTTACTTTAGTTATTGTAACCTATCTCTTTATACTTATAGAGGCATAAATTGTTGGGTGAAAAATTATCAGTTGATAAGTAAATTAAGAGAAATAAAAGATGAGCTCAAGAAACTTAACATAAGGCTATTTCCAAACATTGAGGTGAATATTATAGCAACGAAATAATTGCTTATATCCATTCAGGATGAATGCTATAAGCGTACTTCGTATACTTTTCTTAAAAACCAAGAGCAACAAGCGTTGATGAACTACATTCATATTATTCAAGAAAAAATCAAAAACAAAATGGCCTAAATAAGGTGGTTGCAACATAAATTTCCTCCATCACTTGATGTGAACACAAAGGAATTATGATATAATCAACTGTTTACTTGATTCCTGAGGAATTTATGAAACAAGCAACCAATGCTTAAAACTATAGCCTTTAATTACTTCAAATCTCTTATTGGGGAAGATTCAAAGTGTGAATCTTTTATACATGAGCTCATCATCTTTGTAAACTGAAGTTTAGATCCTTCTCAAATTGATTTTCTCATTAAATCTAATGCTTTTAATATGTAAGCTACTCGTTTTAGATTTATTCCTAACAAAGCCCCAAGTCCATATGGTTTTAGTCCTTCATGCTTTCAAAGAACATGGAATCTCATCGGAGATACTTGCAGAAGTTATGTTGGATTTTTTCAAGAGTAAAAAAAATGTTTAAGAAGCTTAACATGACCTACAATTTTCATGTTCCTAAAAAGGCTAATCCCTCCTCTCTACATAAGTTCAAACCTATCTCTTATTACAATGTAATTTATAAATTCATCCCCAAGATCCTAGCTTAATGGTTAAAAGCGTTTTTGAAGCTACTCATCAATCCTTATCAAAGTGCATTTATCCAAGGAAGGAATATTAGTGATAATAATCTTCTTGTTCAAGAATTCTTCAAGGATTACAACAACAATTACTCAATCAAAAGTTGCAACTTGAAGATTGATTTCAACAAGGCTTTTGATTTATTGAACTAGAGATTAATTATCAATAGCCTCTTTACTTTTGGCTTTCCCAAGTTATTCATTGAATGGATTCAAGCTTATGTAACCATAACATCCTTTAGCATTCTAGTGAATAGTGAACTTACTATGATGTTTTATGGGGCTAAAGGCTTTCCTTTATCCCCTTATCTATTCACCTTAGCCATTAAAATCCTCAACAAGCTCATTGCTCAAAATATAGAGATGAAAGGCATGTTCAAATATCATTACAAATACAAACATACGAAAATATTGAATTTGGAATTGCTAGCAATTTGTTTATATTTTTTTGTACTAATCCTTATTCACTCCTTCAGGTCTTTCTCTAAGTTGTCAGGTTTGTCTATTAATGCTAACAAAAGTATTCTATATGTCTTAACGGTAGCCTTTAATGTAGCTTTCCTTAGCAATATCTTCGGTCTCCTTCCCTAGCAAGCCCCTTCATATATTTGGGAGTCCTATTATCACAAAGAAACCCTCTTTGAGATACTATGTTCCCCTTCTTGAAGTAATCAAAAAGAGGATTTGTAACTATCAATTTTGTTTTATTTCTATGTAGGAAGACTTCAATATATTTTATCAGTCATTAAAAACCTTCATATTCATTAGAGCTCCCACTTGGTGCTTTTAAAAAGTCTTATCAAAGATATAAAAAAATTATCAAAAATTTTCTATAGTCTAGTAACATTCTAAAATCCTCCTCTACAAAGGTTAAATGGACTAATCTATATTGCCCTAAGGAGGAAGGGGCTAGAAATTGCGTCAATAAAATTAATGATCCAGATTCTTATCTTAAAAAGGATATGGAAACAATGCAATGAAAAATAAGCAATATGGTTTAGATGGATCCAAATATATTGTTTAGCTAAGGTATGAATTTAAACAAAGAGCATTTTTGGACATGAACCAAAACGCTAAGGATGAAGAAACAGCTTAGAATACAAAAGCTTGATTGGAAATGGATAAGACACTTAATGTTAGTATGATAACTGGTGCAATTTAAAGCCACTAGATAAAAGAACTAATTTGAATTCACTAAGGTTAAGATTACCTAACAATGGAAAAGTGAAAGAAATCATATATAAAGAGGAGTGGTTCTATAAAAAGAAGGTTATTATCCTTGATAAGGCCAAACTTGCCTAGTTATATTCTTGACCCACATTCTTCTAATTTATAGTTTGGTTAAGGGTTAATACAATAAATTCACATTGGAATCTTACTTGAAAATGTTTAGCAATAACTTCACAAGGTTAACTATTTAGAATTGGTATGGATCGAAGCTTACTATCCAAAGTCATGTTTATATTTTGGTTAGCTATTAAACAAATATTGAAAACTAAAGTTAGGCTTAAAAGTTGCTTAGACCTGACTTGCCAACTCTATAAGCTCCTTTCAAAATAATTAAACACTTTTTTTGTAGTGCTCGTATTCTTAGGCCTCGAGGAATCTATTTCTTCAACTTTTTAATTTTTCATACTAAGAAAGGGATTGACCAAATTTGCGATCCAAAGGGAAAAGAGTAATTAAATTTGCAAAGGTAAATTCTTTCATAGCTTTGTATTTATTTTCAAAATTATAAATTGAATTAAAGAAGTAACAATGCTAAAGCGGATGAGAGAGCATCTAATTAAGACACAATTGGAATTTGATAACATATCCTAATTAGATTATTTATCTTTTCCCTTATTCAACTTTATTTCACTTAGTTCCTCTTAATTGTTAGCTTATGATTAGATATTTATGTGTCTAAAACCCTTCCTTCTTGTCTAACTCTATTTGTCACCTTTATAATGCCTTTGGCTTTCTTTTAGTAATGCATCATTTAATTTCCAAAAAAAATTAAGTTAAGAAAGTAGATTGGAAAAATATTTAAACATTTATTAAATTTTATTTTAATAACTACATTTATTAAAATAAACATAGTAACTATTTTTAAAAATATTTGTGTTTAAATATTTTTCCATTATACTTTCTTAATTTTAATCATAATAGAGGACCAAATTTTTATTATATAAAAATAATAGACTATTTTATAATTTTAGAAAATAATTTTAAACAATATCCGGTATTAGCGGGCAACAGAACTGTATTATCCTGTACTAATATCAAAACTAGTACAGGTTGTATTTGCACCTTTATTTAAAACTCGATTTCTACATTAGATGTTCATTGGTTGCTTTTATTTTCTAAACATGATTTTTATTTTTATTTTTTTAATTTAATATTTATATTATTGTTTTTTCAAATCTTTCTATTTGTTTGTCAACTATAGTATATGGTTCTGCCAGATTCTGGCGAGACTGAACGTTGCCGTTTGGATCCATGAGATTGATCAGTCCCGAGCTTGAAGATTCCTGCAAAACAAAGAAGACACGTCGGGGTTTGTTTCTCGATTAGCCCCTCCGACGCTCAAGTAAGTCTTTTGGTGAAGGTAGGGTTGCCGAAAAGCAATGAGAGCTAGGTTATG
>JANIJH010000001.1:19405526-19420280 GCA_024520975.1 Erythroxylum areolatum
CTAACTTCTTCCAAAAATCAAGACCCTTTTCTGATCAGGTAATTGAAGGAATTTGATAACACTTCCTTCTAGAAAAAATGTTCCCCATTGTCTTAATTTTCCAATGACACCAAAATCATTCAATTTGGATAGGAAATCTAAAAGTCATATCCCCAAACATTTCCAAACTATTCTTATATTGAAACAATATTCTATGCTTAATTTCCATATAAAAATTGAAATTCTTAAAAACTAAATTAGAACTCGATTTCATCAGATAATTTGTAGCTCTATTTCTCTAGTTTAATCCAAATCAAGAATCATCGCATTTGAATAACTAGAGAAAAAGTTATGGCTAAAACACTGAAGAATACTCAATGAACATGTTTCAACTTATAATTCTTCTTTTCTTTACACATGAATAATCACCAATATTTTTCATTTAATATTTCTAACTTCCAAGAAAAGTTTGAGGTTGGGTCCAACAGGACATATCGAAATTGATGAGGGATTGATGTGTAAGATTTATAATTTTGATTATGGTTTACTTGAGAATAAGCAAAAGCTGCTTGATAGATTCATAATTGATCATATTTATACCTCGTATTTGATTTTTTCTTGATAAATTATACTTTTATCAAATATTTGGCACTTAATTTGCTCTAAGTGTATTTACATAGAACAATTACCTTCACGTACTTAAAGGAGAAGAATTTGGAAGAAAATAGGGCATAAAATGAAGATTCGAAGCACAAAAGGGATGCACGGTTGTGCATAATCCTGTGCACGTCTCTTAAGCTGCGCAGATTCATAATTTTCAAAGATTTTGGTTGTGCACAGTTTGATGCACAGTCATACATCAGTTTATACATCAACCAAAACCCTAGAATTTACTATAAAAAAAAGGTTTCTCGAGGCAAATTAGGAGAGTAGACATTAGGAAGCAATTCTAGATATGGAAATCGTTCTCAAAGAACGATTTTGATCCAAAGAAGTGGAAAAATAAAGAAATCATCAAATGACCCATCAAAATACAAGATCAAACCCCTATCTTATAAGAATATTCAATATAATTGAAAAGGAAATTTAGAATTATGAACCCCTTATTTTCTATTCATTTTTCTTTCAGTTTATGTTTGATTTCATGTTCTATCATGTGTAACTAAACATCTTGTTAGTGTTTAGGCTAGATGAACCCTATTTTTATACTTTAATAATGTTTTTATTCTTTTATTAATGCAATTGGTTTGATTGATATATTGTGATCCGATTACGTGTTTTATTTACATTCTAATAGATCCAAAATATTAGATCATAACCTGATTTCATAATATAAAGGTTGAGAAATCCTTGTTTGAATAGATCTACCGTAATTGGAAGGAGTTGATTGTAACTTTAGAGATATGATGACATAAATCTTCCATATTAGGGTCAAATCTAATAGAGGGATTTCTAAATCAGTAAAGTAATCCTATAAACTTTAACTTGAGTAATTCAGTTGAAAACATTAGGATTAGTTATTATTAGACTCAAGGTCAGCTATTAACATACCATAGGAATCTCCACGGTCCAATAAATCAATACAACAATTGCATAATAAAAGACCAATCTGTTAAGAGTTTTAGGGGGATTTGAAATCTAGACATAATTTTCTAATATTGATAGATTACTAAATGCCATTCATCTATCTTGCTTTAGTTTTATTTTCTTTTAAATTAAAAATCAAAACCAATTTCATGGACTAGATCATAAAATAAAAGTAATTACTAGTACTCATAGTCCTCGTAAGATTGACCTATACTTGCAGGTACTAACTATAACTACATTGTACCCTTGAAATTATTTCAAAATTGACACTCAGAAAAAAGTCAATAGGAATCCTACATGGCAAAGAGGTTTTTGGGAAAACTAAGGACAAAAGACAAATAAAAGTTCTAGATGAATGACACTATTTGTGTCTTATGCCAAAGAACTCAAGAATGTCTAAACCATCAGCTCTTTGAGGGTTAATACTCTGCCAGGATTTGGATCCCTATGCTTAACATCTTCAACTTGCATTCCTCTATTAGAGGTTCGATCATCAACTAGGTCACTATATAAAAATGAGGCATAAAGGAGACTTGTAAGTTATTTAAGATGGCTTTGACTATGGTTTATTTCATATGGAAAAGAAGAAACTCAAGGCTTTTCAATAACAAATCCTGCACTATTGATGAAACTACTAGAAAGATATTTCACAAGATTAGATCATATGCTATGACAAAATAAACCAGGTTGAACTTGTCACCATAATTGTGATGCAAACTGTTGATTAGTTAAGGAACTACATTTATCTTATGCTTATTGTACAATTGCGTAATTAGTTCTTTTTAATGTTTTTGTCAATAGCTTAAGAGTCCTAGTCTTTTAGAATCTGCTAAAGGAACCCAGCTGCCTTGTTGTGTGATGTACATCACTTTAAATTCACATTAATTCAATAGTTAACTTTCAAAAAAAATCAAAACTCCAGTAAATATGAGTGTTTAGAGTGAGTTGAGCCCAATTTTGTCTCATTTTATTCTTTATAAAAATTTAATGTAGGTTCTATTTTACTCTTCATACAAATAGGCCTTAAGAAGGCATCTTTTGGGCCCTTATCCAAGGCCAGGCCTGTGCACAAGTTGGTTTACTGGCGTGAACAAAAAAGCATGTTTGGAAGGAACTCACAGGAGTAAGACAGAAATTCAAAATGTCAAAGTTGGTTACATTGACTTTCAATCTTGGAGGCTATCTGGCTGGACTGGACCCAATCTCCACCGCACCATACCAAACCAATACCACATAAAGTTTGTTCTATCTTCCTTCAAGGCTATGTGCTTTAAATTCCATTAGTTATCAATTAAGTAATCAACAAGTAATATCTCTTATTATTAGTACAACATTTCTTAATTTAGCTTCGATTTAAAGAAAAATAATAAATAATAACACCACTTTCTGTGAGTTGACCCACAACATTTATATGCGTACTTACAATATCGCTGATTTCAAAATATAGCACCGATTAACAAGTAACGCAGACCCGGATAGAAAGAGACGAGAAGAGACCGTCCGTCCGTGTCTGCGATGTCTTTCACGACGTCGAATTCGTCGAAAGATCCGATATTGCCCTTATCGGTGGCTTCCAACGGCGAAGAGAAAGAGAGGGAGAGATTTGTAAAAGATGGAGATGAGCGTCTATTCAGAGGATCCGCCATGACTAGGAGAGGGGCTTATGCTGCCGTCTCTTACATGTCTTGCGCTGGTACCAGTCTACAACTTTTTTTTTATTTTTTATGTTCCATTCCAATTCCAATGATTGCATAAACCCTCGACTGCCCAAATCTTTTTTCTTTGTTAATTGTCTCTTCCACTGAATGATTATGTTTCTCTATATATTTTGCTAACTTCGAGTATTGGAGTTTGTTTCGGTTCACTCTGGTAGGATACCTTGAGAAATTATTAATACTTATGATTTGCTACTGGTTCAATGGTGCTAATTTTGAGCCTCAACTCTCCTATTTGTTTTCAGTTACTGTTAATGGCTATTGACACACGGGATGGACCTGCATATTTTGAAAATGATCGTGGCCCAAAACGATGGAACAATAACATAATTATTTATTAAATTGAGCCCTTTGTTTAAAATCTCTAGGTACATTTCAGCAGTTTGTTTTCTAGCTTTCCCGGAAATGCACATCATCATTGTTTGTTAAGTGCAAACATAACTTTTATTCTTACCCTGTTGGTAAATGATAATTTCGACTTATGGACCTTCAGGGAGATCTTTCTTATTTCTGCTATGGCGTTGGGTTCTACTTCTTACTAGTTCTCTTATCTCCTTTGCAGTGCTTTTAGTCTTGTTTAACAAAGCTGCTCTTTCATCTTATAAGTTCCCAAGTGCAAATGTAATAACATTATGTCAGGTAAATCTTTTCAGAATCTCATAAGTTTCATTAATTCCATTGCATGCTGTACAAAGTATGCTGTCTCTAGGAAAGGATCATGCTTCAGATTTTTTCCTCTAACGCAATGCTTCACTTTTCTATCATCCTTGTTCTTTTCTTTTTCAAGTTTCTGGTTGAGTTGTGTTTTCTTTTCAATTTATTAGCGAATGAAATTGATTTTTTAAAAAATTGTAAGATCCCAACTGCTAAACTTAACCTTTGTCGAATCCTGGTCATAAGACCATCATACATTTGGATGTGTAATATGTACAGATTGTATCTATTCAATCTAAAACTTAAATGTTCTTAGCAACCATTGTGACCGATATGAGTATATTATATTCACATTCATTTTTTGTTTTCTTACAGATGATATGCTCATGTTCTTTCTTATATGTATTGAGACGTTGGAAGGTTATCTCCTTTTCAGCTGGCGAATCATTAGCTACTTCTGATGGGAAAGCTACTTTTGTACCATTTGAGATATTAATGCGCACCCTCCCTCTTTCAGCGGCATATTTGTTTTACATGGTAGTAATTTTCTCCTTAAGTCTGTTTAGACTTTATATTCCTTCCTTGTAACCATGTCTTTACATTTTCTCAAATTTCCCTTGAAAGCTAGTCACAATGGAATCTGTTCGTGGTGTAAATGTTCCCATGTACACCACCTTAAGGCGGACTACTGTGATGTTTACGATGATTGTGGAGTACATTCTAGCAGGGATGTCGTATACACCTCCTATTGTTGGAAGGTAAATTTTCCATGTTCCTTTTTTCTGTGTGCTGTATCTTTTGTTTGTTTTTAATCTAGGGATCAAAATGTTGTGATGTAGGAGAAATAGAAGACGTATTAACTAGTATCTAAAACTAGCAAAATTAGAAAATATGGCTGATATTAAGTTGCAAGAATATCAAGTTTCAGGTCTAGAATTTAGTTGATAATGCTGAAATTTCAGATTTGATATAGCTAAATTTTTAGGATTTGTTTGCTAGAAATTTTAGGATAGGATTTTAGGGTTTTGGTTGTTAGAACTTTAGGTTAGAATTGCTAGAATTTAGTGAGGAACACAATGGAGGGTAGGAAACCAGGAATTAATCCTAGGGTCTAAGAATCACTCTTAGAAGAAAACATTACACCTTCTAGTTGGAAACTCAAGTTTGTAGAAAAATTTAACGATCTGTTATTATTGAGGCTTAAATGTACATATTTATAGAGAAGTTCTTAGAACCCTTATTCTAGTAGGAAAGAGTTCATAACAAATTTAAATCCTATTATAATGAAAATTCTATAAGTTTAAGTCCTAAACAAATAGGATAGCATATCTAAAACTAGAATAACATAGTTATCTTACTACTACTTCCTATCTAATAAGGAATTTTAACATAATCTAAATTTCAACATTTGTTGTCTTTGCTGTCAACTCAATTCCCACCTTTCATCCCATCAAATTAAAGGTTATGGTTGACTAATTTTTCCCCTGTTATTTGTTCTATAGATCTTAAGCTCTTTTGTATCATGTTGTGCTGTTGCCAATATGACATTAAAATTGTCAAATTTTCTCCATTAACAGTGATGGACCCCTGTAACCTCTTTCTGGAGTGTGATCACATTGTCTGATATGGGTGTTTTCTGTTGAAAGACCCATAATGTTGTTTGAAAGATTAGAACAGCCAATTATGGAACTTATTCATAGTCCTTTGAAACTTTTTCTCCTGTTTTGTCTTGTAAATCTATTTTTAACATGTTATATAAGTATCATCCATCTTTTTGGTTTGAGTGATGCTTCAAATATTTCTGTAAAATTGTGTCCTGTTGTTCAAAGTCTAAGATATTGTTGGTAACTCGCCTTGTGATTTCCATTTATCTACCAAGCCAACCCATATAGTACTTGTCTTTTCATTGTTTGGGCACGTAATCTGTGATTCCTTTTGAAGACATGAATGTGCTTAATTCTCATTTTAAAATTTGGTTCCATGTGTTGGTTATCTGAAGATTTATTATAGACAGAAGTAATGTACTCAGGACAAACAATGTTGGATTTTGAAAAGTTCCTAAGTTACCCCTTTCTTATTATCATTTTGTGCGTTCGGGCTTGAATTTGAGCAGGACTATGAAATGCTTAATCTGTAATATTCAAGATTCTTGGTTATACTTTGTGTCGCAGGAATTTGTTGCACTCGCACTTTTCTGTTTCTGATTTTTTTTTTGCCCAAGAAATTAGGGATATTTTCAGTGTTGGGTTGATTGTTTTTGGTGCAATCCTTGCTGTAGCATGGGACTTGTTATTCAATTTTATGATTATGCTGTTGTCTTCTTAATCTGTAATACTCAAGGTTCTTGGTTTTAACGTGTCCCAGGAATTTGTTGTACTTGCACTTTTCTGTTTCTGATTGTTCATTTAACTCAAGAAATTAAGAATGTTGTCAGTGTTGGGTTGATTGTTTTTGGCGCTTTCATTGCTGGAGCACGGGACTTGTCATTTGATTTTTATGGTTATGCGGTCGTCTTCTTAGCCAACATTTCTACAGCAATATATCTTGCAAGCATAGGCCGTGTTGGTAGTACTCTCTTGCCTTCAAAACTACAATTTTTTTTTTTTTTCACATTTTCATCTGTAGCTTTGTCTCTCTTGAAGAATAACTATGATGTTCTTTCTCAGGTAAATCCAGTGGCCTAAACAGTTTCGGTCTTATGTGGTGCAATGGTAATAAACTAATGCCGTCAAATTGTACTTTATGGACTGTCCAATTGTTACACTCAATTTTTTGTCTGGACTGCTATATTGGGTTGCTTTTCTTTTAATAGGAATTATATGTGGCCCTGTTTTATTGCTCTTGACATTTTTACGTGGTGAATTGGAGACGACAATGAATTTCCCTCATCTGTTTTCAGCTGGCTTTGTGGTATGTTCTGCTTGGTACCTCATTTTGACTTTTTGTCCCTCTGAATACGTCATGTTAAGGTCGCTGCTCTGTGGGGATATAGGACCTCTGACATTTATGTCAATCTAATGAATAGTCTTTATATATATACCTTTAACTTAGAGGATATGATTGGATTAATGAATTCAAATATTTTTATGATGCTTATAGTAACTAACAATTTTCCACTTCTCTCTTTCTGTTTTTCCCCACTTGCTACATAGAAATAGACTCATGTGAAGATGGCTAAGTCCACCACCCAATGTTTATAAAACATTTTTACGGTTAAATTGTCCTTTACCAATACTCCTTTTTTAGTAACATGAAGATTTTTTTCTTCCTTGGAACAGGCTGTGCTGCTTCTTTCCTGTATGCTGGCTTTTTTCTTGAACTACAGCATATTTTTAAACACCTCTCTGAATTCAGCACTTACACAGACAATATGTGGCAACCTTAAGGTTTGTTTACTAATCCTATTTTGATTTTTCCATGCCATATGCTTGCTGTTTTGCAACTGGAACATTTTAATATTGGTTCATCCCACATGAATGCCACTTTAGTGGCTATATTGGACTCTACAAGCTGTATCAATCAAATGAAAGATGTTACATTTCTTAATTCTTAATTGAACCAGAAAAGTATTACCAAATTCCAAGTTCAATATTTGGATTCTTCTTTCACCTACCTCTCTGAATACCTTCCTGAACCAATTCGGTGTTAGAGACAGCTGGAGTCTCAATTGATTTGCCATTTAGATGGGTGGAGTGAAAGAACAATGAGGTCCAATTAGTATTAGTAATCCAAAAAGAGAGAATGAGAGAATGTTGAATCATGTATTTATCAAGTGTGCTTAAGAGAATAAAAGACAGATAATAGAAAATGTTCTTATATTTTTCAAGTTTACTATTGCTCGAAAAGCAAGAGATTTTCCATGCAATTGTAATACTTTAAATGATCTGCAGTTCTGCATGAGGAGCAGCAATTAGATGTTGTTAAGTTGATTATATGCAATATCACAGTTTTCACGCCTATCTTTGTTTAAATTGCATGTTTCTTAAGTGTGTGAAACTTTTCCTCATGTTTTTTGGATATGCTGTTCTAGGACTTGTTCACCATTGTACTTGGTTGGATATTCTTTGGTGGGCTTCCTTTTGATATCGTGAGTTTGAACTCTTCCTGCTTCGTTCCTATCTTCTTATATGCTAATAATATATTCCCCGTCTATTATTTCACTCAATAAACTATTTTTCACATGTTTACAGTTTAATGTCATTGGGCAATTACTTGGTTTTGTGGGGTCTGGTTTGTACGCCTACTATAAGCTCATAGGAAGGTAAATGTTCAAACTATATTGGCATTTGTCACATTTGCCGAAGCGTGTCAGCGGCTTCGTGCAACCGTCTTCTGCTATCGTCACGGGTTTTTAGATGCAATTGCCTGTTGGGAAGGACGAATTTTCTCCGTAAGTAGTAGCTAATTCTGTGATTTTAAGCACATGAAGGCCCGTCTTACTGGCTAAACACCTACCGTTGCATCCATCAGCTCAGACAAAGTGAGATGCTTTGTACTTGTTAATTGGTCAAGCTCATCATACACCAGATTTTATGTGAATAAAATTCTGGAAAGCGTTAATTGTCAGCAGTAACAAGGGCGGGCAGTGCTTTTTATGATGGTGCCTTTTTATTTTTCATAGTTACATTAGAAAGACATTGTGTATCACCTAATATTGTGACAAATGTGAATGTTTCTTTCCTTTATGGGTTTGGGGCATTGGGGTATTGGTCCGGGACTAGCTGTAAAAAGTCAAATGCACATAGGAAAGAAAGAGATGAACATAAAAGAGAAGAATTAAGAAAAGAAAACAAACAGCGCGGAAACGAAAGATCTTTTTACTTCGTATTAGTATGAAAGGGCTACACAAGCATTTTGCTATCGGTTATTATTCAAGAACAACTGCACAAGTTTTGATCAGGTTCCCGCAGGCTGCAATTGTCCAATCGTGCTTGGAGCTGTTTACGCTCTCCCTTGCCCGACTGCTTTTGGGACAGTTGTCCACCCTTCCCGTCTTGTTAGCCCTCCTGTTTGTATCAACGGCACGAAATGTAATTACGTCTCCTGCGCGCTCATTCTTTAACTAGGTAGGCAGTTAAATCCTCCAAGTTTTCTCATTGTATGTTCCCTTGAACTTAATCCTATCAAATTACATAATACGATGAGAACATAAAAAGGTACAAGGAAGAATTCAGATTCTTCGTCCAAAATAACCCTATTCAATCGTATTCAATGCTCAAAGTAACGTTGTTTTGGTTATGGGGTGCTCGATTTGGGCATTAGATAGAACTAGACATGGTTATTTTAAACAGAAAATCCGAACAACCCAAGAGTTTGGATCATCCGTACAAAATAACCCTTTAAACTTAATCTAATGTCCAAAACAACACCATTTTGATCATCGTGAATTTAGACTGTTCAATCCTTTATAATGGTCAAAACGACACCTATACCTTCCCTAGGCCGTTTAGATCTTCCCTCCAAAATAATAACTTTGTCTAACCCAATCGAATGGTCAAAACGAGTTTCCTTATCCTTCCAATAAAGCAACCTCAAATGCCAAGTTAAATTAATACATGCAGTCTATCTCTTCAATTAATTGCGCCAATCACCGTTATACTGTATTGAATTATATTAGACACTTGTTAAATAAATGTGTGATAATAATTCTAAGCATTGTTTTGAGATTCTAAGATGAGCGCGTGCAATACACATAATCTCAGATGAGCGCGTGCAATACACATTCTGGTCCATTTCGACCAACAACAGCCTCATCAGTATGTGTGGCGAACAATGAGATAGCCCTGTTCTCTAAATTAAAATCTTTCCACAAGCAGAGACATTCTCAAAATCCATACGTATACACCCAGATTCAGGGTCATCCCAATAACACTCTCATCTTCTTATTCTAAATTTTGCAATTTCGGAGCTATGGCTACCATGATCATGGCCTCCTCCAAACTCCTCATAAGACAGTCACCTCCCACTCCCTCACTCTCCACCATTACCAACAAATCCAATAACAAGCTCCAAGTCACACTACCCAAATTCACCAAAACCCACCTCATCGCTCTATCGTCTACCACCTTCAAATCACTCTCCCTCCTCACCGCAGCCTCCTTCACATTCGCCCCGCCGTTACTCGCCGAAGAAATTGAGAAAGCCGCTCTCTTCGACTTCAACCTAACTCTCCCAATCATAATGGTGGAGTTCCTAATCCTCATGGTCGCTCTAGACAAGATCTGGTTCACGCCGCTGGGGAAATTCATGGACGAGAGAGACGCGGCAATAAGGGAGAAGCTGGGCAGCGTGAAGGACACATCGGAGGAGGTGAAGCAGCTGGAGGAGCAGGCAGCGGCGGTGATGAGGGCGGCGAGGGCGGAGATATCGGCGGCTCTGAACAAGATGAAGAAGGAGACTCAGGCTGAGGTTGAGCAAAAGCTGGCGGAAGGAAGGAAGAAAGTTGAGGCTGAGCTGCAAGAGGCCTTGGCGAATTTAGAGAAGCAAAAAGAGGAGACGATTAAATCTCTAGATTCTCAGATTGCTGCTCTAAGTGATGAGATTGTGAAGAAGGTGCTTCCTATCCAATAAATTTATGGTTCTTCTATTCTAGTCATACGCTGCTCATGTAATACAATCAATCAGAGTAATGTATTTGTAACAACATCCTGGAGATGAGATGCTTGGTTGAAATTTACACCTCTGGTTCTTTAAAAGGGGATGCTTGTATATGCCTACCAACCATTTTAGGAATTGAAATTAAGCTAAGAATGGCTTTTGTTCAAACCATTTTTATGAATTATTTGATTATGTAAACAAACGAAATTTTCAGAACTAAATAGGTTTTGGTAGATTATTTCGTGTCCGTGGGTGTAAATTGTTTTTTCTTATTATTTAAATCTTCCCATACGACTAATTAAAATTAGAGTGTAACATGAATGAAAAGATTCATCAACTTATAGCTTGATTATAATTTATTTAACTTCTAAGGTTTAAGTTCACAAATGATCATTGGTCCTGGTCGTTATATTGTCTAGTAAGTAATTCATACTAGCAGGGGGTTTGTTTAGTTGTTACGGGAAGCAATGAAAAAAGATGATTTGATAATATATTAGGATTGAATAAATAAAATTTTTATGTTCTTTTTGGAACAATGCTCCATCTCCCCACACAACGAAAAACGGAAGCCATAAAGAAATTCAGAGTTGTAAACGAAAATCTTAAGTCACTTTGATGACGCTCTACACTTTAATGCCAACTTTTTTGTGACAACCATACAAAATCCCAACCATTACAATCTTCATCAATTAAAGGACCAGGTTATCTATCAACTTTGCAATCCGCTCCATTGTAGTTATTATTGGTTTATATTTAATAGCTAATCCATTGTAATTTTTATGGCATAATTAATTAAATATATTTTATTTTATAATAAATATATTTTGCAAATAACATTATTATAAAATTATAATTATAAGATTCATATTATATTTAAGTATTAACTCTAAATTATTTTTAGTCACCGCTTTATTAAAACTAGACATTAATATAATAGAAAGATAAATATAAGTTAATCGATCGTATTTAAGTATTTTCTCTAAATTATTTTTAGTAATTATTTTATTAAAACTAGACATTAATATAGTAGTCTAAAAGTATGTAGATGTTTAAATAACTGTATGGATACTTTTAAGAACAAGTTCATTAAACTTACTTAATATGAGAATTTATTTTAAAATATTACTTGTATATTTATGAAAATTCTCATTGTAATAATTATATAAGTGATCATTTGAATTAAAATATTTAAAGTATCTTATATAAGAATTATTTTATTTTGATATTAATTAGGACCTATCATGTTCAAAAGTAGCTCAATTAATAGTCATTATAATATGAGTTATATGAAAATAATTAAGTAAGTACTTATAGGATTCGTTACCGTAAAGTAATCGGAAGGTATGTTTTATTACTCTCGATTACTATTAATTTAAGAAAGTTTTGGCTAATGTAGAATTGCAACTTGAAATAGTTTTTAAATGTCATTAAAAAATAGTTACTAATATCATCGAACTAACTTATGTCATTAATTTCATACTCTATATTTAATCAAAATATTATGTAATGAAAGGATTGAGTTTCATGAAAAAATCATTCATGAAAAGGTTAATCAAAACTACTTTAACATTTCTAATATTTCGGTAGTCACAATGTATTATTAGATACCAATATTAGTCTATGACTATAAATTATTTAATTCGAGAAATAATAATCAATTAAAGAAGTTTAATTTATCTAACCCTAAATATAGTATATTATTTTAATTTATGCTAACATATTAAACAACCTAAGGGGTTGTACACATTAAATGATTAAAGAGAGAAAGATAATTTGATCAAATTAGACTTGATTATAAAATTTGAGAAACATTATGATCAAATACAAGATACATGATAAATAGGCACTAATATTAGCTATTGTATCTTATTTTATCTCAATTGGTACTTAATTAAAATTAATTGTAGTTTTAATTAAAATTTAATTAAAATTATGATTTTATTTCAATTGAATTACTAAAATATCTAAGTCTTATTATAAATAGGCATAAGCATTTTTAAAGCTAATACCTTTTACCTACTACTCTCTGTACTATTTGTAGACTTTTTTGAATATGTTTATATAGAAAATGTTAGAAGCTATACATTTTTACCACTACGTGATAAAAGGTTTAAGTATTCTTCAACTAATTTCTCTATATTTTAATGCTCAAAATGTGATAGATGATTTATTGTAACTTGCAAGGTTTTACGCTCCTTTATTATTTTTGATTTCAGGATCAAACTCTTGTAGCAATAAAACCCATATAATAAGTCTTGGTTTAATGTCTTTTTTTTAAGAAGAAATCGAAGTGCTTAATGGCCATTATAGATAACTTTGGACAAAATAAATTAAGACCTAAATTTATCAAAAAGCAAAAACTACAACTAGTGGCTCCTTTTCTTTAGTTGTGTAATTCTCTTATGCATCAGTCAAGGTTTTTCTTACATAATATATCAGTAGAAAATGCTTATTCTTACATGATCCAAGTATTGCACTAATTGTAAAGTCACTTGCTTCATATATTGGTTTAAAAGGAAAATTCCAATCTAGTGGCACCTAAAGTTTCCTTAAAATATTGTAATTGTAAAAAGGTACAACTTTCTCAAATAATTTAGTGAAAGGTATATCTATCTTGAAAAAAATCCTTAATGAATCTCCTATAAAACTTAGTATGTCTTTAATTGCCTTTACGTATGTTAGCAGAGGTAACTTTTCTATAGTTTCTAACTTAATCTATCAACCTTTATAAATTTACTCAAAAATTTAAGACCCAGCACTATTGCTTAAGATTTATGACCCAACGTTATCTCCTCGTAGACTATGAAATGACATTTCTCCTAATTAAGTACCATGTTAGTTTCCTCACATTGTTTAAGCATTCTCTCTAAATTTTATAAACATGAATGAAAAGAGCTACCAAAGATAGAAATATAATCTATAAATTAATAATGTTTTAACATTCAAAGATAAGAAGAGATACTAAATATATATATGTAAATGTAGTCTTCTTTGATCTTCAATGGCTATAAGAATCTAAAAATAGCTTGATAGTCCTTCCTAGAAGCAATAGTACATCTACCCTAATTATCATTCTCACATTTGATCAATATAGGATAGTGGAAAGTGGTCCATATATATAACATCATTCAGTTTCTTATAGTCAATACCCTTTGATCGATGAAAATTCCTATAGAAATCTACTGGTGCTTTTTGTTTAGTACCACTGTCATCATTCCTTTCCTTGGTACTAACATGTACAAACCTCTCCTAAGAACAATTAGAAATGGGGGTAAATAACTCCTACATTAAGTAGTTTAATTAACCAACATTTACAATATTTTTCATGTTTGGAATAAGTTAACTTTATAGATGCACTACTAGCTTGAAATCATCTTCAAAAAGGATTTCATGGGTCAAAAAAGAGGTATTAATTCCCTTCATGTTGAAAAATTTTCATATAATTTTCCTCTTATGCTCTTTTAAAACCTTAAACAACTTCCCCTTTTTCTAATCTTGGCTTAAACATGCTATGATTATAATAGGTAATTTCTTATTTTCATTAAAAAATATCGTGGACACTTTTATACTAGTTTCTTCCATTTCTCTTAGGTAGTATAAAATTGTCACCTTTTAGCTATTGGAAAGAGAAAATAGTATTCCTAAATCTTGCCCTACGTGTTATAGGAAACTGTTTAGCTAACAATTTCTCAACTAACCCATTCTATGTGGTGATGGATCCTGAAAGCAACGACTTTAGCTATGATTTAGCTCACTCCTTCAAAGTGAAAGAGAAAACCTCAATCTAATGACATCTTATGAGACTCATTTATCTTGAATGAGATAAAAATTTCCAGAAAGTTAGCAATATGTCTATTGAGATACTCATTTGGCAATCCATCAAAATGCTTGAACTGTTAAATCATTTAGGTTTAATTTCAAAGCTTTTTTTTCCTAATTACTAATCTTACTATGCTAGACTTAGCTCCAATCAATGATGGTCTAACATAATCCCCCATTTTATGATACACATCATGTCCTACCATTCTGTTTGGGTGTTGTACTTTCATATTTTCAAGTTGTCCTTGGTCCCTTTTGTTGGACCCCGATCTTTGAGTGAAAATTAGAATAAGTAAAACGAAATTTAAGGAGTGTTTTGTGTAAGCATTGTGTAATAGATGACTTAATACTTAAAGGATCTTGATAAGAAAAGAAATGATTTGATTTTGATATCTTTGGGGTT
>JANIJH010000001.1:19451255-19466446 GCA_024520975.1 Erythroxylum areolatum
GTTTTGACCAAATTACCAAACCCACATTTTATCAACTTCAATTGCAATTTTTGACATTTAGGCTAGATTAGACCTTTATCGCTTGGTTCCAATTAAGTGAGACGACCCGAGGATTGCAACCTATACCGCAATCTTGGAATTTATCTTATTTGAACGGTTTCCAAGGATCGATCGTAAGATCACATCGACAGAGCCGCGATCACCCATGATCAACCCTTCAAATCTCTCAGCTATCCTTTCATGGTATAACTCTGTTTCCAGTACTAGTGTTCCCACTATCATTCACTTCCCTCTTTTGCTTTCCACTATCGTCTACCATATATGGACTGAACGCAATGCTAGGACCTTCAAGAATGAAGCACAGGTAGAGGAGAGAGTGTATCTCGGTGTGATCTCCCACGTTAGGGAACTTCTCAACCTACACACTGAGAGGAGGTAATTTTTTTAGGATCTTTGATTCTTCTTTTATAGGTTATTTTTCAGATAGTTCCAGGTTGTAGCATGCGGGGTCTCTTTGATTAGTCCATGAATGGTCTAGTCACCCTGGTGGTTCTTCACACTCAATACTTGGTGGCAGGCTTCCCTTGGCCTTTTAGGTGCTCAGGATGTCTGTGAGCAGTTTTCCCTTTAGCCTCTTTGGTTTGATTCTTTTGGGCGTGTGTTTTTTTTTTCTGTTTTTTTAGCTCGGCTTTCACATGGTTGATAGTTGCTTTGGTTTTCTGTATTACTTCCTTGTTTTTGTTCTCCTAGTATGGTGTGTTCTTATCTTGGCTTGATTGAGGCTGGTTGCTTATTTTAACTAGCTGTGTCTCCAACGACACTTGTAATTGGACCTTTTTGTACATATTTTTCTTTTCTATATAATTCTTCTGATTTAACAATAAAAATAAAAATAAATAAGTCCTATCCTAATTCTTAGGTTGCCTCCCAAATAGTGCTTATTTAACGTCATTAAGTTGACATGTTCTTCACGTTTACGCTTAACATAGATCATTATAAGTGACTTCCTCCCACTTCTGTCTCCCAATTTTAGTTTGGTAGCCTATAAACAAGTTATTAGTTGCTAGATAATCAGATGGACATAAATCAAATTAAAAGGACCTAGTAAGTTCAGTAAAGTCATTTTTATAACAAATTGTCAATAAAATAGGAAATGATGAAACTCCCTAAATCTTTTATCAAATCCAACATTTTCTCTTGTAAAAAGGTGAATTGCTCTTCATCTACTGCAATCACCCTACTCTTCTCTTCTTCATTCACTTCTTGAACAGAATTTCCTTAAATTCTTCTAGCTTTATGTCCTCTATCATCTGTTCTTCGTTCTCTTCTTCTTCCTTCAAGGATTCGACTACATCAATTCTTATAAATGAGCTTCTCTCATTCAGATTCTTTAATACCTTATTCATATTAAATTCCACTTGTTCATCACCAATCCAAACAATGAAGTTGTCTTTATTGACATCTATCAAAGCTCATCCAGTGTTAAAAAATGGTATATCAAGAATTAGTGGACAGTTTGGATCCTCTTTAAAGTCTAGCACAACAAAATCCA
The DNA here is from genome assembly GCA_024520975.1 of Erythroxylum areolatum. Classification (NCBI taxonomy): domain Eukaryota; kingdom Viridiplantae; phylum Streptophyta; class Magnoliopsida; order Malpighiales; family Erythroxylaceae; genus Erythroxylum; species Erythroxylum areolatum. The sequence goes on from JANIJH010000001.1 coordinate 19,452,808, forward strand.
CAGGAATTATAAACTTGTCCACTTTTATAGGCACAACATCCTCCATACCAAACGGCTTCTTTATTGATTGATTCGCCATCTAAATTAGCATAGAAGTTGACTTCATATCACCTAGCTCCAATTTCTTGAAAATTGACAAAGGCATAAGATTAATACTTATACGTAAATCATATAAACATTTAGAAAACTCTAAATTACTAACTACATAGGGTATAGTAAAACTCCCTGGATCTTTCAACTTTGAGGGCATGTGGTTGGTAATTAAGGAGCTACAACTTTATGTCATGGCTACCATTTGATTATCACCTAGAGTCCGCTTGCTTGATAATATGTCCTTGAGAAACTTCATGATGTGGGTGTGATCTTCAAAGCTTCCATAAAAGGCAATGTAATTCGCAATTTCTTTAATGTTTCTATGAACATTGCAAATTGTCTATCTAATTTATTCTTTTAAATTCTTTGTAGGAATGGTATTTTTGGTAAGTAAGCAGAGGAGGAACATAGAGAGGCCCCTTATTCTTTTCTTTATCTTTCTTCTGCTTCTCTTGTTTTCTATAAGATGGGTTTCATCTGGTTTTTCCACTAGTTCTTCTAGCTCTTTCCCATTCCTAATCATGATAGCCTTAAATTACTTTCTTAGATTTGCTTTGGTATTGCTCAAAAGGCTTCCCACAAACTTCTTGTAGAGAATGCATAAGTAACCAGCCCATTTAAACCTTTAGATTGTGAATGGAAGATGCCCGAGTCTTCACTACTTGCTCGAATTTCCCTTCCATCCTCATAAGTTTGTCCATTAACTCATCCAATTTGGAATCTCATAAATTGGACTTGTCATTCTGAAATATCAGCAAGCCTTGAGTTCCCATTTTTTTCCCTACATTGTTAGACCAAAAGAAATCTAGGTGGTTCTACAACCTAGTATTGTATGAGTTTGAATAAGAATTGTTACCTCCTTAAACACATTGTGTTCCGTTGAAGTGGAATTGTTACGACACATTGTTACTTTCTACTAAGAAGCAACCATTTGTGATATAGCTCTCTTGTCAGTATAGTTTGCATCTGTGTTGAATTATTTTTAATGGATAGAAAGAAGTGCTTATTAGGCTGTTTAATTACTTGGGGAGGTTGTCAATTTTTATGTTACAATTTTGTCACTAAATCTACAGTAATCATTCATTTTAGATCCTAGAAGGTAGACTACTTTATACTTTTAACAAATCGTGTGTCGTTTGCACTAGTGGTCGTGTTATACCTTAATGATAAGTGCTAAACCCTGGCCTCATGAACTCCATAAAGGTCCTTTGCTCTCTATGATGTATTTCCTCCACCATAGTCCTTTCTATCTTTTGGTGTTTAACTCTTCAAATTCCTCATTCAAACTTTCTTCTCTTTTTATTTTTTAAAAATTTCTTGGGATTGAATACCTCAAACACATAAGAAAAGGTAACAACTCCTTAAATCAAAGGAATTCAAATGGTCCTAATGCTAAAATCCTTAGCATCGGCATCAAAACTTGTTAAGCAAGTTTTATATCTAATAAAACTCTCAATAAACCTTAAGCATACGAATTGTATCTTGTAGTATAAGAGGTTATCGTTCCCACAAGGATTATGCAAGAGATACAATTTGAACCTAACTTTGTCTAAGTTAATCAGAAATTGATTTAAATTTAATATAAATAATAGAAATTAAAATAATAATAAAATAAAGCAAATAAACAATTAAACAATGAGCTGCAAATAAAATTAGGGTTTTAACTGAGATTGAATCATAAGGACTTATTCTTTCCTTATTTTGTTTCCTTTAATCTTGTTGATTCAATTATATGTTTGATCCTAGATTTCCTAATGTATTGAATACTCTCTCTCAAGATCTAATCAATTAATCCTAATTGAAATTGAAAATTCCAGATTTGCAGCCTCTCGATTCACAAAAATATCCCTAACATTTTCAATTAGATTTGAAGCTATTTAATGGATAATTAACTTCTTAAACAAGATCTCTCTTCAATTAATTGTTAATTTGATAATTGCTGGTCTATTAAATTGTTAACTCTCATTGTACAATCTAACAATAATACTTTTGACTCACTCTCTAGATTTTTTGCATAAACAATTATAACAAACATCTAGAAATATATTGAAGTCAACAATAAATAAGGTCAGAAAATAAATGTAGAATAATTCCTAATATGATTTTATAGCTCGATAAACATACTAAACATATTAGAAATCAAATTACACATCAAGCATAACAAAAGAAACAAGGGATAAATAATAAAAACTTTATCTGCTCCTTGATCTGGCATGCTAGAATTTTTAAAGCTTTCTTGATCTCTCCACTTTGATCCATTTTGATTCAATGGTTGTTGCATTTTTTGGTATGTTTCTCATTCTTAAATAGTTTATTAAGATCTTGGGGTGTAACTGGGTTTATCCCACTTTGATTTGTTCCAAAGAAAATCTTAATCCTTAAAAAAAAAGAAAAAAGTTGCGCTCACTGATGTGTGATTAATTTTTTATACATTCATTCCTTACACTTAGTGATTATTGTTGTGAAATGCTTAAGATACTCATTTAAGTTCATATTTGGTATTAGGTACAAGTTGGAAGCAAAATAGCTAAAATAAGTTAAAAGTGCATTTTTTGAGCCATCATCTTTTTATTAGAACTCATTTGTCTTTATGGAATAAGAAAGAGATGGATTAAGGTGAAGATGGGAGAAGAAAATGCATGAAAATGAAGATTTTTTAGTGTTATTCTTAGCTTAATGATTGGGTATTCATGTATGAATGATTAATATTCTCATTCACAATAGAGTGTTAATGTATGAATCCATTTCCAGAATATGGGATACAATACATAATAGTTATATTTTCAATTCATTTATGGTAAACTAATGGTGATGGATGATTAGGGATAACAATACAAAGGTTAACTAACTTGAGTTTGTGTGGATGTTTCCTAGATTAATCTATTTTCCTAGTTCATAATGTGGCTATCTTAATAAATCTAGAGAACTTATTCTAGGTTGTTTGATAGCTAAGTTTAGTTAAAGAGCTTATTTTGATTAAACACAACTTAAGGGAGAATTGGGATTGAAAGAACTTATTGTTAGCCTAAGATTAATAGTTTCTAAGAGAGGTATGAAATCAACAAGATGATGAAGTATGTTTATTTATATATAGGTTGAGAATAAACCAAGAACTGGATTCCAAACTCATTCATCAATTTTCTCACTTTTATATTGTTTAATTTGAATTAATTTTGTTTGTTCAATTTTACTTTATTTTGCCTTTCAATTCCAACCAAAACCCTTCAGATCCTAAACTCCAATTCTTTTTATTACAAAAGTCACACACTATCTCTTTGTGTATACGATCCTACTCACCACTACTATAAATTTGATTATGCAGAGTTAGGCTTTATTTTTTGGTACATTCAACACACATCACTTGGAAACTCTTTGTCACAATCATGCTCTTGGGATTTTCATCTCTATCACGATTGTGACCAATTATGCATGATCATCACATCTTTAGTCTTCCTCTATCATCTTCATTCTTCAATTACCTGATCTCTAACACTCACAAACACATCAAATACCTCATAAAACATAAAATTAAGATCCAATTCTTACTCCAAACCAAACAAAAACTTAGAATACATGCAACATTAACAATAACATAATTCTAAGCCTATATATATGATAATCATCTAAGAAACACTTAAAAACATATTTAAAAATTTAGAAAAACATAGTATGATCTGCACCTTTCACCTTTCCCTTAAGTTTAAAAGTAGATTTCTTTTTGGTCTTGGATTAGGATCTAATAAGCCTTCAAGGTTACATCAAGTGATAAACAAAAACTTAAACCTAAAATATAGCCATAAAACATAGATAAAAAAGAATGTTTAAAAATAAATGAATAAAAATAAAACCAAACAATATAGTGATTAGACGAATAAAAATCAAAATTTCCTAATATCATAGTCCTTGGTAACAATGCCAAAAACTTAATATGATATGAATGAAACAAAACAAAAAGAGTAATACTAAAGAAATCTAACAGGCAAGTGTACCTATAGTTTCTATATCTAGGTGAGTCAAATATTGGTCCCGTAAAGACTGTAACCATTGGTAGCGGATATCATTTTATTATCTAAGCTAATAAAAGTGAATGATTAATTTAAAGAGAATAAACAAAACAACTTTAAATGATCAATTTAAAGAAATCGAAAAGATTAGAACATCCAATGCATAAGCTAGATCTAGGTATGACTTTCTAAGAATCTTTTCTGTACTTTGACCTAATAATCAAATCTAGTTCTTGGAATAGTAGGAATTCTTAAATTATAACTATATTCTCTCAAGCTATATAGTCCTTATTCTTAAATTAATTTGACCATAATCTTATTCTAATTAAAACAACCTAAGAGTGCATTAACTCTCTTGGTGAATTCTCGTGATAGGTTTCACACTAACATAGAAAGATCTTGTAGTTTTATCTCTAGCAACCTATATAAAACTCATTATATATGTAGTGATCTAATCATACATATCATCTCTTGACTTAATGTACGGATTCAAGTATTGAATCTTTAACTCTCTTTCTTATAATTCAACATAATATATAGACATGAACAAATCTTAAGAAAACTAAAAACTTCATAAAATCAAAGTTCCAATTTAAAATCTTTAGCCCTCAAGTCAATCACATCTAGATATATATCCAATTATTTCATGATAAAATAGGGAAAACCACATAAAAACAAGAAAGAACAAAAGAAAGAGATAGCATCCTCATAGTTCTTATATCTTTGAAGTTCTTATTAGATATTGATGAATTTCTTTTTTCTACATTCAAGGTTGTATTGTCTCTTAATCTTTAACTAGTTTAGCTTACTCTTAATGTTGGACCCGATTTCGAAGCCCAACATTCAGAACCATAAAATGTGAGCAAACACATTTCTTGAACTTCAGAACAGATTTAAGGAAACGTCAAACTGGAATCACAGTTTGACTTCTTCAAAAAATTTGTTTCCCTATATCTCTAGTTTAATCCACATTGAAAATCATCTCAATTGGAACCCTACAGATCCAGATATATTCAAAATGCCAAAACATGCTCAGTAAAATAACACTAGTTCATACTATTCCAATAAATTCCCTCACTTTCTTTCAATCAAACCTTTTTCCAATCAATTCAAAATGCTGCCAATTTTTTGTGTGTGGAGAGATAGCACAATGTGTTAGGAATCTATTGTCTCAAGGATCACTTCGTTTAGAGGTCGGATAACAAAGATTAGGCCGAAGGAATCAAACAAGGTTCCGTCCTCAATTATATTGAACATGGATCGGGAAAATTTGCATAACTTTCTTTCTGGATATCAGATTAAGGTGTTATTTAGATAGTTCGAAAGAAGACTTCAAGATCTACAATCTTCATGAAGATCTTAAAGATAGATTCTATCATCTACAGGATCAAAAGTGGACCAGACAATAGGGTAAGATGAAAACAGACAAAGGGATAGACGAATTGGAAAAATTGTCATAACTTTCTCTACAGATATCGGATTAAGGTGTTCTTTGGATGGTTCGAAAGAGGACTTGAAGATCTAAAACTATCATGAGATCTTGAAGACAAATTATATTATCTATAGGGTCAAAAATGGACCAGAAAATAGGGTCAGATGAAACCAGATGAAGGGACAGATGAATTGAAAAAATTGTCATAACATTCTTCACAGATATCGAATTAAGGTGTTATTTAGATGGTTCGAAAGAGAATTTCAAGATCTACAACTTTAATGAAGACCTTGAAGACAAATTCGATCATCTATAGGGTAAAAAATGGGACCAGACAATAGGGTCAGATGAAACCAGATGAAGGGTCAGACGAATTAGGAAAATTGTTATAACTTTCCCTAGAGATGTCGAATTAAGGTGTTCTTTAGATGGTTTGAAAGAGAATTTCAAGATTTACAACTTTATTAAGATCTTGAAGACAGATTCTGTTATCTAGAGGCTCAAAATTAGATTAGAAGATGTAAGATGAATTGTACCTAGAAGAAGTTTCAGTCTATATAAGAAGATACAGAAGGTCAACATAAGAAGATGCCGTAGGTCAACCTAAGAAGAAGCAGAAGGTCAACCTAAGAAAAAGTAGAAGTCAACCTAAGAAGAAGCAGAAAGTCAACATAAGAAGAAGCAAAGCCAACCTAAGAAGAAGCAAAAGGTCAATATAAGAAGAAGCAGAAGTCAACTTAAGAAGAAGCAGAAGGTCAATATAAGAAGAAGCAGAAGTTAACCTACGAAGAAGCAGAAGGCCAATATAAGAAGAAGCAGATTGCACTCCTGAGCATCTCCACTCATGACTCTGATGTCTAAAAATTTCATACTATATACCGTTGGAAAGCTAGAAAGATAAGCTACAACTTTCTAGAGTATAATTTTATCTAATTTAGCCTAGATCAATTCAGTTTTTCTTCTGAAGTTAGAATACGAATTTTACCCCTATGAAAGACCTGCAATTTGTACTATACAAACTTGGAATGTCTTGAGCATAACCATTCAACTATCAAATTGACTTCATTAATCTCTCAACTGTCAACTCATTTGACTCATCATCTTTAACTACATCTGATCAGTCTTAATTCCTATTTTTATTTTTCATAACAACTCACTTATGTATATATATATATATATATACATAAGTGAGATGTTATGAAATATATATATATATATACATATATATATATCAATAATTCACGTTTAAAATCATCAATTCATGTTGATAATCTTCTTCACATATATCTAATTTCAACTCACATCGTCCATAGACCATTCATATTTCATTAGCATCAAAAGAATAAAGTTTTACAAATCTTTAATAGCATTTCAAGCCACATTACATCATCGTCTCAAAATCTCAAAATACAAAATATTATTGAAATGCGACTAGAATATCGTGCTTTCCCAAAACCAACTCAAAAAAACAAAATAAGCAAATTTGGAGTAATTCCCTTAAGCTCTGGATCACTTGATCTCTTAGCTATCGCCTGAAGAGGGATGAAAAGGGGGTGCGCTTGAAAGCTCGTGGGTAACAGTTTATAATGGAAAATAAGCAAAACCTTTGAAAGCATTCACTTGTCATAGAAAATTTTCATTGAGTTCATAAAACACCCATTTCTTAATTTCTCAACATGTAGTCAAATTTATAAACCGTAAAACCTGAATATATCAAACTTGTTGACAGATTATAGGCACATAAGCACATCAGAATGGTTTGGGAGGTCCATAAATAGAACGCACTACATATTTCCCATAAGGGTCCTGTGTAGCCGTGAACAGAACGTATTAACACAATCCCACATAATGGTCTTGTGTAGCCGTGAACTTATGGGAGTTCATAAAGGAGCTCCTTGTCACTAGCGGGCAGGCGGAAGAAGCCTTTAGTCGAAATGTACTTGACAACATAATGGACCAAACCAAACCCACATAACATGTATTTCATATCTTGCAAGCATATTGCCCAAATTGGCACGTTTCCAAAACTTGATTTTTCATAAACATGAGATATTTCGAAAATATGATTTCATAACATGTTATCTTTTCAAAAATCACTTTCAAAGTCTTTTCATAAATCATCACACAATTCATATAACGACATATTACAATTTCTCAAATCATTTAAAAGTAATAAATGCAACATTTATGATGCAATTGAATATCATTAAAACTTCTTTGATTCAAAGAAAACATTTATTGCCTTATTTACTCTATTATAAACGACTTTGATTTGTAAAGACTTACTCAAAATGTCTTTTCTCTTGCTCCTCTTGCCTTTCTTAATTTCCTTTTACAATAAAAAAATCCCACTCAGTAGGGTTTTCAATTGAAAATCCTACAAATCACAATCACAAAATTGATGCTAGAATACTTAAACCCATGCTTTTCCTAAACTCCATAAACTAAAATCCTTCCAAAGTCCAAAAGATTTAAAATGATCTTACCTTGATTCTTCACCAAATGAAGAGATCTTTGGTTCAAATGGAAGCTCTTCTCTTCCTCTACCTTTTTCTCTTCTTGAACCACTTTAAAATCTCTCTTAAAAGCTAAGAAATGAAGAAACCCTAGCTCAACTCTCTTCTTTTCTCTCAACTACCGAATCTCTCTTCTTTATCTCTTATTTTTGTTTTTCCCTTCTTAAAATAGCAAGCCAACATTTCTTCTTCCATTTCTACACTTAATAAGTCCAAAAAGTCCATTTTACCCTTCCCTATAAGCTTAGGTTCTTCTAACCTTAAGTATCTTGTCAAAAACACCCTGGAACATTCTTATAGCCTTAACACTTTAATTCAATCAACTTATACCATATAATCTTTCTAACATCAACATAATAATTAACTCCACAAACTTTCATAAAGACCTCATAATTAATGTAAATCATACCTATTCATGAAGAAAAAATTTGGGGGCCGACACTTAATTCTTCTTTTTCTTCTTTGTAAAAGAAATTATCATTCTTATTTTCAAATTCCTCTTCCTTAAGCATATGAAAATATAATAATTTTGCCTTATATATAGTCTTAATGTGGGATTGTTTTAGGCTACTGCATTAATTAAGCTGCTTTTCTAAGTTTTTATATAATAAATCACTACTAACAAAACCTTAACATAGGATGCATGTATGCATTATCACTATGTCGGCTAGCATAGATAAAACATAGTAGGATGCCATAAAAATAGGAGAAATGCTCTCATTTTAAACATAATAAGAATATTAATGCCTGTTAGTTTTATGTTTTTTAGTTACAAATCTTCTCTAAGAACAAAATAGGGCAAGTTTGAACATTGAAAGCCGAACATGACCATGTTGGTATAATATTTTGTGTCCTTCTTTTTGAGATTTTTCAAAGTTGCTCTAAATTGACTTAAATCTTCTCCAAATTCGTTCCTTTCCTTTAAGGGGTTAAAATAAGACTTGGAACATAATATAGGCCATCTTAAATACCAAATCGTATAAAAAATAATAATATAAGCATATTGTTATAAAAATCATGCTAAAAACATAGTTTATTTAGCACTTATTAGTTTTTCAAAAGGTAAATAATTAATTACTTAATAATAAAACAATTCAATAATTACAAATAAAAGGCCATATTGATCTATCAACTGTATGGAACTGATATAGAACAATCATACTAAAACACTACCAAGGGCCAATACTTTTCGTTATGCAATGAGTTTCTATAGGCACATTAGGGACTTCAACTTCTACTTCATTCCCTTATAATGCTTATCTCAGAGCCAATCTAAATATATGAGGAAATCTCCTTGCATATGATCTTTTTATGGTAGTTGACATCTATTTATGGATCCATTATACTAGTTCTTTAAAAACTATTTCTTATTTATTTTCTTTGCCTTAGAAGTAATGTATATTGTGTTCTTTCTAGATCTCGTACATGCAAGAATCCATATATGTTGTGTATTGTAGTTGATCCTCTTTCCTTATAGATTTTGCCTCCTTCATCCATTTGATCATGTCCACATAGTTAGAGTGATGAAGTCTTATAAAGCATAAGGTCATCGCTCTTCTCCACTTCTTGTTGGAGAATTGACATTCAAAGAATAGATGATTATGGGATTATGTGTTTATTTCATATTAGTATTGAATAGGTTAGTTAAAGTGGTTGGGCCTATTTTTATGCTCAATCTTTGCCTAGATACTAAGACATTAAGATTGAAATATTTGGATTCATTTGGTGTTTCCATATGAGCATAGACTAGCTAACTTTGCCCCTTGCTTCTCTAAACACATTCTTGTATAAATTGTTAGAGAATTATCCACTAGAGTTAGCTAGCCATATATAGTTTTTAGGGTTATCTAAACTTAGGTTATAGCTTGGGATCATTTGAGAGAATTTAGTAAGGTAGTTACCCTATTGGTTTCCATTTATCTTTTCCTTAACTATAGCATGGTTAGGATTTGAAATATAATATCTAAGAGTAGAGAGGATTAAGGGGCCTTTGTTGTTACCATTCCTTGTACTAAATTGTTCAAGCTAGCTTGTCTTTAAGATTTAGTAATTAGTAAAGAAAGTGTGAAGAGTCAGTACTGAATTGGATATATCCTATATGCTCTTACCTCTTAGGAAATAGGAATGGAGTTGTCTAATCTAGTGTTTTGGTTTTTTAGGATACTCTACAACCTTTTGGAAGTTAGGAACCTCTTTGATAACCTAATTAAATTAATATCTAGTCCTCCTTCATCAATAGGCTTGATGGTCTCTTTCTAACTCACTTTAGCCTTGCCTTTTTCATTTGATCTGCGTCCCCATAGGAAGCCTCTCATTATCTTCTCTATAGAATCCTCTCATTATTTTATCTATAGATTTAACTATCCCTTTAGATAGAAACATACATGCAGAGCAATACAGATATAGGGAGTTAATTATAAATTTATTATAAACTAGTCTACTAGTAAATGAAAGGTTTTTTTTATTGTACCAATTTCCTAGCTTGTTCTCAATTTTTTCTACTATGAGGTAAGCCTCCTTAAAATGGAGGCTCCTTGTAGAAATTGGGAGGCCTAGATGTATGAGGGGAGGGTCTTTAATATGCAAATCTAAAAGCCTTTAAAGCTAGTTTGGATAAGATGAAGCACTAGATGATAAGATTATGTGACTCCTATTATAGTTGATCCTTAATCCAAATAAGATCTTAAAGGTATGAAACGAAGTCATTGGAGTATATATTAAGCTATTATGGGACTTAGAGAAGATAATTAAGCCATATGCAAATGGTAGACTAAATAATATCACTCCTCTACCTTTTCTATGCTATTTGAAATAAGGATTATTCCCAATATTGTGCTTAAGGAATTTGCATAAGGTTTCCATACATAAGATGAAAAGGTATAGGGGATAGAGACCCTTTGCCTTAATCCTTTTCCTTATTTGACTAGATTTTTAGCCCCCTTTTGACAACACTAAAGGATATAGAAGTTATGCACTCTTTGATCCATTCACTGTACTAGGAAATTAAAAGCTTCGAACATATTCATAAAAAGATCCCAACTTATGGAATTGAAATTTTTTTCAAAATCTATCTTCAAGGAAAAATTCCTTAAGGAACTTTTCTTTATGTAGCATTTAAATAGCACTTGTCACGCTATGAAATTTTCTTCGACCTTAAGGAAAGGAAGCCCCTTATGAATCACTTATCTGTTTTCTAGGTGTATTCTTTAACCTTATTTCCAGTAACTTCAACAAGAGATAGGTCTATACACCTATAAGGAACCTAGATTTTGACATTTTAGAATTAAACATATAAAGATCTTATTGACTTCTTTTAATATTATCCCATTCTAAAAAAAATGAAACTACTTTTGTTACCATATCCTTAATAAGGTCCATTCCTTCTGATAAAAGAACCCAATTAGCACATCTATCCTACGTGTTTTTATAGGTTTAAATCAAAAATAACCTTTTGATACTAATGAAAGAGGATAATAAGTGTACTAAGGATTGGCTAGAAGTTGATTAGCGAATTGAATCCCTGAAGTAGCTTAATGCTTCCTCTTTTAATTCATTTTGGGTAGTAATCATTTCTCTGTTAGATTTTTTTAAAGAGTAAATTTTGCTTATAGTACTCCTAGCTTTTATGGAATTATTAAAGAATTTTGTGTTTCTTTCTCCTTCCTTAAGCCATATCACTTTTTTTGGTGATGTTCATTATAATTACCCTTCATATATAAGATAACTAAAGATATTATTCAATTAAACTCTTTGTGGAATAGTTTACTTAAGTGTTACCATAAAAAGATATTATTCAATTAAACTCTTTGTGGAATAGTTTATTTAAGTGTTACCATACATTTCTAATAAAAAAATTAGCTTTAGCTTCCCGTGCTACTATTCAAAGACCTTATCATCAACCTTGTTGATGCTAATATCATTTCAATTCATAATCTTTGCCATTTTCCTAAAATTAAAAAGTCAATTTAGGCTTATACACTCAAGATAAAATATCTCTAAATAAAATAAATATCACGAAACTTTTAATTAATTACATATTCTATATATGCTTACATATCAATGTTGGATCGGAAAATAAAACATGCAAGATTTGGCTAAAACGGTAGATTTCAAAACTTTTTTAGAAATCAAAACGCAGCAAAAGCAAGATAACCAAATCAACATGCCAAGCCACATATGATACAATGTATGGAAAATAATTATCATAAGAATAAGATGGAGATTATATTACCGACTCCTTCGCTACAGCTTTAACTCCTCACTGTATTATCCTATCCTCGACAATATATCCTCTCCTAAGTGATGTATCCTCTTCTTGTTGTTGTATCCTCGACTAATCCTATCTACCACTTGTTCTTCTTGGAAAACTTAGTTAACAAGATCCTTTGGTGGGAAAGGAGAAGAAAACTTCGGAGGAGATTCTTCTTAGAAGAAATAAGCCAAAGATGAGACACCTCTCATGCAAATTTTGGCTAACACATGCAAGAAAGGAGAGAGAGAATCTAAAAAATGCAAGAACACCTTTCTTACACCTTGTCAATTTCGATTATGCATGAAAAGAAAGAAATGCATCACTTCTTTCTTTAATCAAACGTAAAGAGGCCATTAAATGAGGCTTTTCTTATTTGTTTTAAGATGACTATATGAAAAGACCAATAATGTAAAATGATATGTCAATTTTAGTTTTAGCGATGAAAGAAGGAAGATGATCCATCAAATGCACCTCTTTCATCTTTAATCAAATAAATTTTAAAAGGTTACATTACATGCCATCATTAAAAGACAACCATTAAACAATTTAATGGTAAGATCATTACTCCATTTAATGATGATAAAGCATGATAAATACCATCTTTATTTAGCAATTCAATGCTAAATGTGTAGCTGCACATTCAACTCAAATAAAACCAAAATTGCACCTTCCAATTCTTTAAGAATTTTGTTTTAATTTAATTAATCTAATTAATCAAATTAAACCAAAATCTAGCTCATTTCTAAATGTTCATTTGGGCTTCTAATTAACCATTAGTTAGTGTAAGTCCATCATTCAATCATGGGCTTTAAAACCTCCATTTATATTTCTTACTTTGCTTGGTAACCTTCCTTAAAGCCAAGTGGAGAATCTTATTGGACTTAGATAATTCAAGATCCAACAAGCCTAGAATTAATTTAATCTCATTAGAATTAATTATAGCTTATTAACTAAATGTGATGCAATTAAAGACAATTAGTTGAACTCTTGAATTACTAAATATTATGAAAATATATATTTCAAATAAGATGTCCAATTGCAAACCCTGTTATGAATCTTATTATAGCCATCCACACAACAAAGGATAAAATTACTGTTTTGCCCTTATATTGATTTTTCCTTCTAGATATCCCGTTTTACTCTATATGGTGATTAACACACAAGATCTCATCTTGGTGTTAAGACTTAATGGGTAGCTAGTCCATTAAAACCCCTGGTGTTGGCCCCTATTTTTTTTCTTAATGAATAAGCATGATTTAAATGATTTTTGAGGTTTTGATAGATTAAATTTTTTGAGCTAATTATTATGTCAAAGTTAGTAGGATTTATTGAATGGGTAAGT
>JANIJH010000001.1:19653481-19669776 GCA_024520975.1 Erythroxylum areolatum
CGGATGTCGGAGTTAAGTTTTGTTCTTAAGCATTTTTGTTTTCGTTGATTTCGAGCCATTCGATTCGTATTCGATTTGTTTTTTGGTTTCGTTTGTGATCCGCTTTGTCCGCCTTTCATTTCGCTTTGTGATCCGTTCTTATGTTTCCGCCGCTTTGTATTCTATATCTTTTTTTTCGATTAGGGTCCGGTTCCAAGATCGGGTCTCAACATGACCCTTGGCTTAGGGGTATGGGTCCGCTCATTTCCCACACCACTCATCCAATCCACGAGGCTTTGATTAATCTTAAGGTGCACGACTTTGTGGAGGCTTCTGGTAACTGGAACTGAGCAGCTTTCCAATCCTGGATTCCAATGCCGTTGTGTCGTCGAATCGTTGGAACCTTCCCTCCTAACCAATTCCTCGGGCCGGATAACCTAGTTTGGGGAGCTTCGGACCAAGGCCTCTTCACCATAGCTTCTACCTATTCAATGATTATGGGTCATGAGGATGAGCCGTCTCATGGGATTTGGAAGGCTATTTGGCAGTGGCCAGGCCCGTAGCATATCCGATCATTCCTTTGGCTTCTCGCACATGATCGGCTACTCACCAACCAACAACGCGTCTGCAAACACCTCACCACTGACGGTACCTGTCGATAGTGTACCCTCGAGGAGTCAGCTCTTCACGTGGTTCGAGACTGTACCAAGGATCGCCAAGTTTGGGTCTCATTATCGCCCCACCTAGCAGATTCGGACTTCTCCTTTATGCCTCTGAGAGATTAGCTCCTTCACAACCTCCAACAATACCGTCACACCTTGGGACATAACTGGGCTATTATTTTTGGCACGACTTGCTGGTCCCTCTGGACTTGGCGCAACAAGTCAATTTTTGATGCTCATTTCCATTGGCCTTCTTCCACTAATGTTCTCATATTGTCTTATGCAGATCAAATCCTCAAATCTACAGGATGGCAAAGCAAAACTGACCTCGAATTTCGCCCCCAACAGGAGCAACTCTTCGGTTGGAACAAACCGCCCCCTGGATGGGTCAAGCTAAACACAAATAGAGCAAGCAATCCATCCAACTTCTCGGCTACCGCAGGGGGACTCTTACGTGATAGCGATCGTCATTGGCTTGGAGGCTTCACCCAAAACCTCGGCTGGTGTGCGCCGCTGACTGTTGAACTTTGGGAGGTTTTTACAGGACTCTCGTTTGCATGGTGCCTGGGCTACCGACGATTAGAACTTGAAGTGGATTCTCTCATGGTCCATAGGCTCCTCTCTTCCTCGGACACTCGTTCCATGGTGCTCAACCCCATTGTGCAGAGCATCCATGAGCTATTTACACAAAACTGGACTGTTGCTCATCGCTATGTCTATCGAAAGAGCAACATATGTGCACACTGGCTCGCCACTCAAATTGATCAGTCCGACTTTGGTGTTTTATTTTTTGTTACTGCACCCCTAGGGTGCCAACATCTCCTTTTTGGGGATCTTTCGGGGTGCTGCACCCCCAAACTAATTGTGTGATCTGTATTATTTTTTCCCTTTAATAAAAAAAATCATATACCACCATAATAGCTATACTCTTTAATGCATATGTATATGTATATATTTACATCATTATTAAACCTAGGATAGGAATATTATAAGATTAAAGAGCATACATATTTTTTCAAAAATAAATAAAATTAATTAATAAAATGTAATACTTTTACTACTAACAATTTATTAATAAATATTAAGCAAGAGATTAAAGTAAATTTAAATTTAATTAATTCACAAAATTAACTTATTTTAAATTTTATACAATCTAGAATTATTATTAATAATAAGAATATACTTATTTAAACAAATTTTAATTCAAAATACTAAATAAAATTAAAAACAACAAAATTAAAAATAAAACCAAATCCTTCGTATGCTTGAACAAAAATTAATGTATTAACCAAATGTTTGTTTTTAGTTTGTCGGTTTTTTTTTGTTAAAAAATTTGTTTGTTTGAGTTTTTATTTTTGTTTTAGTTTTGATTTGTTCCTATTTTCAAAATTTATCATAATGTGTTTTTTCTGTTTTTTCATTACCTTATTTACTTTCATTTAAATATATATTATGTAATTATTTAATATATTAATTATCAATAAAAATTACAAATAATTTAATTTAATATTATATTTAATTAAATACAGTTATTTCAATAATTTATTTATTTTGTAAGTAAATTAATTTAATAATTATTAATAAATATAATTAAATTTAAAATATTTTTAAAATTTTGGTTTATTAATTAAAATATATTTAAAGTAAAATTTAATTTTTAAACAAAAATTTAACTTATTAAAAATAAAATTTTGTCAATAATAAAAATATAATTATATTTATATTAACATTAACAATTAAACAAATTCTTATTTTATTTAAATAAAAAATAAAAACTACGAACAAGCAAACGTTTCTTTAGTATGTTATAATCTTACTCGTGGGCACGACACACGGGATGACTACTCTCGAGCACTGCCTTTGACTTTGTGTATAGATCTATAAAAGCCTAAGATCTAGCACGATCTTTTGGGAACGTATACTTGAACGGTGGAGATCCAAAAGAGCGATGTGGACCGTGCATCGTGTGCATTGAAAAGGAGCAAAAACTCAAGAAAAAGGTTAAGTTGTCCAAAGGTTCTCCTTATAAATGATCATATTATTATGTTTTCTCATAGTACTCCTCGCGTGCTTGTGAACAGTAGTAGTCTCTGTACATTTGATTTCATTTCCCGGGACCACATCACTTCTAATTGCTCGCTCTCCAATCGCAAGCGCGTCTCTGAATCCCAAATACTTTTAGTGCCTATCATTTATTCTTTACTTATCCTTTGCAGCTACAGTCTCATTTTGTTCAAATCCAAGGCTAAGTGAAGCATTTGAAAAGAAATTTACACACATTTTAGAAAATTGTAAATCAACTCAGATAAATTCTTTCACTCCAAATAAATTGAAATTTAGAGGTCGGAACCTATTATCTGTTTCCGTTTGGGCTTTGTTATTTATTTTTCCATAAGCGCGTGAAAGTAACCGTCTCCTCTGATTGCTGGGTTTGAAACAAAATCAAATCAGCCCTGGATTTGGTCCAAAGACGTGTGGCTCTTACGCTCAGTGGCAGAAAGTGACATGGAGTTTGTCTGGGCTTTGTGGGCTGACGTCATTCGTATGACCAGTGGGGTCCACTATAATAATGTAAAAATATTTGGTCAACATAGGATATATAACCAATCTTTGTACATGTCATATCCTGTGCTGCTGGTTGTATCAAACTTTCGTTGAAACGCCTGATCAAATGGAAAAAATTATTCCATCAATCAACTTGCAGGGCCAAAACCAGTTGACATGGGTCAGTAAAGCGAAGCAAGTTGCTTACTTCTGCTCTCTCGGGGACCACATCAACAAATCTTGAAGTAAACTTGATTATCCTAATCCTGCCTGCCAAAGTTTGGCTAGTTTCGAAATGTCGAACACGCCCCTTACCTGGTTTTTCACGAAACGCTCAAAAGAGTTGAGTTGCCTCCGCTCGCCCTCCCCAGCTATTGCAAGTAGGCGTTACGGTCCTCATATTATAAATAAAAAAGATATCCATTGCCATATGTAGCTTCCTGAATTCTGAATGAGGGCGTGGAATGTTCTTTGGAAATCGTCCTCGAGGCTGGATTTTTAAGCATCAGCTGCAAGTGGTATTTTCTTCTGTGTTCTCTTAAGGATTTGGAATGTACAGAAAGGTATAGGAACAGGATGGAGTTTTTATTATCTTTTTTGTTTTTTTTAATTGAAGAACTACTCAGAGTCAATAAAGATTAAATTCTTTATAAAAGAATTTATTAATGAAACAAATAGTACATTAGGAAAAGTTTATCCCACATATCATACGAAAAAATTACAATTCTATAATTATACAATAATTTAAAGTATAAATGTTTTAGATTGTTAATTGTCAATTTAGTACTTAAACCAAAAGTTTCTCTACTATTAAACTAGAAGTTCTGAAGAATTTCATTTTTGAGTATATTGAGAAAAGGGAATTTAGATTTGAATCTTTGGTCTAAAAACGAAAGAGATTGGTTTCTCTAATAATAAACAAAATCGAGTTCTAAAGTAAACTAGCCGAATTTTGAATGGATGTGAATTCTACATTCACATAAGAATAAGAAGCAATCCTAGAAAATGAGATTATGATTAGATATGGGAAAATCTGGATAAGACTTAAGAGGTGGAGTGTTAGGTACATAGGGTTGGGGGAGATCAGGTCATTGAGGGGAGAAGCATACGACAAAGATAAATGTTTTTATTTAAAATAAAATAAAATTAAAGAATTTAAAATAAGATTGAAATAATTATTAATAAAAATTGATTAATTAGGTTGATTGATTTTTAATGAGAATTATTAAAATAAAAATAAACATTGTTTAATTTAAAATTTTTAGAATTATTGGTAAAGAATTGTGAGTTTTAAGGAATAAACGTAAGCAGGTGGGTTTGGAAATAATGAAAATTAAAATATATTAATACTAGTATCTACGTGGATATATGATATACATGAGAAACGTTTGCTTTAGAGTTTAGATGTATGAAACATGTGTGTGCGCTGATCTTTAATTCGACTGATCTGTTTGTCTGCTGCGCGTGTTGTTTGTCGTTGACACCGTTCCTTTTCATCATATTTATTGATACGCCCGGTTCAAATGACTTGCCCTTTTTTGACGTCTTTGCTAAGCCTCTTTTTGCGTGTGTGTGTGTTTTTTTTCACACGTTCCTCTCATTGTTTTCCCCTTAATTAGAGGTCCAATAAGCTTATTTATGTGTATTGTACATCAATTTTCATTTTTTCTGCCAGAAATTATTCTTCATAATTTTATTAATAATATTATTGACTGCGGTATTTGTCTCATTTAAGATTTAACACGATATTCTTCATAGTGTTCATGGCATGCATGATATGAAACTCATTTTTTTAAGTGGATAAAAAATACAATTTTAATTTTACTTATTCATAAAATATCTTTATCGTTTGAAATTATTTTTTTAAAAATATCTTGGAATTCTAAAACACTAAAATGTCTATTGTTAAGTTTTTATGGAATTATTTAAATATAATTTGCAGTTAAAATTGTAGCAAAATAATTATGTAAACTTTATCATGAATTTGACAATATAAAAACAATTTAAATTTAAATTTATTTTTAATATTAGGATTTATTTTAAATAACTTTCAATAATACATATATTCTTTAAAAATAAGATCTTTACCCTTTTTTTTGTTTATTACTTTCGTCTCTTATAAACTTACCACGTCTCCGCCACTCTTCTTAAGAAATTTTCATCCTCTTTATTTACTGGATTCTTGCGTTTAAAACGCTTCAACTTTTTTACATCATAGATTGTTCAAATTCTATACATTTAAGACTCCTAAAATTTATAGGTTTTCATTCTTTTAAAGTCTTCAACTTTGCTGAACAAGGAAGGAGGAGATAGAAACATTATAAAGATAGAATATGAGTTGGTCATGATAATATTGTGAGTTTGAATTATCTTAAACTAAGACAAGGTAAGGTAATTGGGAGAAGGTGGGAAAATTGTTTTCTTTGTGCGGTAGAATAAATTTCTATTTAAACTAAAGAGTTCCTTAATAAATTTAATTAAAATATCGCATTTAAATTATATACTTCATTGTAAAATATTTTTCTGCACCCACATCATAACATGTAAGGTTTGAAATGGATGACAAATACATGCGTGTTACTTGCTATATACGATGGATCAGGAAAATGCATTTTCAGTTAAAACGAATTTGCAACGTAAAGTCAACACAAACCAAATATAGGTTTATAAAATCATCATCATCATTGTAATGCATTACTTTTACAGAACAACCAACTCATTACTATATTCAACACCCTCAAAAGCTAAATTAAATAGTATTGTTTAGAAAATTATTGATCCATTTCTCGGGGATACTGGCGGTTCGTTTTACCCTCATTTATTAGGACTCCACAGAAAGAGAAACATATATAAATAATGACCTTGGATACTCATACTTGACAGCCTATTAACTTCTTATTAAGATTGTATACCTGCCACAGCAAGGCAGAGTGTGAGACTCAGAGAGCGAGAGAGGATGTTTGCGGCACAGAACGGGCTTAAAGGAGACCCTAGACTAAAGGGTATATCGGAGGCCATTAGGGTCGTGCCTGACTTTCCTAAACCAGGTACTTGCTTGTTTCTTAGGTTTATGGCAAGTGTTTTTCTTTTGGCTTACTGGGAACTGGGTAGCCGTTGCTCTCAACTGGTGAAGTATTTGCAGGGATAATGTTCCAAGATATAACAACGTTGTTGTTGAATCACAAGGCGTTTCAGGACACGGTGGACATCTTCGTTGATCGTTACAGGGACATGGGCATTTCTGTGGTTGCTGGTATACGTAAAATATCACCGTAGTATATATTTTTTCTACGCTTGCATTTCGCTTTCCCTGGTTAACGTTTATGGCTGATAAGATGGATATGTGCGTGTTTTGGTAGTTATGGTTCCTTTAGTGCCCTGAATTTTGGCTATATTTGCCTTTCGTTATCTTTTCCCTCCATTTTTGTCCCCTTTTTCATGGGATTCCTTGGCTTTGGTCTTTCTTAATTCTCTTCTTCTCCACAGTAGCGGAGCTATTTCGGGATTCAAAGAAGAGATGTTGAGAACGTCTCAAATTTTTAATCCCCCCCTTGCGACAATTATGGTGCCACTCTTTTTAGCTTTCGAAGTTTGACCAATGTATTTTCAGAGAAGAAAACTTATACAGCTGTTAATCATTTATAAACTCACTGGCGTTTCTTCAAGCCTCAATGCCAGTTTTAAAAGGCCTGGCTTGCGAAGTGATGGCTGTAGGACCGGTATAATGTGTATAGGTGCAATCCCGTTGTTTTAGAATGTTCGATTTAGGAGTTAATTTTAAGACTTGGAGTTGGTAGCTGGTCTGTCATTTGCTTCTTCAATAGTGTCCTAAGTTCTCAAAAAGAGAACATATCAACTATTTGTTGAGCATCCACAAGGGAACTTCAATATGCTTATCCTTGAAACAATAGTTAGTGAATATCCTTCTTTTGAAAGTTATAACTTGATGAGAACAGATAAGCATCTCAGCACTTGAGGGCACTTTTCATTTGTAATATTCAAGTATTGACCAGCATCCTACTGAACACTGAATAGGAATTGGGAATAAGTTTATGTTGTTACGGAAGTCATGATTCATTCCATACCTACTTTATTTTTTCTTTCGTTGGTGCTCATTCTACAAAATTCTTTTGTAGGAGTTGAAGCCAGAGGATTTATGTTTGGTCCGTCGATTGCCTTAGCTATTGGTGCAAAGTTTGTTCCTTTGAGAAAGCCTAGAAAGCTTCCAGGTACTTTTTGCTAGAATAACGGGATGATGCTCCCAATTGTGTTATCTTAGGGATTGATCTGTGCTCTAGATTCATAAAATTCTGTGTAGTTTGAGAGCATGTGAAGCTGTTACATAAAGGGTGTTGACAAAGTCAGAAAGGTATTTATTGTAATTGCAATTCTGCAATTAATGTCATAGCTTAGTATGCTGCTCCAGATATTAGTTTTTCCTACTTGCTCAGGGACAGCCAGATCTGGAGAGACGTTATTTTCTCAGTCAAATCGAATTCAGATGGACTTATAGTCTTGTTTTCCATTCAACCATGGATTTGCTCTCTATTTAAATTTATGAAGTTTAAAAATTGCTGCAAGAAAGAACTGTGACAGTGCTGTTAATAAGATGGAAGGAAAAAGTTTTAACTATCATATATATCCATGACGATAGTCAATGTTCCTCTCTCTCTCTTTCTTGTCGGAATGGTAAAGAAGGCAAACTGTTTAACTGTATAAACTTATCCAGTTCTCTTGATGTATTTCCTATAAAAAGGATCTCATTAGGAGTCTTCAAGATCTAAAAGCCATTTGGTTCTGTGGTTCTAGTCTTAAATATTCACTCTCAAGTTAAACTTTGAAGTCCTTAGTATTCCATTGAACGTGCAGGTGAAGTGATTTCTGAAACATACATTCTGGAGTATGGAACGGATTGTTTAGAGATGCATGTAAATGCTGTAGAACCTGGTGAACGTGCATTGATAATTGATGATTTGGTAGCTACTGGTGGGACAATGTCAGCAGCTATAAGACTCCTGGGTATACCATAATATATGTTGAATCCAGATTCAGTTAATTTTCAACTTTTAGCCTAGAATCTGAGTAGTGTATCTTATTCTTGTATTACTTGTGTACTTATTCTTGTCCTACTATTTTCTTAGAACGAGCAGGTGCCGAAGTGGTTGAATGTGCATGTGTAGTTGGGCTGCCCGAGGTCAAGGTAATGTTTGAATATCCAGTATGTTTGTTAGTGGCTTTTTCAAAGTTCTTTTTGCATGACGAGTCAAATGTTCCACAGCAGGTTGTTGATGCTCTCTTGTGTTTCTCATGAAACATTGGCAGATCTAACTGCCTTCTTGATTTCTACATTAATTCAACCGTTAAACTAGTTGATTTACATACTGGTATTTTGCTCTGCACGTACTTTATTACAAACTCGTTTGAATCACTCATTTTATCTTTTCTCTTTGAAATTGATATACTTTCAGGGGCACTGCAGGCTAAATGGGAAGCCACTTTACATTCTTGTGGAGCCCCGTGGGATCGATTGGAGGTATAATTGCTTCTGTTTTCATATGATCTTATGGTCAATGTGTTGTCTAGAGCCACTCCTCAGTTTTGTTTGCTCTGAAAAGTTGGTTATACTGCAAAGTGTTTAAAGGGTGCTTAGTTGTTAAACCTTTCTTCGAAAATAGGCTGCTGAGCTCCTTATGTTCTTGCTGGCATAGACATATAAATAACTAGGACAGTTGCACCAATATAATGAATTTATTTTCCAATTCCAATAGACAGGCATGTGATGATCGTTCTTATTTTTTGTAATTGCCATTATAACTCTTTAAGCACCACAGTTCTTGATTCATTTCACTTGCAGATCTATGCTTGGGCTAAGCGGCTGAAGAATGATAATTGACCGGTAAGTCATGACAGGCGTGTAGTTTTCCATTGCCTTAACAATCTCTTTGCTAAAATCATTTTCCCTGTAAGATATGTGAATCATTTGTAGGCTGTGCTATTGCTTTCTGTTTCTGAATAAAGACGTGACTGAGGATGCTATTTGCTCGTATGATTTAGTGTATATTTGTTTATATCATTTTTAGATTGTAGTGTCCACATTGGACGTTTCTCATCTTGTTCTTTCAGCTAATATATGATTTCATATTGGCTCCATAAAACCGTACAATGATCGTAAAAACTCATTTTTGGTGTAAAAGAATGTAGATGGTCTATGTTCAACATTTATGTTACAAGTATGGTTTTCATCCGACTAACCTTTGTTCCGCAGTTATGAACATATTAATGAGCATCTTAATTGAATTGAGCCTATTGCAAAGTATAAACAAAAAGGAGACAAATTTTCATGGGAATTCACCATTGAACTTAATAGGTTTGTGGATATGAGGATTAGAAGTCTCTCGCGATTACAATAGTTGAGAATTAATAGTAGAGCTTTTACGCTGAATAAAAGAATAACAGAATAAAAATCTCAGGAATTCTGGTATTTTTAGTGGATAAGCCTTTTGAAAATGTCACATTTGAAGAAACCCTTGATTTCATCTGGACTCTTTATGCTTCTAAATAGTAAAATGAACTGGGCTCCAAAGCTACTTGTAAGGACTTGAGAACTTATACAAGAAACGTAGAGCTCATAGATGTCAATTAAGAAGGAAATCATTTCACTTGGAATAATAAATAGTTGGGCAAGTGGTACATTAGAAGGAAATTGAACAAGGCTTTCTGATTACATGTCGAATACATTAGAAATTTAACGCTCAACTCTATACAACTAGATTTGTAGTTGTGGTTAGAAACGATTGCATCTACAAAAAATGTGACTAGCTTTTAAAATGAATGAGGGGAATTTAGTTGAATTCAATTGATGTAATAAAATAAAACTAAATTTGGAAGACAAATTTAATCAAATAGTACAAAATTGAAATGGTTAATCAACGAGCTTTAGTCCAGTTCAAGGTTCAATCTTCACCTTTCTATGAGTTTTCATTATCAATTGTCATGTTGTTCTTATACTTCTCTTTGAAAACTATTAACTATAAATTAACAATAAGCTCATTTAATCCTAGTTTTTCCTTAAATTATATTTAACTAAAATAAACTCTTTAATTAGGTTTAGCTACTAGACAACCCGATATAAGTTCTTTAGAATTATGTAAGTTTATTTCTAACCCTTATTGATTCTCAGTATCTATACCACAATCCAGTCATATGTAGGTTCTACTAAATCATCAATATGCAAATTATAATCAAATCTAATTGCTAGTATTAAAAACCCTAAAATTCTTTACCAAGGGAACTTTGTTAAAAACATTCAACCTCACATCTGCCTTATTCCTATATTTCCTAATCTAAGCAAAACATGGGATTTCAAACTAATGTCTTGCTACAATTCAATATACAAACTAATCTCTAAGACACTAGTAACCAGATTGCAACTTGTCTTGAGTTGCTTGGCCTCTATATCACAAGACGTATTCGTCCAAGGAAGAATGTGCGAGATGACATTTTGATATCCCAAGACATTTTCAAAGGCTACATGAGGAAAGGAGTAGGTAAGGTGAAAGAGGACTTAGACAAAGGAGATCCTTTATCCCCTTATCTATTCCCATTTTGCAAGGAGGTTCTAATCCAAATCACTGCTTAGAATATTGCACAAAGCTCAGATTTTAAGTATCAGAAGAAGTGTAACAATTTGACATTTTCAGATGACTTATTGTTGTTTTGCAAGATAGATGTTCCCTTTGTTTTAATCTTAATGAAGTTCATCAAGTAGTTCAACAATATTTTAGGGATTGACATTAATTTTGAAAAGAGCTTTATAATAATGTGTTCAAGGGATGCTGAATCTCTAAAGCAGGAGGTTATATACATTTGTCATATAAAAGTAGCTAATCCCCATTTTACTTTCCCTATCACTATCTGAAGGCCCTCTTATAAGGATTGCATGCCTCTCTTTGAGTAGATTGAGAAGAAACATAGAAAATGGTATAATAAAGAGCTATGTTATGTAGATAGGGTTCAGCTGATTAAAACAACATTGTGTAACCTCTACAAATATTGGATATCTCATTTAATTCTTCCAAAGAAAATGACCAAGGACATAAAAAAGATGTTGAGGAGCATTCTATAGAATGGGGATCCTTATAAAGTAAATGAGGCCAAAATGTCCTAAAAGGAATTGTATTGCATAAAAGAACAATAGGGATTAGGACTAAACTTTGTATATTTAATTTGTAAAGTTCCTTTGGTCAAAAAGGTATGGACGTTTTTTATTGATAAGGCAACTTGTGGGTGCAATGGGTTCATAATGAACATTTATAAGGAAAAAAGTTTGGAAGTAAAAGGTAGTTTTAAGACCTCCAGAACCTGGCAAAATATACTGAAAATGAGAGATACTGGCTCCATCTTTCAGATGCGTCATATGTGATGGAAGAAACACCTTAATATGGTTTGAAAATTTGTCTACAAAGGGTCCCCTATACCTGCATCATGATTTTTTTCACTTGAGTTATATGCTAAAACTAGGAGAAAAGGTTAGTGAATTAATAACTGATCAACAATGGTTTATTAGGTAAAGGGGATTTAACAAGTTAGAGCAGAAGTTGCACCAAGATATAGGTTAATATCTGACATTGAAGATAAAAGTCATATGGACTGTCCACAATATAGGCAAATTAAAAAATCTTCTAGCTAGAAATCTCTTCATGCAGTCTAGGCTAAATGTAGATTGGCACAAGCTTAAATGGTTTCTAGAATATTGCCCCAAATATGCAATCACAACTTGGTTAGCTCTTAAAAATTGATTACCAACAATTGATAGAGTCAAATGCTCCTCTCTCACAAACTCTTTGTGTATACTAAGTTCTGATGTGTAAGAAACAAGAGACCATTTATTCTTCCAATTCCATTTCACAGTTACCTTATAGAGCAGAATCAAATCTGCATACAATGTTGAAGGACTAGAAAACTTTTGGGATCAGATGGTGAACTAGCTTCTGAATATAAAAAAGGAAAAAGGGTATTACCTAACTCCTAATGATAGCTTTTTGCGGAAGCATATATGAGGTCTAGTAAGAAAGGAACAGGAGAAAATTCATATATAAGCAAATGGATGCCTTAAGCTTTCAAAGGTCTACCTTAAGCAAGATTAAAGAGTATTTCATGCTATTTAAAAACAACGTTTAAGTTACAAGAGAAGTGGCTCAAATATGGGGAATTCCCCAACTTTAAATTGGAAAATTAGGGTAATAGAATCCTTCTATTAAAATGATGTCTAATGAGATGGCTCAACATTATCACTCCTTGTACATTTTCTAAGGCTTAGCCTTATTTTTGGAATACAATTTTAGTTTCTAAAAACACATTATGAACAATTATAAATACGCCAATTATAAATGCGCCCATGATTATCAAAATATTTCATAGAATAATTGAAATTAATCTATAAAAGACAATAACTAAGCTTTTTGCTATCTAGATATAGATAAAATTTTATTTAAGAATCATATAGTGTTTTTCTTATATAGATCTCAATCTGTTGATCTTCTCTATTATAGATTGACCACTACATATCTCTTTTCTTATTGAAGATGAATTTTTAACTTCTTTTTAAAGTTTTCTTTTCATCTTTGATAATTAACCTGAGTTTGGAATGAAAGAATATTGAAAAGATCCCATAATTATGGTTTCTCATATCTATTTATAGTTGTCTATATTAGGAAACACGATCTAGGTCATAATTTTATACCAAACTATGGAGCTCTCAAAAACTCACAAAACTTAAAATTAAAAGGTTAAATATCTCTATCTTAGCTTTCTACAACCATTTGAATCATTTCAATCAAATTTAGGATGAGAAAGTTATAACCAATTTATGAAGTGGTTCATAAGTTGTCTTGTTGATTTTTCTAGAGAGGGACACAAGCTCTAGCATACCTGTACCTTAGACCATATATGTCTACTTGCTTTAAGGATAGGACACTAACTTTGGCATGCTCGTGTACGTACGCTTTGGACCTTCCTATTTATCTTATGAATTACACACTATTTATGATGCAATTGTGTTGTGACTCAGGTTGTGTTACTCTTCAGATAGCTTCAATGCGTCTCTCATTGAACTATATTCTAGGTTGTCTCTTCCAATACTTGATCCATATTGGGTATGGGCTACCATTTGGGCATTGTCTAGACCTGATTCAACCAAGAATTGTTATTTCCTTCAAACTTTTCCTTACAATCCTCACTATTTTTTTTACAAATCTCATCCAAAACCAACATCGTCTCAAATACCTAAAAATAAAACATAATTAAAACAAAGTAGTTTAAATATAAAAATAGAATAAAATTCAAAAACAAATATGTAAATTTTCCATGAAAATCAAATATCCCACAAGTAGAATTTTCCTTTTCCTTAAGTAAATCAATATAAAAAACAAGTAGCCTAACACGTTTCAGTTCTAGGAAAATTGTGACCCAATAAGCTAAATGCATTTAAATTCTCATGTTGAAGGCTCAATATAAACCCACCCCACAGTTACATAGTTCATTGTCCCCAATGGACAAACAAAAAGAATAGCTACTACAAGATTAATATAAAATAAAATATGGAGACAAAAAAAAATTTAAGGTTAAAGAAACTTCCTTGAGCCTCAGTAGCAATACTGCTTACACCTAATGGATACGTCAAAATGTGAGAACCTACTAAGAGAATCACACGTAACACAAAGATGGGAAACTAATAAAAAATAGAAAATATCTAAAAAGAAAATAAAACAAATATTTAAAAAGATTTTTTGCATATTAGATATAAAAAGGGGCACCAAAGGAGAACGTGACCCCCTTAGGTACCTTCTCACTAGCTAAGTGGGGCTTCAAACTCTATCCACTAACCTTTAACATTCTAGTTTTTTCAGTCTTGACATTTATAGCATCAAAAGGGTATACGTTCGTTATGGTGAAACGGCTAGATCATCTAGATGTAAGCTTACTTAGAAACAATTTGAGTTTGGAATTAAAAAGGACTTACTAATCAATATCATATTCTCTCTTAAGATTTTCTTATTATACCATTCTTTAGTCTTTTACTTATAAATCCAAACATTTTCCAAAGAATTTATTTTAAGTTCCTCCAATTCAATATATTGCAATCTTCTCTTATCTCCAACAGCTTTTAAATCTACATTTAATGCCTTTATGACCCAATAAACCTTATGCTTCAATTCAATAAGTAAGTTATAAGGTTTACAAATGCAAGTCTATATATGTATATGTAATGACATTTTAAAAGATGTTCCATAAGCTAAGAGTGCATCATTATATCAAAGTGTCCTATATTTACTTGAACTACTCACCATTTTTCCAATATTTCTTTTGATTCTTGATTTGTAAGTTTTGTTTGGGCATTCCACTGAGGATGATAAGTTATTGTTTTATGAATCACTACATACCTTTTTCATAACAAATAGAAAGAACGGTTGCAAAATGGGACCCTTCATCATTATTGATAGTTTTAGGTACACCAAACTTGGGAAAATGTTTTTCTTTACAAACTTCAACATTACCTTAGACTCATTACTTGTTGATGTTATAAAGTCAATGCATTTATAAATATAATCATAATGTCAATGCATTTATATATATAATCAACAAAAACCAATATACATTGATTACTGCTTGAAGTAGGAAATGGTCACATAAAATTGATGCCCTAAGCATCAAACGATTCAACTTCCATGATTATAGTCAAAGGCATTTCATTTCTCTTAGAGATATTACCAATCCACTAATATCAATCACACCTAATAATGTAATGTCTAGCACTACTATATATAGTAGTACAATAAAAGTCATATTGACTCAACTTGGCAATAGTTTGGTTGTGCTAAAATGGTCACCACACTTTATATAATGGATGTTTAGGATGTCCATAACTTCTTTATGTGGACACTCCTGTGGATTTCTCCATCTGTACAAGGCTTAATGTAACATCCTATCACTGATGGGAAGGATAAATTGGTCATTTGGGATGGGTTAGGCGTGTGTAAACATATCTCGGCATGAACATGCATTTTATGACCTCTATATATATATGAATGGTAATTTTTGCACATGCACATGAGTGTACATGCATTCATGACATTTCCTTGCATATGTGTCTATAAATGAAATTTTTGTGAAAAATGTGTTATTTGTGTTTGAAAATTGAATTGGAGTGAATTTTCGTGTGTTTTACATTTTTGGAGACTTTTAGGAATTTTTCTGTAATTTTTGGGGGACAATGTCCGGACCGAAAAAATTGCCAAATGACAGACTGATTGGATTTCCGGCGCTGAAAATGAGTGTCCAATGGCACTGGAAATTTTGATACATGATTTCAGGAATTATGATCTTTGAGCCATTAGAATTTGGAGACAAATTGGACTAGAAATTGAATTGAGATAGGAAAGAACCTTAAGAAGGTTTAAGAAGAAGACAAGTGGCAAGTGACACATGTCACTTGCCTACTTAGTCTTATTCATTAATTGTTATCTAAAAACCTAAGCTTGGAACACCATTCACGACACTTCTTCTCATTGGTGTTTTACATGAGATTTTCTTCTCTTCTCCTTAGCTCCTCTCCTCCTCCTTTTTCGTCGGTTTTTTTTTCATCCACCATACAAGAAGCTTTTCCTTGTTACTTGCTTGCTCCGTCTTTCTTCACACACAAATCCAAGCTTAAGGCTCCTACATCCCTTAAAAATGGAGAGTGTCGTGTATATGAAGTGAGGTAGAGGAATTTGGGAGAAACTTGGAAGATTGAAGCTTGTTTAGGTAAGAATGAAGTTATAGGTTCTTATTTTGGTAGTTAGAAGCTTTTATTGTGATTTAATGTGCATTTATTTCATGAAGCTTATGGTTTGATTGCATGGGCATTTTGTTTCTTTAATTGAGTGATAATTGGTAAATGGTGAATTAGAAGTTGATGGATGAGATGTTTTGTTGGATTAAGTTGTTTTGAAGTGTTTTAAATGATGTTAGATGAGTTATATTTGGAAAGATGGGAAGGATATAGTTGAAGATTGTTAAAAATCAGGTTTTGGGAGGATTCTTGGGTTCGCACGTCGCGGCGCGTGCAAG